>JANVCC010000073.1:9862857-9949627 GCA_025345505.1 Todiramphus chloris collaris | reverse complement strand
GGAGGAGGAGGAGGAGGAAGTGGGCACCAAAAAGGACTGTGGTTTGTTGACTGTCTGGATGCCACATGCCCACCAACCACCAAGTTCAGAAAGCAAGGGTGTCCTTTCTGAACCTTATGACTCAATGGGAGGGTTTCCCTGACAGTTTTGTCTGACTCTATAGTCTATGCAGCAAGTAATCAGTTTGTTAAACCACTGACAGATTTACCGTTGAGCTTTATTAACTTACTACTTTATATCCATAAAGTATATTGTCTCTTCTCTCTTACAAGTGAAATGCATGATTCCCTCTGAGATCAGTATGTATGCATATGTTTTACACATGTCAAATGTGCTTCTGCCAATTTCATGTGTACAAGGGTCTGGTCTTGCACTGTTTGTGTACTCCACATTCTTGCTAGAATAAATATAATGATAACAATAGAAATTTTTAGGGTTTAAAATTTAATTAAGACATGAGCACAAGGGTAGTCAAAAGGAAAATTTTATTTACATTAACAGCCATTTTAACTTTATGGTGGTTACAGTGAATGTGAGAAGCTGAAAGACCTCAGCTAACCACCATTTCTAAAAGAAGCAGAACAAACAGAGAAAGAAATACTATCGGTGTTACTCTGGGAAGGATTTGAATGATGTTAAGAATAAGATATTCACATGGGGTGTTTAAGCGTCTGTTGCAATCCAATTAGTGTAGGTTCTGGACAAAATCTCTACGTAGATTTGTATCTTTATCTTTGTGAATGTCATCTTATAAACATTTCTGAGCTGGATTATAATGCTGCAGTCTGAGAAAGAGAGAGCACACAGCCATCTCAAGCAGTCACCAGAGAACAAATCAGCTCACCTGCATCCTACTTGTTTTTGGAGTTCTTGCTTTCATCATACTTCTCATAATAATGGCTGTTTTCTCCTAAAGTACCACCAACCACAATGAGATACAAAATAGTACAAATAACATGATGAGATGCAAAAATAAACATCTTAATTTAAAATACAAGTAGGTTTATAACTTGCATATTGTTATGATCTTTAGAAGTTCAAAAAAGAAACTGTAAGAAAATAACACCAGAACAGCTGTGTTCTGCAAAAGGGTGAACCAAGACATGGAAATTGCACAGCTAAGTCTCATGAAAATTGTGTTTGAGGAAAAAGAATTACAAACAAAAACTAAAAATCTGATTCTTTGAAGTAGTAAAACCAGATATACAACTCACTGTTGTGGGGTGATCAGTTCTTTGTCAGGAATTACCAGAACAAAAATGATTTTTCAGGATTACCACTTTTATATCAGTTATTTCAATTGCCATCCCTTTGGGAACAGAGGGAAAGAAAAGATGCAAAATTCAAGGGTTTATGGCCAACCAGAGAAAAATAAGGATGTGTCTGCATGTGTGTTGCTTGATAATTGTACCAGCATGTGGTTTTCAGCACTGGAACAGTTCTGGTCACTGCTGGCTTCCGAGCAACAATTAAAATATAGTTGCTCAAGCCTATCTACATTGATTTTATCACCACGAATTCCCTAATATCAAATGGAAATTACTATTTGAGTTGTTTCAGTAAAAACAAAGACAGAAAAGGAAGCGGGTGAGTTGTTTCTGTTCTTGTTAGAATCTCCACCAGTAGAGGTTATGCAATGTTTGGTTTTAGTCTCGGCATGGTCTCTGATTCCTCCTTACCAGGGGTGGAATATAAACTACATTGCTCACTTATCTATAGCCTGATGTCTTGCTTTTCCCCTACTCCCATTCAGCTGTATTGTGTGCTTAAAACACACGTGTCGTCTTCTTGTTTACCATTCTTCATACATAGTAACAGGTGAATACCAGAAAGTTCTACTCTGTATTGTGGGTAGCTGGCTAGTCCAGCAAAGCAGCCAACACATGGAAGTGTCTATTTTTCTTGTGGGTTCTTTATGTTGTGCTTTGAAAATGGCCTATTATATCTTCAAATTACCATGTGCTATTACGGTCATGCGTGGTGAATTGGTGGATAATATAGCAGAGAGTGCTTTCCGAAACAACATGCCAAAACATTGCTACTCTAGATATTCTTCAGGTTTGGGATGATATATGAAGATGAGAAACCTTCAGTAACATACAGTGCATCTCCAAAGGCCATACAGTTCCTTCCTCTCTGATTTCTTTTCTTCTTCTTTTTTTTTTTTTTTTTTCATAGCAGTCTACAAAGGCTCATAAAGGTACAGGTTGAACTGTATATTTGTATCTGCCCACTAAATATGATTCCCGGTTTGTCTTCAATGCTATGGAACTAACTTTTACAAACACTTTCCCAGCAGTGTTAAAAGTGTCTAAAAATGAAGCAGCAGAATTGCAATCTCTATAGCTGCAGTAGACTAAACAGGAGTCAAAGTACAAGTTAGTTGGACCCAAGATTTAAACTCCAAGTAGTTCCATTTTATGATAAATAATACATGTGGTTCATTTTCTATTATGTGGTTTACTTGCTTTTTACATAATGCAATAATAGACATGTAGTGTATTTCTCAGATCTGAATAAATTATTTCAAATGAGACACTAAAATCCATGATTAATTACATTATAATGCTCAAATCGGATTCTGCTTTGTGGCTGGTCAAAAATACAGTTTGATTACAAGATTAGAAACCTTTTAAAATTAAGTCACAACAGGCATCCATAGATGCACAAGCTAACGCTAATGCAGTTAGGGATGTATTATTACTAAATTATATGTTCAGAAGGTTATACCTTGGCTACAGAGCTTTATCTTGTTTTATAGTGCATAGAATTGAATCTTAGTCACAAGGTGAACTTCATTTTTTTTATATTTCTTTTTATTAAAATTGCAAAGGTATTTTCCAGAGTTTTATCCTTCAGTTTGAAAGGCTGAATTTGCAAACATTTTGCCCTTGATTTTCTGTTGAAATATCTTAAGCCACTTCCCCCCCCCTCCCCCAGTTTCAGTGATTTGCAGCTGGATATAAGAAAATCCTGTATGGCTGTTTAACTTTGAATCTGTCTGTAAGGTTTTGCATGAAGACTTTTATATCATTCTTTTTTAGGAGCATTGCAAAAGGACTTCCTGTTTTAAGTTGTCAAATGACTTTCATGTAGTAATGTCTCCTAATTTTCCTTTTGGCTTTTCATATTTTAATATTAAAGTAATTACATATTACTAGACCAAATCTTGGTAATAATCTTGTTAATATTGTTTTGCACTATTAATTCATGATACATGGACTAAATGAAAAGCTTGTTTTTTCTACAGGTAGTGATTTTTAAGTAACATTTACTATAAATCTCCCATGATGTTGCCATGGAATCTGAATGTAGTTCTAAGAGTCATTCTATTCTAATGCATTTTAAAATCCTTGAAAATGTAAGCATGACTATTATACTGCACCCCTATGTAAGTTTCTAAGTTGTACATGGTAAGAAAGGGATTAATGCAAGAAGCAAGCAAAGAATAATTGAAAATTGGCAAAATGTCATAGATAAAGGCTAAGAATAGTTAGAAGTAAATACAAGTAAAAACTATTTCCTGGATAGAGTATAGTTGATGGGACTTGGTTTCAACTAGTAGTGAGACGTGGCTCAAGAATTTGCTGTGTTTAAGATAGACTTAGAAGGACTCGTGTTCAAATGTGACACATGGGAAAATGGCTGTGTTATAGAATCAGAAACACTTTATCTGAGGGAGTTGGTTTTTTTAACTGGAATATTCTTTACAGGTATCCTCATAGTATCAGTCTACAAGAACTGTGGGTAATCAATAGGCTTAAGATGTTTCAGCTTCTTCTTGATAGATGAAAGCATGCTACATGTTATGAGGATTCATTGAATTTATATCAAATGTGAGGGTTTTTTTTTTATCTGGCATAATTGAAGCTATGAAATTTAACCTAGCTTTTTATCCATTCAGCCACTGTTCAGCTGAAACAGGTGTATCTTCCTCCACAGAATCAAATGAATAATCACCTTTTTCTTTGTCCATAGAATATACTATAGTATATGCACCATATAGCATATGCACCAATGTACTATAGCATATGCACCATAGAAAGAAAATGGTCATATTGTTTAAATGGCTCATCTCAGTTTAATTGTGAATACTGATTTACACCAATTGAGACTATGGTCCTCTCTAATTTGTCTTCTGTCATATTTCTTTTTTGTTCTCATCTGATGGTCATCTATCCATGAATCTTCCTGTTTACAGTCTAGTGTCTATGCAGGATAAAATAAAATTTTAAGAGCTGCTATATTCATCAACCATCTTCTTTATGGCTCCTAGCCAAGAGGCACTCAATGCATGATCCGACTGGGGGAGAAGACATAAAATGGCTTATATCAACTCCACATATCTCTACTTATCCAGCTTTCTCAGTGCTGAGTGGACCCTCCAGCTTAAATTAGATGAGCATGCTGCTTCAGAAAGACCCAATTCTAGAAAGTGTCTAGAATGTATGACTTCTTATTTTCTTGTTTTTCCACATAAGTATTTCTTGTTCCACAGAGAGTACTGTAGCAGTTATTCCACCTTTTTCTACTGGGTGAAGCCTGAGAGAACTATCACAATCAGCTTTTCATCTGGAAAGCCATAAAATGTCAGAAAGAGCTAAGATCTTGTTAGATCTTGTTAGATCTTTCTTGGTGCCTAATAGGAATGATAAGATTATTCTGTCTTCTTTAAAAAGTGAGTCTTGTTTTGCTGTTTATACTTAGCTCCTCAGTATTGATTGTTACACTTTAAACACCAAAATAATATGGGGCCCCTCCTTCAGCTGACAAAACTATTTTTTTGGTAGTAGCTTCTTCTTGGAGTCAAATACACGGTTAATGTAGTGTGGATGCATGGACACATAGGAACGTATATGTGGATTTTTGTTGATGTTCATCATGAGTGCCCTGCTGGTAGTATATTGATGAAAAGAGATAGTGATGTTACAGTAATTTCCAGCTGAAACAAGATCTCTTTATTGGTATAATTGTAAGTAGGGAAGAGTGGATTAAGTGGTTGAGATATGACTGGACTGAATCGAGAGCTAGGTTTTGATCTAAGGTTGACATGGGGAAGACATTCCCAGGTCTAAAAGTTCATCTTGGGCAAATAGTGTCCTTTATGTTTTGCTTGCGCTTTCTGTAAAGAGATAATCAATTACTTCCATGTTGCCATTTTCATATGTAGCTCTTTTAGAAGTACTGTTACATTTTGGGGAAATAAGTCAACTGAAACACAGGGAAGTACGTTGCAGAGGGTAGAGTTTAATTTCCCTGATGATAGACATCTTCGTGCTTGATCAGTGGTGAATAAGCTTGCCACCACTCTGAATTTTTTTTTTTCCCTTTGTTCTTTCTTCCTTCCTTCATTTGATACTGTTAACCTTCAGTCCTCTCTTATTTGCTTGTGTGTGTTCTGAAATTTAGAAACCATCATGACACTTTAAAGAAGCTCCTCAGCTTGCAGCTATTAAAACCTCTCCCATGGAAATCAGTTGAAAAAATTCTCCATTTAACCTGAAAGTCCCTGAGATGCAACTATAAAGTAAGCCAGTAGGTTTGAGAAACCCACTCAGATAAGTAACGTGAGATTTTACTGCAGGATATATCTTTAGCTCAAGGACTCCTTGGATTAAAGATGTCTAGAATTTTTGCAATGTTTGATCAAAATTAACACCTAGGTAGAAAACTCCTTTAAAAGTTTCCTTTGAATTAAATACCTAGTTGATTTTCATAATATATTGCTTTGATTACTTAGGACACAACTGAATAATTTAGTGTTGTCTTGTATTACCTTTTTTTTTTCCTTAAAGTCTGTCTTCTGAAGGCACTAATTCAAAAACTCATGTTCCTTTGCTTTCAGTGTCTAGTTATTTTGAGCTATAAACCAGTTCTAATGTAAAAATAATCTCATTTTGGTGTGGGAAGATAACACTTTCTGTGGCTTTCCTAAATAGGTTTTAATAATTCAACTTTACAATCTAATACATTCATATCAATATGTTGTTCAGTATGCTGTGTGCTATAATTGACTGCTTTTAGGGGAGGCATTCTTGAAAGTATCTTAAAAACTACATGGTTTGTGGGGGTTTTTTTGGGGTTTTTTTTTTTTTTAAACCTAAGCTAAAGACTCTTTGTAGGAAGAGATGTTACAAACTGCAGTCAATTTGTACTACATGTGTGCTTGGTTCTACCTGTTACCAATCCACCATTAACAGACTATCTCTCCAAAAACTGGAGAGGAAATAGAAGCTCATTCCTTCCTAGAATATCATAAAAAGGTAGTTTTACAACTTCCCCTCCATTACAGGTCAGAATTTATTGAGATTTGGATTTTTTTTCTGTGTGATCACAAAGAGAAAAAGTGAGACCAAGACATTGTGAACTTGTGATTCCAGAGGTGAGAAGTTTTGGAGTGATACTGCGGCAATAGTATCAGCAGCTCTTACAGACAGGCAGAAAGGATCATTGTCTGCTTTTCAGGTCTCGTTGATTGCTGAACTCTATCCCCCCCCCACAATAAGATGAAATAACACCTTTCTGAAGTTGCCTGGTTTCATGTGACTTCTGTAGAAGGAGGCCATCTGAACACAAATGTCCTGCTTGCACACATTGTCAGAATAATGAAAGACCTATCTTTATTCCTGTACCATTACATAGTGAACCTGCAAATGTAGTAAGGTTAAGTCTCAAAGAGAAATGCAATGGTGTTCTGCAAGATCTACTCTTAAAAGTACTTAGAAATGAGCTTTTCTGTAGATTTTATATTTATGACATTTCTTATTTTTAGCTGTGATTTGCAAAAGTTGCTTTTTTTCTGTGTGTGTTTTTAAATAAAAATAACTTATATTAGTTTTATGAGCAGTTTTGTATGAAATTAGGTAGTAAGTTAAAACTAATAGTTCATATACTACAGCAAACACTGATGGAATTATAGCTACCAGAAAGCTTTATTACAATAGCACTGACTAAGGAAAATATCAACCTCTGAGCCTTATTTCTGTTCACTCAGCACAGTATGCTTCTCAGAATATAATTTTTTATGATTTTACAAATTAGGCAAAAGATGTAGAGTTTTGGTTTTTTTGATTCTGCAGGGACACCTGTTAATGTCTATGTCATTATATCTTGCATTAGTGTAACTGCAGTTGTATTATTTTAATTTGTGCTGCACACAATACCTTCTGCTTTGCTTATAACTATCAAACCTCAGTGTCCTTTACTTTAATGACTGTAATGCAATAGAAATACCGTGTTAGACTGTACCCTTGGTAGTTAAGCCCAGTCCCTTTGTTTCTGGTTAATTATGTTCAGAAAAGTTCTTTCCAGTTCCACAAAATGGACAGAAAATGCTAATTCAGAAGGTCTGCCACCTTGACTTTTATTTTTCTTGAGCTGATGACTGACATTGGCATAGCAACAGAGGGACTAAGAACAAAATGAAATGAGTAATAGTTGATATTGCTGCCCATCCAGTAACACCTGTGTTACTGCAAGTGGTGGATGAATACAGATATCACTTCAGTATTTTTTAACGTTATTTAAACTATTCATTTAGGTTTTCCTTGGAGATTTAGGAAGTGAAGGAATCTCTAGTATGTTCTCTACCTCCAAGGGTTTCCACCTTTGCAGGGAGATAAGACATGGAAAAGGAATCCAGACTCTTGCTACCCTCAGTCTAAGAACAGTCTTCCTTTTGTGGTGATCCAAGGCTTCTTTCTCATCATCCTGTACTGCATTCAAGCTACTGGTGTTGCTTTAACTAGTAACTGGTACACATGCTTTACAGGCAAATAGTCCTAAGTGTTGTCTTGTATCCTCTTCTTACAACCATAACTCAGATTCAGATACAGTTTACTCTGTAAGCTTACTTAAATTGTAAAATTGAGTAGTTGATTGAGTTGGGTTGTTTTGCTATTGCACAATCAGGGCCATAGCAATGTACAGATGGGGCTTGAAAACAATAACAGAGTTTAATTCAAATGAAGCCATAATCTGACTAAAGCAAGTGAGAAAAGACTGACAGATAAAATGTAAAAGCTACGTTTTTCTCAATAGGTTTTTAAAGTTTTCAGGTGAGATGTTCTCTTCGTGGTCTTCTGTGGTCTGTAGCATTGATCATTAAGTAATCTGTCATAGGTTACAAACTAGGTGGTTCTGGGGTGTGTTTTAAATAAGATTCAGGGTTAGCAGGGCAAGATCACTGGTATGGGAAATCCACAGAGTGTTGAACACTCTTCAGAACCTGTCATTTTGTCAATATCTTGCACTTTGGGCCCTAAAGGATTGGCCCACTTATAGTCCTGCCTTGTCAGCTAGTGTGCAGGTAGTCTGTGATTGTTTCCCTGTGCTTTGCTGCTGTTCTTCACTGTTTTGTATTGCCTGGAATTTACAGAGGAAAAGCTACAGTGCTCTTGTCTCATTCAAATAAAATCATACCTGTTCATAAATGGTTTAGAAAGGCAGTACAGAGGTCATTGGTTCATCCTTTTTTTCATTTCCTCCTTATAAAAATGCTATGCCAGAGCAGAGATCTCCAAACAACATGGTATTTCTGTTGTGAGTGCCACTTTGACTGTGATAAGAACATTTTATCAAATAGCAACAATTTATTTTATTTCTTAACAGGGATCAGGTCCTGAAAAAAAACCAAAACCAAACCAACTCAGTGAATGAGTTTAAATCAGAACAATATGAGCATCTATATGTCTCTGTGCTATACTAAACAACAGCTCTCTAAAATGAAACAAAATGTCATCTGGTGCATCTGTTCCCTACATGCTGCCAGTGGAATAGTCTACTTTAAACCGAAGAGAACATTCACTACTTGGACTACCATACAACCTGCTTGTTTCAGCTCAGTCACAAGGTAATCTTAGGTCTTTTATGGATACTTAAATTTCTGTGACATTAAACACCAGAAGATTATTTTGTTCTGTAGTGCAAATGTGCTTCCTCCTCCACAATATTTCTTTAAATAACATCTCAGTTTTAGAATTTTACTAATTGGCTAAACTTTATCTGCTTACTGTGAGATGAAATCAATGAAATAGAAAATTTTCTGAGCTACCTCAAGAAATACTCTTAGAAATATAGTTCTGACCAAGGTAGAATATTTCTTCTTGATGTTGTCATTCCTATTATTTCTCTCTCTCCAGGTGGAAAAGGCAATTTATCAGAAAGACACGACATATTCTAGGAGCCAGAGGAAAAAAACAAATACTCAGTCTTAATTGATGTCAATCTATAAGAAGCCAGATAGAACAGTCTGTTGCCCATATCCTGGGAAGCTTTAAATTTAATCTACCGTATCATGATGATTTACAGGAATCGTCTTGCCTTCCATTTACTGAACATGTCACCCATCCTAATGTATTTTTGATTGTTTTCAGATTCCTCCTCCTGATTGAGAAATCATATCTTGAACTTGTTTGTGTTTGTTTTTATTTTTTTTCTCTGAATTTCTCAACATTGAAAAAAAAAAAAGTAGCTTTATTATTGGTGGTTATGTTACTGTAAAAGATGTACTGGGATAAAGGGGGAGTATGGAGAAGTAAAGTTTGTATTTCTCTGAATATACATAAAATTTTTATATATGCAGTAAAATACAAGCTTATAAATTGAGTGCTTAAAAAAAACAACAACAAAACCCAAACAAACAAACAAAAAAACCAACCTAAAACAAACAAAAAAAGCCACAAACAAAACCAAACCACAGCAAAAGAAAATCAAACCCAAACAACAACTGAAAATTAGAAAGAAGAAATGGCCTAGAGTGGTTAGGGCAAAATGTCTGAATTGAGAGCCATATCTCCTGCCATCTGAATCTATTCTTCTTGGTATTTTAGGACTTTTTAATTTTATTATTTTTTTTAATGAATGAGATCATTTGAAGACACTTTCCACTGAGCATGAGTAAGAGAACTTGGCCATATGAACTGATGACTGAAAGACAATTCCCTCAATATATATTTTTTTTTCCTTTGAATTTAAAGACTCTCAGATGGATTTTAAGGATATACAACTGTTAAGTGAATACAGCAAACTGTTGAAACATTAGGAAAGAAAGTAAAGGAAGAAGAGTAAACAAGAGGATGAAACTGAAAGAAAGACACCTCCCCCCCCCCCCAAAGAACCACCTGAGTTTGGGAAGACACCTGACTTTGGAAACATCTGTAGATACTTCTTAAAAATCTTCCTTAGGCTTTATAGATCCTTAAACACCTCTGAAAAGTCCAGTCTTCACTGACTAAGGTATATTGAATAATAGCAAAGAAATGGGAAAAATGCCAGGAGCAATCTTCTCTATATGACAATGTAATATATTCTGCCTCAGGATATACTATTATCTATATGGAGATATCTATCTTTACAGGGTTATGGCTTGCATGAGTTTTAGTAATCAAAGTATTCCAAGATAATAAAGTACTTCCTCTGATGATTTGTATGAAGTCAGCTCCTGTGCTGCTCTATCTTTGTGGCTGTGCTTACTGCTGTTGGCAAGATAAAACCAAAATGAACATAGTAGAAGATGCTGTAGGCAGATGATTAATTTGACTTTTTCCAGTGGTTGTTGGTTTTTTTGGTCATTTCTCTGTTCTTTCATTTTTCTGTTTCTCTCATACCTGCAAATGTCATTGTATTGGGGGCTGGAGGGGAAGGGGTGCTTGTGGGATTTTGGGTTATGTTTTTGCCTCTGTCAATATGTTGAAATCAGGATCTCTGAGGAAACTATGATGCAATGGGGACTAAGCTATAAATCAGTACAACTATACATAAATTAGTGAAGGAACTATATGTATATATGTATTATTAGTCTAGGCAGAGCATCTCATCATTAAAGCTTTACTATTTTGAACCCAAGCTTAGATTCAGAGCTAGCTTGGGAAGTTTTCTGTGACCTTGTACTTCATCAGATAGTAAATTTCAGAGAATCATTCACACATTGAGAGAAACACCATTGTGCAACGTGGCATAAAATCTTTTACCCTTTCTCTGTTGAATACTTGCTGAGTGCACTTTATAAACCTAAAGGGAATTTAATAGCTATTCATGATGTGATGTCAAGCACAACTCAGGGAAAGAGGCTTGTATTTTTTAAGCTAACCAACTTGCCATACTGTTACTTCTTAGCTTATGTACAATGTGTCATGTCACATTTCTAAGCTCTTGGTGGCAGATCTCGCTGTGCTCCTCCCACAGTCTAGTCAGCTTTCCTTGTCTTAATCCACATGGCATTAGCTATGGTAGCTGAGATGAGTAATTTTACAGAAAGTAATTTTCTTCAAGCTGAGGTAATAAATTCATAGGTCTGTGATAACCATCTACAGCACTTGAGATAACAGGACTCCTCGCTTGAACAAATGGAACAAACCTTGATCTGTAACAAAAGATTTAAGTTGTGTTTTTTCTGCTGTGTCGAAGTGTAAGGAGATTCTACATAAACTCTTAAAGTGTCCCACAACACAGCACTATAGCAGATGGCTTCCAATAAAGTAAGACTATTCCATTAAGAATGGAATAGTCCTTCCTATGTGTTTCTTCAAAGGAAGCATGTTCTACAAAATGAATGATCTGTCAAGTGTCAGACACAACTGGAGCCTCGTGCACCTGAATGAAAAGCCATAGGACTGAACTGGGTGGTTCTTACCGGTCACCTGTTCCAGTATATACTCATTGCATTATTGCTGTCAGCCCAGAAATTGAAAAAGCTTTTGTAGCAGTCTTGTCATGGACTTCACAATTGGATTTTCCACTGTGTTTTGCTAGGTCATACAAAAAGTGTGGCTAACGAACCTGTGACTGGATTGCACGTATTGGAAGGTCATGGCAAAATTGGGTCTCCTGAATTGACAAGGTGGTAACCCATTATGTGAGAGAAATTCCTTAAGTGTACATTATAGCATCATTAATCATCTTGAGGTATTAATGCAGCTGTGTTGTATAATTTCAGAAGATTTTCAATTTATTCTAGCTCTATTCAACATCCACCATAAACCATAAACTGTCTATCCCAATGATACTGGCTTATGTGTACAGAAGACGCAGTAATATTTCTGATTTGATTACAAAATGAGTTATCCTTTTACAAAAAATAAAACAAGCAATGCTTATTATTTTAGAGTAAAACTGTAGACAATAGCATGAATATTGTTAAAAAAAATGAAAAAATTTAGTACAGCCAAACAAACTTTACATGCACAGTCATCTTTTCCATTTCCTTCTAACAAACTTTTTAATTGCAGATACCCCAATTTTTATTTTTTTATCAAAACTTTGAAATTCTTCATAGATAACTTCAAATGTTATAGATTAAATGTCTTTCCTTAATTAAAGAAAATAACTCACCCAGTCTTGTGAGAGGAAGAGAGGAAAAATCTATTATTCCACATTTGTTGCTGTTAAAAGGTCAACATTTACCCACATATCTTGCAGTGGATTATCAGAAGTGTTTCTGTTCTTCCAAGTGTTAATTTATTTCTAATTTACAGTCAAATACAGTGTTAGCATAGGATGCCACAGTGTGGTAGCTGTTGGTAAATGCTAAGGGTTTTGATTTTTTTTTTTTCTTTTTAAGAATTGTTTTCTAAAATATGTTATCATGTGTTTGCTTGTTGTCTTACTGAGTTTTTAAATATTACCTCCCTTTCCCCAAAAGAGACCTTGTTTCTGAGAATTAATTTTAAGAGTTTTCACTATATTATACTTGTTTTTCTTTAGTGATTTTTTTTTTTGGGGGAGGGGGGGGCGGTGTGCGGGAGGGAGGCTACCTTTCCAATAGCCCTCGCAATGTGTTATTTATGGACAAGTTGATTATAAAACACTGCTATTATATGTGAGTGGATAGTTCAGGATTACAGTTCCTTGATTTTGCAATCTGAATGATGTTTATATGACCAAGAGGGAGTTTATCATAGTCATTCTATGTCTTACAGTATTGGAGCAACAGTACATGCACAGATGGAAGTGACAATACCAAATATATAAGCTGTGAGGGATCAGATGCTGTCCTTCTGCTTTACAGGGAGTAGTACACAAATATAAATACAATATCCACATATTTATTGCTGTGTTTGTGGGAATTCAAAGTTGCAACAAATAAAGTAGTAGTAACTAGCAAGAAGCTTGCAGTACATCTCTGATCTCCTCATCACTGTTTCTCAATAAAAGATTTGCTGCCATACTTCTGTAGATGCCAATATTTATCTCTGTTGCAGAAACAGATTTTTAAAATCTTATATTTTTGGATAGTAGGTCAAAGAAAACCAAAATAAGAGTGGGGGTTATATCCCTCTAGTTGAAAGAGTCTTAGGATATAGAGTTATTTTATTTATTGGCCTATCAATCTGTTTTCTGTGTTTAGAACTACTTTGTGGTTATGGTCTCTTACTCAGACTGATCACTTTCATCTCAGGACATGGGTAATGGAGAGAAATGAAACAGCTTTGTCAAGAGAGTCATCTCCTGCTTCTCCAGGAGATGGAAAGAGAGTTGTAGATTGTGATTCAAGTGCTGCAGAAGAGAATGGCACTATGCCCCTTGTTAACTGATGACTGTAAGTCAGGTTTTTCTTTCTTTCATTGTTCCTCTGAATCTAGTAGCAATATATTTCAAAAAAATCTTCTTAAGAAAAGAATCTTCTTAATTCCCTAAGGCTCTCATAAGATAACAGATACCAAATTCTGTCCTGCCCATTATGTAGGAGTTTTGGGCAAAGACAAGTCCCTGACCACTGCAAAGGCACAGTACCTCAGATGATACCTTAACACGTGAACTAGAGGCCTTATTAGGCATCTCTTTGCAAGCAGAACTATTTCCCTTTCAGTGAAGCCATTGAAGGGTCTCTGCCGGAATTAAATCATGGGATCACACTGTATTAACTGCTTTGTTTGACTAGGATGTCACCGAGGGAATTTCGCCAAAGCAGAACTCTTCCATTGCCCCCAAGATTTTAAGTAAGCCTAGGCCAAAATGCTGTCTACCTTATGGGCTTTTTGTGGGTTTGGGTTTTGTTGTTTTGTGGTTTGTTTTTTTTTTTTTTTTCCCGTTCTTGCTGCTACTTCCCACACAGCTTGTCAGTGTTCTGCAAGGAGTGAGACAGAAGAATGGAAAACTAACTGAACGTATTCTCAATACAGTCAAAGCAAGGAAGTGACAGTCATTGACTGAGAATTAAAATTGAAAATACTCATCTTTATTCCAAAGGTGAATCTTTGAGATAAAACTCATTTTGCTAATAAAAAGCAGTACAAACAGCTACTTTAACAAGTACAAAAACCTGACATTTCATTTCAATAGAGACTCAATGCAGCATATTCTTCCAGGAGTTTCCACTCCCATGTGGGTTTTGGTTTTGACTATAAAAACATTGTTGAGCATTTGTGAGCAACAGTTCTGGCAGTTCAGTCTGCTTTCAACTACTTGTTACCACTGCTTCAGGTAAACGGATAACACATGATAGAGGAGAATAACATTTATAACAGCCCAAAATGAGTTGTTTGGCTCTCTTCACACTGAATATCTTTTTCTACTGACTTACAGATAGGATGATTGACCCAAAAGCAACCACATGCAAAAATGACTATCTGTGCTTCCTTATGAAAAATGTCACAGTTCTGAGAACATAGAAAAAAAAGTCTGTTTTTCAGATTTTTGCATAAGCCTTTTGAAACTAGCTGCTGTATTACATGAGAACAGAATGATAGAAGAGGCCTCTGAGCTATTCAGTTCCGAGTAATTTTTGAACAACACATAATGCTGAGAGTAAAACAAGCTCAGAAGTATACTGACAGTGAAAATGGCTGAAAAGTGCTGTGAAGTGAATCACTCTTGACCTGCAACAGATGATTGCAAAGCAGAATTTCTCCTTTTTGTCTAAAACCAATGGGTTACAGCAAAATAAATAAACATTAGGGGTTTTTTTTTCTTAATTTTTATATTGCTTGAGATAACTAAAACCATTAACTTGGAGAAAGTAAGCTAAAAGACTGCAGTAGAGAAAAGGAAAATCAGGGGACTTTTGTGGGCTTGTGAACTCCCTTATGTTCTACATAAGAATGTACAATGAACCACTGGAATATCAGAAAAATCTGAAAGCTTGTGATTCATCAGCCACTTACCAAATTTCAAGGTAGAAATTCCTGAGAAGACCATAATGTGATTTTGGTCTGGAACAAAGCACCTGAAAATACTGAAACCAGAATGTGCTGAAGCAGTTCATTTTGCTTTGTGAACCAGTATGTTGTATGGTGAGAAGATAGTACAATTACACCATCCATTTTGTACTTTCTTTATCATAATTCAAGAAAATAAAACACAAAAGGGGGTGCGTCACCCAGATTTATATCTGCAGCAAGGAAAAATGTTGAGTGCTACAGAAATCATCAAAAAAAAAAAAAACCCAGAATAAGGGCAGTTGGTGGGGCTATCAAGCCAGTACACTTTGCCACAAGTGCTAGTAGAGTTAACTTCTCTGATTAGAAGGAATCTGCTTATAGCAATATAAAGCCAGAGGGCTTATTCTGATGCTCAGGACAGGAAAAGGAGAAATAGTTCTTAAAAGTGTTTCTTAAGAGATAGTTTACACTGCTTGGTTTCATTGGATGAAAGGATGCTCATTTTCCAATACTGTCTCAATTACAGCTGATCAATTTATGAAGCAGGGATGCATTGAAGTTCCAAATTGTGATTACACAACAGAAGATATCTACACAGTCTTCAAAAGACGGTTGTTCAGTCCAGTGTGTGTCAGAGCTGCTGAAAAATGCATTCATGATTTGTATACATGGTCACATCACATCAGAGAATCACTGAGTAATTTAATTATGAAGGGATCCCTGAAGGTCTCTAGACCTTTGTACAAAGCAGATCACGTTTCAAAGTCAGAGTAGGTTGCAGTAGGTTGCAGTTCTGAATACCTTCAAGGATGGAGATTTTTTGTTCTGTAATTTGAAATTGTTGCCTCTTTTCCTTTCAGAGTCTATCTGTAAGTTAGAGGGTTGTAGCTGGATGATGATACTGAGGATGTCAGACTGTTTAAGTATGAATTCGGTTTCTGGAAGCACTAGGTTTCTGAGCAAATACGCATATTTGAATATTACAAGTATAATGTTTGGCACATGCAACATAGTATATTTTGTAATAGTATCATCTCTTGCAGTCATAGAAATAAAATTGGTCTCTCCCCCCATTGGATCTGAGTGTCAAATCATTTTTATAATTCAGAAATTCTTAACACCTAAAACAAGTATATTGAAAAGTGTTCCTTACATTTATTCTTTATGATCATAGTTGTGTGAAAACAGGACATCTTTGCTGTTTCTCCTTTTGTAGGTGCCCACAGAAATGCTCAGATAGGTAGGCAATATGAAGCACTGAACCCCACCAACTGCAGTCTGAGGCTTTATGAGGGGAAAAAGGGAAAACTGCTACTTTAACTTGTGAAATGTGTATATGGCTTCTTTCACCCTGAGCAATAAGTCAAGAAGGATGATGCTTCAAGCAGAGATGCTCCAAAGATTGAGCTGTACAGTAAGTGAAATAGATGCATAGTCCTAGAGTCTAACAGTTAATTTTAATAAACTTATCTGTGAGCTGGAAGAAAGTGACTTGTTGCTATGTTATTATTTTGTTATTGGTACCCAAGAATGTCCTTCAGGATGCACAATGCTAGATTATATTTTTTGTCCTGGGAAAGTTTAATGTAAGAGGTAGGAAAAATGAGAAGGGGTAACTTTGGAGAATAAAAGGGGAATAGATTGGCTTAGTCATGAAAGGCAGATTTCCAAAAATATTTAAGCAACTAAAGATGCAGTTACACTTGGGAAAGAACCCATAAAAGCCATTTGTGCTGAGATGTGTAACTACCTGATACAAGTGGTATGATAGCTTTCCGAAGGGACTTTTGTGCTGTTCAGAGCACAGATACCTTTCTGTGGGCAGAAGAAAATGCTGAGGGATGGAGGGATTTCAGAAAGTAATTTTCTTTAAAGTGAGTGTCCTTGACCTTAGATGCAGTAAGTCTTAGATTAGACTCAGTGCAGCAAAAAAGTCTTAGAGCCTGATACAGATCAAAAGTTAAAATTCTTTGAAGTTCAAGCATGTTGACTTCCATTGCTCAAGCCAGGAAGAGCTCTTGAAGCTTTACAAGGAAGAATCAGATCTGACTGATCCAGGACCAGAGGGAATGGATGCAAGCTGCGCCAGGGGAGCTTTAGGATGGATATTAGAAAACATTTTTTCACTGAAAGGGTTATCAAACATTGGAATGGTCTGCCAAGGGCAGTGATGGAGTCGCCATCTCTGGAGGCATTTAAATGATGTGTGGACCTGGTGCTTTGGGACATGGTTTAGTTGTGAGCTTGGAGTGTTGGGTGGAAGGTTGGACTGGATGATCGTGAAGGTCTCTCCCAACCAAAGACATTCTGTGATTCTGTGGCTCAGGAGAATGTGAATGGTATCATGACTATTCTTTTGCATTCACTGATCCTCATCCAGTCCTATTATGAAGAGAAAGTGTAATGTGCTTCTGAAGCTTGCTTTGATGAGAACCTGAACACCCTTAGACTTTTGATTACCAAATTACAGATTAATATCAAGGAAAAAAAAAAACTTAAATTGCTGCATAAATGTAACCTGTTAATCAAAGACGTGCTGTCAGATGTGCTGTCAGACATGCTTTCACTGATGAAGATGTGTATTTTTAGTGATTCTAATATTTGTTTTATTACACCGTCAATTTTTGTTATATTATTTAATTTATGGTGAATGCACAAATGATGAAACAAAGAAAGATACCAGTTGGAAAGATAATAGATTTCCTAGTGAGATGAAATAATTTTATTTTTTAAAATGTAGATAAACCCCTAATTTCTTTTATTATTTAGGAACATAGAAGTTAGTGTATAGTTCAAGAGAAACTATAGCAATACTTCTACTGTAGGACACTTCTCATGAAGCAAATTAAGAAAAAGCTATGATGGTCTTCAAAACTAATTATATTTTCATTTATCCTTTGGATACTTAAAGATCTATATCTTCTGTTTTGCTGTGGTACAAAATTTCAGCAATAACTTACTGGTGTGATTGTTATAAAATGTAACAGGACATGGTTACTGACCTCATGCAAATAGCTGGGTTTTTCAGCCTTAATAAGGTCTCAGGAGACTGCTTTAGTTTGAAAAAGCATTCTCATATATGACTTCTCAATTAAATTTTTTGAAACTTGCACCAGGTCTTACAAGGCTGTCTCACATAATGTCCTCAATTGTTTCATGTTTATTGTAGCAATAGAATGTTTCCAGTGATAAATGAGACAAACATTTTCCTGTCACTCTCATTTTCTTATACTCAAAAGGCACATGGGTCACTTCCAAACTTGTCTTTCCATGTTTTCGATACTTTCATCTAGGTAACTTGTCTGATGAAAAATGTACCATTATTAATTTAGTCATAATTATAATTTTTAAATGGTCTTGATGCTAGATGGATTTTGAGTGACTGATGTTGAGTAATTTGCCTTTGTAATTTTACTACCAAAATAGTTTTGTGTGCTTGCTATGTCTTTGTAGTGTGTCTGCCTGAGCTGCTTTTCCCCATCCAGCCCTCATGCTGCAGCACTGGGAGCTGGAGGGTGTTGATAACACACCCATGTTATGACTGCCAGTGCTCACACGGCACCAGAGGCTGGGGGGGCAAGATGGGGAAGGGATACAGCCGACCTGAGCTGACCAGTGGGATATTCCACACCATATGACATCAGCTCAACTATAAAGGGAGAGGGCAGGAGAAGGATGAGGGGGCATTCAGCTTTGTCCTCCAAGTGGCTGCTACGTGTTCCTGGATCCCTGCTTCCTGGACTCGGCCTGACATCACCTGCGAACGGGAAGTAGAGAATAACATCTTGTCTATCATAACCCACGGCCCTTTGCTTTGCATCTTATTCTCTCCCTGTGTGCCGTGCTGAAGGGGATCAGGAGGAGTGATAGAAAGGCTTGGTGGGCACCTGGTGCCGTGCCAGGGTCAACCCACCACAGTCTTCAACAGTTTTGTTAAGTGGAGTGGAGCACCATTGTCCAATATTTTTGGACAATGGAATACTTCAAGGAAAAACAATAATTATCCTAATGTAATCTTCTCAACAATGTTGTGATTATATTAATTGCTCTTAGTGTTTTACTGATGCAGTAGGTCAAATCAACTTCATACTGCAGCAGTTTAATGAAGTTCAGCTTTCATCAAGATTGCATGCTGTTCAGTAATTTTTGCTCTTTTAAAAGGAAGATGGTCTACTGCTGTAATCCCAGGGCAACATTTGGGTGAAAAGACTCTTCATCATTTTGAGATTTGGCTATGTTCCCAATTACAATGACTTTGCTTGGGATAATCCAGGATTTTTGCTAACTCCTTATCTTTCACCTTTTGAAATCTGAAGAGCATCCACCTTTTTCATTAATCTTTTCACTTAACATCTGTATGAATCAAAATGTTTTTCATATAATCTGGAAAACTATTCTGGCGTGTAAGACAATTGCATCTTAGAAAGCATATCGTGCTCTTTCTGATGAGGGCCTGAACTGAATTTTACGGAGCCAGCAACCTTGCTAAGGAACTAGAGCCCAAGGACAGTGAGGATGGATGGATGGATGATTGGATGGATGCACTGTGCCAGTAAAAGCCAAGATTACTCAGAGCTCCCTAAAAAATCTATGGGGATCGTATCCTATTTTAAAAGCAGCATATATAGTGGAGCCATTCAGTACAAAAGGCAAATTGTATCTATGCCTTTGTGAGGAATTCCATGCTGTGCTCAGCAAATGCAAGTATCACAACACTGAACAACCTCAGGTACCATAGCCTATGATAAATTTAGAAAAATTTTGACCAGTTTCATTCATCGGTACTGAAAAGGAGATTTGAATGCTGAATGCTGAATTATAAGTGAAAATCTTCTGCAAAACTTGATGAGTTTTAAATAATTTTTACAGCACTCAGATTTGCTTTAAAACTTTACTGCTTCTAAACAAAGAATCACATTTTTAAAGTGTTCTCACTTTGCACTAGATGAGCTCTGCTCAGACCAATAATGTCAGGAAGATGATATATATATCTGAGAGTAGATCTTATGATAGAGTTTTAAAAAAATATTTCTACTAAGGCATCTGTTGAGAAGGAACTCTCAATAGATTTTGCTGTGGCTGAAGTTCTCTTTCTATTGAAGCTGACAATTCAGTGGCTGATTTTAATGAGGGTCAAAATATTACCTCAGGCACATTTATAGGCAATTTAACAAAAGTATCTTTTCCTTGGAAGTTAAAAAGATTTTACTTCACTTGCAAACTCCAGTAATCTACTACCTCTGTCTTGTTTGTTCAGAAAAGCCTGAGAACAGGTGAAATGAAAACCACAGTGAAATGTATAGAGCTGTTGCCTACTGTCAGCATCATATGGTACAGCAGTTATTAGAGGTCTCTCCAGTAGGCTGTATAAACTGGCAACCTCGAGCCTCTGAGCTGAAGTCCAGAATACTTTACATGCACAACAAATTAATTTATTCTGTAATCATAGATTGTGGTATGTGAAACGAAGTTTTGTGCACTTACAGGCTCAATCCAGAAATATTATTTTGACCATTGTCCTCCTTTCTGAAGTTGTCAGTAGTATGTTCTAGGATGTTTTGAGCAGGAAACAGAGTACATTTTCCTTCAGGTTTCAATTAACCCTTTGCAATGAAATGACAACTCTTTTTAGCAAGGAAAGTTAGGAATCATTTGCATTTCTTTCATGGACAAGGTGTCAGACAGCAGCAAAAGAGGGGCTCTGCAAAGGGAGGTGAGCCAGGAGCTAAGGGCAGCAGCAAGGCAGGCAGGACAGTGACATCAGCAAAAACGGGTGCAACGGGCAGTCCAAAAAATGCTACAGAAGGCTAATGAGTGGCACATCTGAATTCTGGTCAAGAAGACAAAAAGAAAGGCAGGTAGCTGCCTACACTTACATCATACCTACAGCATAGCTAAGGCAGTTCCTGAGACATTAGATGGAGGGTGGTGGCATGGGGGCCTCAGATGAGGCTTCTTACTCACAGTTTCACTCTGCTGATCTGAATCAAGGTTACATGACTGCTGTACTGGAACAGACATTGAGAACTAGCTGTTGAGCCTTTGGGGACTGTGCGAGTGTCAGGAGGATGGAGCCAGGCTCTTCTCTGTTATGTCCAATGACAGGACAAGGGGCAATGGGTGTAAGATGGAGAATAAGAGGTTCCACAGAAATATAAGGAAAAACCTTTTCACTGTGAGGGTCACAGAGCTCTGGAACAGGTTGCCCAGAGGGGCTGTGGAATCTCCTTCTCTGGAGACATTTAAAACCCGCTTGGACATGTTTCTATGTGACCTGCTCTAGGTGGTCTTGCTCTGGCAGGGGGCTTGGAGTAGATGATTTTTTGAGATCCCTTCCAACCCTTAACATTCTGTGGTTCTGTGATTCAGTGTGATTGGGATGGACAAGATTGCAGAGGAGGCTGCAGAAGGGAGGCTACAGGTGCATTAGGGCAGTCAATATGTTAGTTCATCCTGGCATGAAAAACATGTCAGACCTTTGCTTTATTGGCTGTAGCACCATTAGTAATAAAACAGTCCTTGTTTAAATTAGCTGAGATGATAATGTATATTCATCTGTTGCCATGATTCTTACACCTTGCTGCATTTCTGATGCTTCTTTGGAGCACTAGAACCCACATAAAAATAGAAGGGCATCTATTGCAAATAACAGTGGTTATTCAGCTGAATCTGGGGGATGAGGAAAGAAACTTTTACACTGTAGTTGTCTGAATTTGAAAATACCAACGATTTTGATCAGAGAGTTACAAAAAATGGATTGTGAAGGTTGAAGTATAGAAATAGTCTTAAACAAAACCAAAACATAATCAAGGTAAACTTGAGATGTACCTATACTATTGTATAGAACACAGATTAGTATAATGAAATGGGTTAAATACAGTTTCACTGAGAAGTCCCCAATCATGTAATGGTGACAGATCCCCACAGTACACCAGTCTTTATTGGAATCTCAATTTTCTTGCAGTAGGTCTTTAATAAAATATCAAAAATGGAAGTACTTTTCAATCTTGACCAGATTGAAAAAAATAAAATAAAATTTGACCTTTCTCAGATTAGCTTTTGGGAATGTACTGCTGTGCCCATGCTACTTTTTAAATTATTTTTTATTAAATTCAATCTGTAGGCTGAAAAATATGTGGAAAAAGCTGTGTTTGCAGTATGTACAGTCACTGGATAATAACTGTGTTCAATCTCCATTTTCCTATAGGAGTATTAAATATAATAGCTTTGTCTAAAGTTTCAAGTGGATGACAATAGAAATGATACATAGTTGTCCTCCCAGAATATTTCTATTTTGGCATACAAATCAAAATCATGACAGATTTGCAGGATATGTCTGCAAGTAATTATTAGGAGCTTGCTTTTAATCAGTCTGAGTAGTTCCTTGACCACATGTCAGGCATCTGTAAGCACTGAAGGAAAACAATCTCTTGCAAGAGGTACGGTATCCACCCTTTTGAATTTCCAGTCAAGTTGAAATGAAAAGCTCTTTTTTTAACATGTGCAAGACTGCATGTAAAAATAAGGCTGATTTTAATGCAAGTTTAACACTGGGCAGGGTGAGACATATGTCTCTGTTTAGCACAAATGCGGGGCTAAATTCTAGCAGTTGCTCTGCCACCTCATGACCCTTTCCAAGCACAGAAGGGCAATCAGAAAAAGAAGTGACCCACAGGTTGAAATGAAAACAAATTTAATGAACAAAATTACTATCAATGCCAGTATAAAGCATACAAAGTTGTTTAGTCTGGAGAAGAGGCTTAGGGGAGACCTTATTGCTCTCTACAAACTACCTGAAAGGAGGTTGTAATGAGGTGGGTGTTGGTCTCTTCTCCTAAGTAACTAGCAGTAGAATGAGAGGTAATGGGCTTAAGTTGCACCAGGGGAGGTTTAGATTGGACATAAGGAAATAATTCTTTACTGTAAGAGTGGTGAGGCATTGGAACAGACTGTCTAGTGAGATGTTATAGTCACCATCCCTGGAGGTGGTCAAAAAATGGCACTTCAGGACATGGTTTTGTTTTCATGATAATGTTAGGTATATGGTTGGACTTGATCTTGGAGGTCTTTTCCAACCTTAATGATTCTGTATAGCTGTACAGCCCAGCAAACGTACAGTGGTCACAATAAATGGCAGGCAGTCCTCAAGAGCAGGAAGAGGAGCAGTGTTAGGAGGACACCCCTTCTCATCAAACTTCCCATATCATACTGAGCATGACTTTTATGGGATGGGATCCACCTGGAGTCAACTTGCATAGCTTCCCTGGCTGACTCCAAGTTGCTAATGGCCTGCAGACCATGGCTGTCCTATGATTCTACCTAGCAAAAACAGGACATCAAAGTACCTTCTTTTATCAGTAGCAGATAAAAGATTGAGAAATTAAGTAGCCCTAATTGCAAAGTAGTACTTTGGGGGTTTGGTTTTGTGGTGTAGCTATTGCTATTTACTATTAAACTCTTTAAATTTTAGAGTAAAACCCAAGAAATATGTTGAAGAACAGCATTTTGTTTTATCTCTGTAAATTACGTATGGGTTTTTAAAATTTGTGACAAGAGGGGAACAGAAATCCTTGGCAGAAAAACAAAATGGCTTACATAGACTTGCATGGTAGAATCTCTAAGAACTAAAGGATTCTTCTGTAAATACTCTGAAGATGGATCTGTTTGCCATAAAAATAAATATTGGGCACCAACAATGCTAGTGAATACTACTTGCATCTGCTGAGAGTCCTGACTGTATACTGTATGCATTTCCACAGATAACTTGGGTCCTGCAGGATGATGTTTCCAAAATTGCAGTAATGGAGTACAAAAGTCACCCACTAGCTTACCTGGGGTAATACCAGGCTCCTTGGTGCAAAAGAGTTGTACCAAAGAAGTTCCATTCCAACCAGTTCGACTATTTCCTTTTTTAAACTATCTGAAGACATTTGCAAGATTATAGCCCTAATTTAGACTGTAAACTCTTTGGACAGAGACACTTTTATCTCACTTTATGATGGTACAGGTCATAGCATGATACGATCTTTGTTCAGCCTCTGACTGTGTCTGTCACATAAATAATGAAGTTCTATCCTAGAGTTATTCAGATCACTCCTAAATGTTCAGTATAGGCTAACTCAAATGAAATACATTTCCAACTGACATTTTCTTCCCATCATTCTACTTTAAAAAGAGAACGGGAAGGTAGAAAGGACATAAATTTTATTACTAATGTTTCAAGCTCTCTCAACAGTGCCTGATAAAATCTCTTCAATGTAAGTAATGTTCAGTCTTTCCAAACCCAAATGTACAGTGGAAGGCAAAAAGCGTAACATATACATTTCTTTCTCTCTTTCCTCTGAAATAAAATCTTGTCAGCTCTCAGCAGAAGCTATAAAAGGATGTGATTGTATTATTTCATTAACCTCCACTTATACTAATTTTGCCTCAGTGGAAACATGAACTTTTCCTCAATTTAGATGTCATTCTCCTGGCATATGGAATGTTGTTCATAGGATTCTTACTGGCTCAGTAGAAATTTCTTCTGTCAATGGCATTTGCAAAATCAAAATCTTACTGCCAAGAAAAAGGGTGCTGTAACATCTTTCATATGTAGACTTACGTTCGTCTTAATACTACCCTTGTTGGTAATACTCACAAGCTGACATTTGCTTCTGTTCGTGAGCCTTGTCTAGGTCTCCAATAACTATTTTAATAGAAAAGCCTGTACTTGGGTGCAGAGTTAAAGCTATGAAGAAATTTTAGCTACTTCATCTAGAAATCCTCGAGAAAATTTTTATTCAAAATACAGAATCTTTCTGGAAATAATTGGAGTAGCTTGGACTAATCTAGCAATGTAATACAGAATATGGACTTACATTCCTAGAAACTCATGTCAAGGCACAGGTTTCTGTGTAGTGTTTTCCAAACTCATTGTGGGAATATTTCAGTTGAACACAATTAGAGAGTTTAATGCTTGGATGGCCCGGTTTGCTTCCCCAGCATGTCAGCAGTGCATGCAGCTGTATCTCTTTTGCTCCACTCAGATAAATATTAACTAGCTGCTAAGGGCAGCCAGAGTGAGGCCATCATTTCACGTGCTGGCAACTATGTCAATACAGCTCCAGTGCCCGCTGGCTCCCATCCCTTTTCCACACCGCTTTCTCAGATACACATTGCCTCAAACATGTGAAGTACAGTAGAGCACAGTAGACCAGAGAGAAACTTTCTGTTCTGCTTTTAAGGAATGCCATTTTACTGTTGCACCTAAACAGTTGAGGAGGAATCAGGATACAGAACGAAGGAGAAGGAATAGAGTAAGGATGACATTAGAAGGTATAAAGGACAACAGTACTGCTCACTTCCTGAAACATTTGCTTCTATAGTTTAGGCTAGAAATGCTTGCTTCAGGTTAATGAGACAAATCTATCCTCTATTATACTGGTCCACAGGCAATAAGGGATTAATGTTAGGATTGCAATTGCTGTAGGTTCAGACAGCCCCATTCCTTTTCTTTCCTCAGGCACCAGAGGGATTTTTTTTTTTTGCAATGGTTAGCACTGAATAGTTTTGCAGAGACTTGCCATTGGTGAAGATTCGTCTCTATCTCCAGATGTACTGAAATAGTAGTGGGTGAAGGTTGTGAAGTTTAGTAAGCATTACTTCTCTAAGTACAAGCATTACCTTCATGTGCCTGCAAATACAGCAGTCTTCTAGACTGTCTGCTGTCTTGATGAGAATTTCATTTAATCTTTATCTTGTGCTGGAATTAATAGTGTATTTCATGAAGCCTTCGTGAATTTCATGTCTTGCTAAACTAAACTGGATGAATCCTGTCTTAGCCCTTCTCAAGTAATGTGTAATCCCCATAGTCATTCCACTTACACTATTTAATAGTATATGTTATCATAATATTTAATACTAATTAATATATCATATTAATTAATATTAATATACCATCATAGTGTTTAATAGCATGTGTCATTATAATATTAATTGCTGGTTTTGGCTGGGATACAGTTACTTTTTTCTACAGTAGCTAGGATGGGGCTCTGTTTTGGATTTGTGCTGGAAACAGTGTTGATAATACAGGGATGTTTTTGTATTGGTGAGCAATGTTCACACGGTCAAGGCCTTTTCTGCCCCTCACCCCACCACCCAGCAGGCTAGGTGTGCACAAGAAGCTGGGAGGAGACACAGCTGGGACAGCTGACCCCAACTGTCCAAAGGGATATCCCAGACCACATGACATCATGCTCAGCAATAAAAAAAGCTGGGGTAAGAAGGAGGAGCATTCAGAGTGATGGCATTTGTCTTCCAAAGCAAGTGTTAAGGTGTGATGGAGCCCTGATGTACTGGGGATGGATGAACTCCTGTCTGCCGATGGGGAGTGGTGGATGCGCTCCTTGTTTTGATTTGCTTGCATGCGCAGCTTTTGTTTTACCTCCTTAATTGTCTTTATCTCAACCCACAAGTTTTCTCACTTCTACCTTTCTGATTCTCTCCCCCATCCTAGTGGGTGGGAGGGAAGGAGGGAGTGCTGCCTACTGGGGTTAACCCAGGACATTACCTGAGGCAATGAGGATTTCCCCTACATATCTTTCAGAGGCTTTTTTCAGTGTCAGCATTTCAAGTAGCCTTTGACAATCCTGCTGTGACATCAGAGAAAAAAATCCTGCCAACGATATATATGTTTTTTAAACTTGTAAAGATAATAATGATTATATCCTGATAATAATTCACCTTCAACAATTTAAAAGATTTTTCTGTGGACTCCATGCTTTCATTTGCAAACTGATGAATCTGAAACATATAGTAGCATTGACAGAAAGAGGCTGGCTGTTCCTCTACACTAAGCTGCTGTGTGCAGATCCCAAATTCCTGCAGTTTCTACAATATTTGTTCTTAAAGAACAACAACTACTCACAGTAAGACCAACTCTGGATGGATGTATCTCCTTAAAGGTAATAAAGGTGAAGGGCAGGGTTTGCCACCCTCTGCTAGGACACAGCCTTTTTAAGGAAATTGATTATTTGAGGGAAGAGCAGAAAAGGTGACAAAGGCACCAAGTATTAATTAGCCATTACTCACTCCAGAGGAAGGACAGACAGCTTGAAAACAATTTCTAGGCTTAGTCTGTGAAACTGTTTCCCCTCACAGGTGCTCCAAAGGAGACCTCTGGTCTTAGAGAAGGAGGAGGTGGGCAAGCTGTTTGACTGGGCACGACACCATCTGAAGCTGAACTGCAGCTAAGGAAATGCTCTCCATGCATTTGACACTATTCTTTGATGCCAGGTAAATGAATGCAAAGCCAAACTTAATCATTTTCATGACTAGTAGCAAATTTTTAGAATTTGCAGGAATCTGTTACTTAAGAGCACAACTGTCCAAGTTCAAAGTATACATGAATATGTCAGGTTTGCAGCTCATAAAAGAATTTAACTGTAGACTGAATGAAGACAACTGTAGGTTTTCACACTTTTTATTTGGAGAAATAATGAGCTTGTAGCACATTCGTGATGTTTTGGATTTTTGCCACCCTGGGTGTGAGATCAGAGGCAAAGGATGTTATGCATGTTTTGTAACCAGGGGTCATAAGAGAGGCTAGACACCAAGTGTAATGGTATATTTTGCAGCAGAGTTCTTCTTCTAACACATTTATCTTCATCTTTCTCCTGTGGATATTTTATTTAAAAAAATATTCATAGATTGAAGAAGCCACAGTATTCCAGTTGCTAAATAAAATTAAAATGACAGTTCTGACCACACAGTTATCAGTAGTGTCTTCACAAGGTAGTACAAAGCGCTCACTGTTATATGTGGTGACCTGCTTCAATGTAAATCTGTTAGAAACAGCAAAGATACAATCTCTAGTGTGCTCATTCAGTATAGTGGAATATTATATATATTCAATATTTATTCCAATTTATTCCCTGTTTGCATCCTTTTCTCTATTGTAGTTCCTCTTTAAAATGCCATATGAATGTTTGTTTTGGTTCCTCCCACCTTCGCACAGAGCCTAGATCACAGTGCTAAGATCTTTCGGCTGTTGTGGTGAGTTTGGGATTAAGGCCAGTAATTTCAGTGGATCATGGTCCCCACTGGGGGCTCCAAGTTGTGCTGGTGCTTCAAGGAAGAATTTTGTAATAAGACTAGGAGTACTTTAAAAGAAGTTATTTTGTAAACAAGGAAGATGAGTTTTTTGTTGTAATCTTGTTTCCTATGTAAAAATAAAAATAGACTTGCTAATGCTCCAAATCCCATTTGTAAAGTTCTCTGTTTGGGTATTTAGGAATTGTGCAAATAAAATGTGAAATAATATTTCTTTCCTCTTTTGCAAAAAGAAAGGGGGTAAATTAAATAGCTTGTGGTTAAGTAAATCACAATCTTGGGAGAAAACTTGGATTATATATCACCTGTAATTGTTTGGAGCATAGTGGGAGAGAGGATCCTATTCTTCTGAAGAGACAGAAGTTTACCTGGTAGCTGATAAACAGTTTAAATTCTCTGCTTTGGAGTTCAAATTAGGTAGACATATTCTGTTCTCAAGGTCTCCTGCCTTAGTGATTCCCTTGAGTACTGAAAGAACTATATATTCATCTACTGTACTCTAGTGACCCAATATGTTGTCCAGCTTCTCCTAGTTATCTTTTGAAGGACAAAATCTTTTTCACCCCTTGCTATTAGTTCAGGAAGTTTCTCTTTTGTCTGAAATTACTAAGACTCCCAGAAAGTCTCTGTATTAGCTGACATAAAGCAAACCTTCAAAGTCTGTGAGCAATCATTTATCATTTGCCAGTTTTAGGATGGAATTTAATTGCTTTACTTTAATTCAGCATGTTTTAATTTTATTTATGTATTTCATTTCATTTGTTTTATATATAATGTCTCTATGACATTATTTTATTGTGAAAATTAGCCTCTCTGAAGAAATTAACATTCAGTCACCTGTACTCAGGTTCCCTAGCCCAGATTAAGGGAAGCCCTGCTTAGGCAGTTTTGCATTTTGCCTGATAGTGTCTTATCAGTAGATCTTGCTTAATGCATGAGAAACTGAAGGATCAAGATATCCTTGAGGAATTTATATACTTTCTTCTTTACTCCCCTCAAGGCTACTTTCTAATATTTCCACTCACAAACATTGACTGATCCCTTAGTTACTTTCAGTGCAGTGGGCAAAGCTCCTTTCATTTACTAGAATTAGCAAGGTGAGCTAATTTATAAAACCTGAATCAGGCAACTCAGAGGATGTGACTTTGAAATAAAGAAGCCTGACTATGCTTTGGGATTAATCTGAACTTCATAATTAACATATGGACCTATCATAATCTGAGTTTAATCTCTTCAAATTCAGTGTCAATCTGTCTCTCTACAAAATGCCATTTAAGGGCTCCCTTTTACTTTATTTTAATTTAAACCTTCTTATGAAGCTGATTTATCAAAGTCCAGAATAATTCCCTTTTAAATTAAAAATAATACTTTATTCTCTCAGCCAGAAATTGATGGTCTTGTGGTCTCCTTCCAGTTCTCTTGAGAAATGGAACAGTGCAAAGTTCTTGCTTTTTTTATGTGAGCTTCCTAGATGGTATAATTTTTCTATGAAAAAAATGCCTGCAAACAACCTGTTGTTCCACAGAGGACATACACATGCTGGGCTTCTATTAAAAAAGAGCTGCTATGAATGTCAAAACAATTATGGAAGGATTAGTTGCATTTTTCAGGTAACTAATCTTTGTTTAAAAAAAAAAAAAAAAGACTTCAAGGTCTCTCCTTTCAAAGTTTTAAGTATTATTGGGGGATGTTTGGGTTTGAGGATGTGATTTTTTTTTTTTATTAACTTCTGCCATCTCACTTGCAGGAAGTAGAAGATAGATAGTATGTGGAGCAGGAGACTGTAGAAGGAAAAAAGGACAGTCCTGTGATTAAGGTAACATAATTATGTAGAGAATTTTTTTCCCTTCCTCTGCAGGTTTCCTTGCAGTGCTAGGGTGGCCTTTTGGTGAGTGGTCCTCATTTTTTGGGCCTGCAGTAAGTCCCATCTTCAGAACATACAAGCTCTGTGGAGGTCTTCAGAGTATCACCTGCAGGCAAAGATGAGGTTAGACCTAGACAGACATGCACTGTCTCTGGTCCACATGCAAACAGTCATATTAACACTATGTTGTGCCTGCTGTAGTGTCTTGCTTGCACAAGATAGCTGTTGGCCTGGGCAACAGAGCTGCTTACATACACCAAAACCTTTGTTCCCCAGATGAGCCTAGCTCTATCAGCACTTCCCAAAAGGCAGTATAAAAAGCTACATTTTCCATCAACGATAACTTAAGCAATTCAAGCTACTGATTATTTCAAAGCCAATAAACACCTAACGTTCCTTGCCTTAGTCTTGCATGCTTAAAATGTGCAAATAACAACATCCTTTATCATTTCAATGTGAAATATTAAAAACTGGGAGATTTTCACCCTTGTAGCATGCAGTGAAACAAGTTCTGTGGCTACACGAGGAGCAAAGAGGAAATCTTAAAAAAAATAATTGATAAGTATTTCCACTATCTGGGCCTTGTCCTCATTGCCATTGGTGACCAGCAGCAGGAGGAGCAGGGAGTTGGATTCAGTAATTCTTATAAGGTCCCTCCCAACTTCAGATATTCTATGATGCTGTGCTGCAAATAAGATGACAGTTTTAAATATCTACAGGGTACGCAGATGGTCTTGTTCTTGGTCTCGTGGAGTCCATGCATACAGCAGAGAATAATGCTAAGTTAACTGTGGGAAGGAACTGACACTTCCCTGGGCTTTCAGTGGTGATAACATTCAAAGTATATGTAATATGGAGGGTAGAAAAGTATAAAGGGTTTATTGGTTTGGTTTACACTTTTCTTCCAGCAAATGACAATTTAATTTTGCAAGCTGAAAAAGAATATGCAGAAAGTAAAGAAATTCTTCATATGGTAGAGCACAAAATTAGGATGATGTCTTCGTTTTCACTCTTATATTAACAGTTTCCTGATTTTTTTCTTTATGGAAGGAATCGAAAGAAAGTCTGTTTACTTGATTTAAAGTGCATATAAAACTCTGAAATTATAGTTATTCAAGTATATTCACTTCATCAGTTCTTCTGATGGAGACAGACCCTCCACACTAGCCTGGTACTCTGGCAGTCAATTGAAACCCTATTTCAAAGTAGTGGGATTCTCCAGAGACACAAACCTCCAATATCATGTATCTAATTGCAGAATCAAGACCTTGAGGATTTCTGTCCATCTAATGAATTTCCCTGTGACCTCGTTTTCTAAAGCAAAAGCAGCAGTTTATATCTCCTTACTTCTTGCCAATAAGAACTGGGCTGCAGGACTGTTACTTGTATGACTTTCAAGTGTTGAGTAGTTCATTTGTTCACAGAAATAATTAACCATTGTGGTTTTACATTAATTCTTTTGCTGTTGCTCTAGATGCAATTTTATCTATATTTTAAAGCATTTTCAAATATTGACAAATAGCCAACCAACCAAAAACAAAGTAGGCTTTCTTCTTAACATGGCAAGTTTATTTCTCTTGTGTTAGATGACTTAAGTACCTACGACCAAGAATAAAATTTTTGAGTATGAAATGGCTAATGTCTAAGCATAATGTCTGTTAAATATGGAAAAGGCAAAAACCAAACCAAAACCAAAAAAGAAAACAACAACAAAAAAACCCCACTGAGACATTAGCCCAGGTGTTAGGAGATTTCTGCAACATCAGCTTAGTTTCAGAATGTCATTTAAAAAATTAAAAATAAATTGTTTTCCATAGCAGGAGTGTAAAATTGCTTATGTAGAGTGTGATGTCCAGGTCTCACGAAATTTCAGTGAGACTGCACATGAACTTGCTTTTACGCTAACAGAAGAAAAAATTCCCACACTGGTTTATAATAATATTTCCACTTCAGTAATGAGAGCAGGAGAAACTTACTACCTGAGATTTTTAGATCAACTCTGTCTTTACTGCGAATGATCTTTGAAACTCAACTCTAATTTTATCGTATAACATTTGGTATCAGCTGTAAAATTGTCCAATATTCGATTGAATGGCAAATTTTATTATCCTCCCAAAATGTTTTAATTAAGATGTTCAGAACCCGAACAGCTGTGCATGGAAATGATTACTTTAGCTGAAAAATCAAGCTTCAGAACCTTTAGTTTCAAATATTTAATTTATGTGTGGTATCTTCTGCTTTTTATAGACATCCAAATTAATTGAACTAGTAGAAATTGCAGACACCCTTCTGCTGGTACAAACTTGAGAGCTGGAAATGAAAATGAGCATGGGAGTTTTCTCTTTGATACGCCTTGGCATGAATGAGTATGCAAGGGAGGACTGAGCCTGGGTCGCTGGAGGCTAAGACTGGAAAACCAAGAAGACTTGGAATAATGCATGACTCCAAGGGTGTGGTTAAAATTAAAGGTTGCCCATGTAATTTGTTCCCTGTGATTTTCTAGGTATGTTCTTTCTTGTATCCATAATATCCATGTGTAGGGCATCTTGTGTTTTCTCATGATGGTCTTTTTAGAACGTGGGCTATCTTTCTGTTAGGAATGTGTCTGTCACTCAATTTTTATTTATAACTGAAGTTGACAGGGGTTTGCATACCAATGTTGAAGGACTTATTTGATTGGTGTGCATTGGGGGAGGGGGAGGGGAAGGGAAGGAGGTTGTTTTTGTGGTTTGTGGGTTATTTTTCAAATCATAGTCAGCAAATTCTACTGCCACCCTCAAAAAGCCATTGTGTGTGCACACATGCATGTGTGTGTGTTAGTGGTCATTTTTTGTTTGGAATTCAAGGATATTTTTGGTGAAAATCCCATAATATATGTCGCTGTTTATGCCGGGAGCGGAGAGACGCAGCAACATATAAGTTCAGCAAGAGCAGGCAAAAGAAGCTACTTTATTAATTTACAACCCCATTTTTATACCCCAGCCCCATAGGGCGATTGGTCAGCAATCACACATCTCCTAGGGTGATTGGTTAAAGTCCTACAGCACCTATTTCAAAATATTTTTACAATGTACCATAAACAAAATTTATCGAAACACCATGTGCTAGTCTAGTTTACAAAACTGTCCTACTATTTCTCATAACACGTGTGAGAAAGGCAGGGTTCTCACAGGATATTGTGAGAACCTAGGAAAATTCCTCTGCTAGCAGCTTTTCAGCATCCACAAATATGTAATTCTGGCAGCATGTGTGAAAATTTCAAAAGCAAAACAATCCTCTTCTGTCTGTACTGTAAACTGCAGCAGGCTGGGGGTTCCTAGGAGCCCTGGCAATTCTTGGATTGAAATGGTTTGATTTTTTTCTACTTTACTGAAAATAGGTTTGAAAAAGAGAATAGGTTTGAAAATCAGAAGTAGCCTTGATGACTGAGTGGAAAAATGCAGTATTTTGACCCTACCTCCTTAAATGTGTCCAAGACCTGGGACTCAACAGCCTTTTAGCATGTGTCTTGTTGCAAGGGCTGGATCCTGCTAGGATGCTACAGTGAATACAGATAGTGAAATTGTCATGGGAAATCTTTTCCCTGCGGTTTCAACCTGTCTGTGTCTATCTCACCTCTTTCTCTTCCTTTCCTGAAACAAATTCCTGAAATATATCTGAGGAGCTGTGTACGTTACCACTGTAAATTAAAAAATAATAAATGGCCCATTTTAAAGGCCTCTTGTGAGATGTCTCTGTCAGAGACATCTCGTCTGTCATAGGAATCTAATTCAGAGGCACAGTAGGTTTCCAGCCACTAGCAGATGTTGTAGGTTACATTCCATTCACTAACCTTGGAAAAAATACCCTGCACATACTTTGACAAAGGAGAACTGTGCCTGTCGGGAAGAGACTTGCCATGCTATAGCACTCCTGCTTTAAAATGTTTTCCGAAAAAGGAAGAGATGTGGGAGACCTTCATATAGTTAAGGGAAAGAAAGCAAATGTTCACACCATATTCACTTCTCAATATGCGAGAGCAGCTTCCCAAAGTAAAACAAAAATGAAATCAGAACAGAACTCCAGTGGCAACAAAATGTAATCATTTTTTGCGCCAGTGTCTTTCAGTTGAATTTCAGGTTGTGATTTCTTTCCTGCTGTATTCCCTGCAGCTGATACGGCATTGGTTGATATCTTGGAGATAGAACAGAAATCAAATTTATGGGGGTGTCCTCTCCTCAACTTTCTTTCCCATGTCTCATGTTACTCTGATGTGATCCCTAAAAGATGGAGGGGAGGATTTCCCTTTCAGTCCCTTTAAATACAGGAGTTAATGATTTACCACTGTGTTCTAGGAACAGCTAAACAGTAGTATCAAGGAGTCTGAAGGTAAACTGTCAGTGAAGAGAAGTGTCAGTCTTGCGGTTCTGCGCTGTGTAACTAAGGGCAACAGTAATTAGGGAGGGCACTGCATCATGGCAGGAGTACAGCTCTGTTTGACAGCCCTACTCAAGCTTGTGGAAGGAACCACAATGCCACAGTGTAAAGGAGTCCTCACTGGTTGTCTCTAATTGGAGCTGCCAAGTTTCTCTGTACCAATGCACTAAGTTTAGGCCACAGAGTGGTGAGACAGCAATAACACACTGCACACTGTAGCATCTGTAGCTCTCCTAAGCTGCTGGGACTTGCTAGAGGGCATGCTATATTGTTGGGAGTCCCAGAGGAGCCTCACTAATGCATCAGAATCCATTATATGCAAGCAGTATTTCTAAACACTTGCAGCAGAAGTCTCAGCTCAGCAATAAATGAGAATTATGACCCTCGGGGTGGAAAGCAAAATGTTCTGTTGTTATGGTAGGAAATAATGGATGTCGTCTCAACTAACTATTATGCTCCATGATCCAGCTCTTCTGTGCCTGGATCACCTCAGCACAGAAGCGAAGGAAGTGCTCTGTGGCTGATTGATGTTCTCACAGACAGTGTTCTGGCCCTTGTTTTCCTTGGTAACCCAGGTACATTGATTGTGGAGCATCTGCCATAGAGCAGAGGGAATACTGGTCTCATTTCTTCATCTCTCTCCCCTAATGTAGCCCATACTCTCATTCTAGTTTTGCAGACTGAATGGTCTGGTTTTGTCTTGGGACTTCACTATGATGTGAAAAATGACTTGAAAATTATGTTTGTGTGAAATTACATGTGCTGCTTTGTCAGGATTATAGTTACTGCACAATATTCAGATAAGACTTAAGCAATAAGGTACTTATCATGTAGTGGGTCTGGCTGAGCTGCTTTTCCCCATCCAGCCCTCATGCTGCAGCACTGGGAGCTGGAGGGTGTTGATAACACACCCGTGTTATGACTGCCAGTGCTCACACAGCACCAGAGGATGGGGAGGGCAAGATGGGGGAGGGGGATACAGCCGACCTGAGCTGACCAGTGGGATATTCCATACCATATAACATCAGTTCAACTATAAAGGGAGAGGGCAGGAGGAGGATGTGGGGGCATTCAGCTTTTCCCTGTGGACGGGAAGTAGAGAATAACATCTTATCTGTCATAACCCATGGCTCTTTTCGTCTTATTCTCTCCCTGCATGCCGTGCTGACAGGGGTCGGGGGGAGTGATAGAAGGGCTTGGTGGGCACCTGGTAACCAGCCAGGGTCAACCCACCACAATCAGAACAGACTGAATGTTCAGATACCTAGCTAAAGATATCAGCTAAGAAAATGCAGCTAAAGTATCCGAATGGAAATTTAAAATTAGCTTTGTATTTTCTTGTATTGGTAGAATTTAAGGTATAAATCAAAAATTCGCTTCTGAAAAAGACTTTTCAAACCCAAGGAAAGCCATTGTAAGTGAGAATCATTTTCATTTTGATTGTCTGGCAGGCTGAATTGTAACTTAAAAGTATCTATTTCTGAAAGAGATGGAACAAAAACATTGGAACAGGCTTATAATCCTTAAATTTGTATGTGTAACTGTACAGAACTGCTCTTCCTACGGAAGATAAAAGGCTATTAATTTATTCAATATGTTAATTTGAACATTAAAAAAAAGTTTTAAAAGTAAAATTTAAAGTGGAAAACCTGCCAAAATATTTCAGTTTCATTTTACAATGAAAATGACTGGATGAGATCCAGTGAGAAGACATAACAGAACAATTTGAGCCACAGAAAACTTACTAAGTGTTAACAACAGTAACAAAAGGTAACAAAACAGTTCTGTGGTATTCAATGTTCTGTCCAACTTCTCAAATTTGAAATGGAGGTAGACCATTGAATGTTGTAGAATAAAATCAATATATGAGGCCAAAATGTCTTCTTTTTTCCCTTTTTTAATGAAAGTTCATTTGCAGTATCCAAAGTCAGCTGTACATATTAGATATAGATGGTTTCAGGTTTCCTATGGAATTAATACACTATGTACTTTGTTTTATGAATATTTATTTTCTGAGGTTATCCAGAAGCAATGAGTTATTTCTGAGTGAGTAAAAACTTCTGCTAAACAAAGGAAATACCAGCTTTTCATTTCTCCATTTCATCTACAGGAAAGCTTACTATGGTAGTGGCCTATTTGAAGTAGTAAGAAATTTTGAGGTGGTCTGTATTTGAGATTATGTAAAGTTTAAAATTAGAGTTTAGACAGTTTCCAAAGATCTGGAATTTTTTAAAATAAATTTTTAAGAAGAAAGCTGTGGCCAAGCCCTCAAGCTTACAGAATATCTTGGGCTACTTTCTGTACAAGGATAGTCTGTTATCTAGGTAGGCTTCTGTCCCAAGTAATAGGAAGTAGGTAAACACCCTATATGTCACAGGATTAGGTCTTTCAAATTATAGGTCGTTTCTGCCTCACATGTGGGGCTATGAGTTACAAGTTGCTTTCCTTAAGGCTTATCCCTTGATAGTCCTACCCTTTATAGTTTTGTCTGCAGTACTCTTAGAAAGAAATAAAAACTGTTCATGTGAATGAAACATGAATTGCCCAGCAGCCTTGGCCCTGATGGATGACACCAGTTAATAAATCAGGTTCCTGCCTGCTTCCTGAGAGTGCTGGGGTCCTTGTGCTGTCTGCAAAACCCACATCCATAGCCTGCAAGGTAGTGAGTAGTCATTTCAGCTGGGTACAGTCAGTAAGTTTCTTCTGAATGATCTCATCTCATCTGTGCCTTTGTGAAAGGGCTAAAATACGCACTTAAAACATCTTCATGCTTCAGTACCAGAATCTGGATATATTTGGATATAACAACAGTGAAGAGACTTGCTGATTCTGTGGTATTGCTCCTGTTAGGGCTCTTACAATAACACTTTTAAAGGCACAGAAGCAGTGAGACATAAGATTTAGCTTAGCCTGCCCAACCTGTAGTAATCATCGTCATATGTCTGTTAATGTTAAGCACAATCCTATTTAAAAAGCAACATTATACTCCTTATAATGTCCACTTCTATTGAAAACTGAAGACTGACATATAACTGCATTCAGTCAATAATTTGGCTGAATAGAATTTTCCTTGAGTTTATTACAGTTTAAGATAGATTTATATTGCAGAGGATGTGCCTTTATTATTAGTTACAATAAGAAGTATATTCTGGATGCAGTTATTATAAGGATTACAATTTCTTACTGCTGCATGTACTTACGCACAGGTTTTAATTGCTGCTATTCCTTCTTAATGTGGTATTTTTCTGCTTTGTTGCTGTGGATACCAAAATAGCTCATAGCCAGGCAAGATCCTCCAGGATTAATGATGAAAACATACTCCGAAAGCAGAAGCACTGGGGCAAGTGCTGTCAGCAATATAGGGATAGGTGTGAGTGCTTCTATGCTCATGTATTGTTAAAGCTAAACAAAGCCATATTCTGTGCTCCAGCCCCCTGATCATCTTGATTGTGCTGCACTCACTTCGTTGTGTCAGTGGTTTTTTTTGTACTGAGAAGACCAACTCTGGACAAAGTGTTACAGATGTAGTCTCACAAGTGCCAGACAGAAGGTAATAAACCTCAGTATATCAGCCACTACCCCCATTTTGGTATCACCTGCAAACTTGCAGAGGATGTTCTCTTGATCACCATCCAGGTTTTTAATAAAAAAATGGAGAAATATTGGGCCCAGTGATGAAGTATCAATCCCAAAGAGGTGCCACTAGCAACTGACCACCAGCTGAACTTTGGTGTTTCCCTGTCACTTTTCTTGTTTCTTTTTTGGATAGAAATGGTTTTGAGGAAGACTTGCTCCATAATTTTCCTACAGAACGAAGTTCCCCAGAACCTCCTCCCACTTTTTTTGAAGAAAGTGCCTTTCTCCAGTCATCAGAAAAGTCCCTGAGCACCATGCCCTGCATGGCCTGTCAAAAGTCAGCCTCCTCAAGACCTACAGTGGAATCACATCTGGTTGTATGTTGTTCAGTCCTGACAATGGCCTTTGTGATTACAGAAACACAAGATTTATAGCAAAACAGAAATGCACTGATCTAAACTGTTGTTGTAGTTTCTGCTGCTGCAAATTGGAATTTTAAATTATTTTTTTCTTAAATCAGTTGTGCTACATCAGCTTATACCGGCTGCTGCTATGGCAGATGGTTGAGCATCCCATAAGGCTAAAAAAGAATATTTGGGCTATGTCTTTATTGATACCAATCTCAATATATTTAATGTCTAGAAAACAACCTTAACCTTCTGTTGCCAGTATCCTCTGGTAAAGGTTAGGGTTGTTTTATTCAAATCCTGTAATTCTGTTGCTGATAGAAATGTGTGAATGACTACACTTTGTAATGGAAACAATGAATAAAAATTATGGTGTGGCTAACGGACAGACATGAGAAATCTAGCTCTTCTGAATTCTTGACAATTTTTTTTTCATAAGAAATATATTATTCTTGTTTTGAATGGAAGACTTACTGGCCCAGAGAGCTGGCAATGCTAATCCAAATTTTTTTTTTCTCAATTCACTTCTTACAGAGCAGACCACCAAAGGATTAACTATAAGGTTTTCCTCTCTAATCACTGATTGTCCATTTGAAATAAGTTTGTGGTCTCAGTATAGTTACTAGTAAAAGAGATTCATGTCGTAAAATCCAGCACCATAGTGTATTGTTTCTATGTAAATTTCAGCAGGAAACTGAGGACAGACAGAGCTTGGAAATGAATTACCTTTCTGCACCTAGAGGATCTTCTGTCAAAACATAAAATGGTGGTAAGTCATCAGTGACACCTTACTGATCACCACTATATTTAAAACAGTATAACCAGCACAATATTTTTTATTTATTCTGTTCTTAAAAATCACGTTAGTGATGATAAATTCATCGGAATTACACTATCAAAGGGAGAAGATTACACCAGATGAAAAGGAAGTTAATGAATAAATGCCTATATTCATTGCATGTGTTATTTTTAGATCTAAGTAGAGGGGTCATTGGGGGTGTGGTGTGTTTGTTTCAGGGGATTTTTTTCTTAATTCCTATTATCATCAGTAGACAGAAAATTAGATAAAAAATATGAGAGGTGTATTATTCCTGTAACATTGTCCAGTGTCCATCCCAGATCCCAAAAGGCTGCATCACTGCACACAAACTTCCAGCCCTTCCATGACTGTTGAAGCTGACTTCAGACAAAAGTGCTTATATTCAAGTCCATTTGTGTTCATTAGTGACAGGTCCATGTTGCGCTGCTGTTGCAATAGAATGTAATTCATTGCTGTGCCTTCAGGATATTACAAGTGTGTTTCTGTATAAAGGGGAAATAGTCCTGAATACTCTCTCTCTGCTGCAAGCATGTACCATATGGGATCAGGCCCAGTCAGCATGGATTTATGAAAGGCAGGTTCTGCCTGATGAACCTGATCTCCTTCTATAACAAGTTGACCCTACTATTGGACAAGGGAAAGACTGTGGATATTGTCTACCTATACTTTCGAAAAGCATTTGACACTGTTTCCCATAGAATTCTGTCAAAACTGGCTGCTCATGGCCTGGATGAGGATACGATCTGCTGGATCTAGCACTGGCTGGAAGGATGGGCCCAGAGAGTGGTGATGAATGGAGTTAAATCCAGCTGGTGGCCGGTCACAAGTGGCGTTCCTCAGGGCTCAGTGTTGGAACCATTTCTGTTTAACATCTTTATTGATGATCTTGATAAGGATGTAGAGTGTATTATCAGTAAGTTTGCAGATGACAGCAAGTTAGGAGGGCGTGTTGATCTGCATGAGGATAGGGAGGCTCTACGGAGAAACTTGGATAGATGGATTGATGGGCCAATGTTAACAGTATGAGCTTCAACAAGGCCAAGGGCCGGGTCCTGCACTTGCACCACAGCAACCCCATGCAATGCTGCAGGCTTGGGGAAGTGTGGCTGGACAGCTGCCTGGCAGAAAAGGACCTGGGTATTCTAATTGACAAGCGGCTGAATATTAGCCAGCAGTGTGCCCAGGTGGCCAAGAAAGCCAATGGCATCCTGGCTTGTATTAGAAATAGTGTGAGCAGCGGAAGTAGGGAGGTGATTGTTCCCCTGTACTCAGCACTGGTGAGGCCACACCTTGAGTATTGTGTCCAGTTTTGGGCACCTTGATACAAGAGATATATCAAGGTGCTGGAGCGAGTGCAGAGGAGGGCAATGAAGCTGGTCAAGGGCCTGGAGAATAAATCTAATGAAGAGAGACTGAAGGAGCTGGGACTGTTTAGTTTGAAAAAGAGGAGGCTAAGGGTAGACCTCATCACTCCCTACAGCTATCTGAAAGGACATTTTAGAGAGGTTGGTGCTCTTCTTTTCTCACAGGTAATTAGCAATAGAACAAGAGGGAGTGGATTCAAGCTGCAACAGGGTAGGTTTAGACTGGACATTAGGGAAAAAATTTTCATGGAAAGAGTAGTCAGAAACTGGAATAGGCTGCCCAGGGAGGTGCTTGAGTCACCATCTGTGGATGTGTTTAAGGGTCATTTAGATGTCATGTTGAGGGACTGGTTTAGGGCTGAAATTTGTAAGTAGGTTTAATGGTTCGACTTGATGATCCCAAGGGTCTTTTCCAATGTGAATGTTTCTATGATTCTATATGCTAAATTATACTGCATTTTAAGTTAATAATGGGATACAGCATAATGAAGTCAAAATTGATGATCAAAATGAGCATATGCTGTGGCTGCCCCGTCCTACTAGATGTGAACTTCCAGCTACTGATAGTTTTTTTACCAAGGCAGAAATATTTTTCTCCAAGAGATATTTCTGACACACTGTAAAAAATCTTCCATACAGGCCCAGGAAAGTAGGTCTAAAACAATTTGGAAATGCCTTCAGTGTTAATTAACATTTTCATCAATAAACTGGAAAAGGGGTGAAACAGCAGGCTAATGAATTTCAATAACTTGTTGAGGGAAATCTCATGAACATTTCTGGGAAACAATGCAACTTAACAGGGGAATGGGCAATAATGTAAAAAGTATTCTAGGAAAATACCAGAAGTTAGAGAAAGAGAAATATGCCAAGAACCTATTGATGGAGAGACCTGATTTTTTCCCCCTGTTTTATAATCTTAACCTCTTCACTGAAATAAAAAAAACAGGGTGACATTGCTTCTTTGATTACTGCTGAATGTCTCTTTGTAATATCCTCTGTCTTCATAAGGTAAATGCAATGAGAAGCAAAGTGAGATCTAAGAAGGGAAATGGAAGCTGTTCACCCAAACAGCTTATGTCAGTTATATTTGATGGTTTGACAGTTGGCCACCTTTTATTAGAATAATTTTGAATTAACAAAGCCCCATGCTGTTAAATAGTTACTGTGAATATTTTAAAGCAGTTTGGGTGCATCAATGCTATCTGATAAGGAATACAGTGTGGAGACCACCCTTCTTTATGGAGTGATTTCCTCAGGAAAGACTTTACTGCTTGCTGCACATGTTCAGTCATGTGTCTTTTCACCAAATGTTTCTAATTTTATTCATGCTAGTGCATTAGACTCAAAATTTTCCCTATAAGCTCTTCAGCCAGAGAACACAGAGTATCATAGAGGACTACATAAGGACAAGCAAACAGGAAAACACATACAAATTCCATGTTGACCTGTACCTAAATTAATAATATTTCTTAAGTAAATAAGAATTACCCCTCAGTTAGCATTCTCTAATTAGAGTTGAAGGACTGCACAGTTACAGTGATTGAGCTAAAAATAAATAGGAATTGCTTCCAAATTACTTGAATGTTTAAAGATTTAGCCAACTTCAAAATGGTTGTGGGATGTCTTATTGAAAAGAAGTTTATACAGCTTTCTTAGCTATATATAACATCAACATTCATTTTTAACTTTGATTTTTGATAGAGATATGTACATACATCAGTTAGCCACATATTTATATATATACTTGTTTTGTTTCCTTTAAGTTAACATATGCAGATTCCCTTTAGTTATCTAAAGTTTCTGCCTGCAAATATATTGTTTTAAATATGAGATATGTAGAGGTGTGTGAGGGCAGTCCACTAGTTAGAAGACCTTAGCTGAGAAGTAAAAATCTCTGAATTGTTCTGTTCTAACTCAAACTAGGAGAAGGTGTTAGATAAATTTGACATCACAGTTTTGAAGTCTTGCACACGGTCTGAAACTGGTACTTCTTACATGTGCCTGTATACACATGAATTCTCCCAAAATGCCAAGTGACCTTTCACATTATAAATGCCTTTCAGATGGAAGTGCTTTTTCATGCTGTTCTTTGCTAAAATACAGTGTTATGAATTTTCATATTTGGTTATGCTACATTACCTTGTGTCAGGAAAGCAGGCTGTTGGAGCAGTAGACTTGATGAATGATGAACAGCCCTGCTACCCTTGAAATGACATTAGTATCTGCATGTGTGGTGGCTAATTATCAGGTTTAGTACCCACATGATAGTGGCTCCCTACAGGTTTTTTGTTTGATTTCCTTGTGTTTCTGTCCTTTATCTCATAATTTGGGACTTAAAGATACTTCCCATTCTGTCATCATATACTGTATTACTCATTGCCTTATTCAGACATGCCTTATAATAGTGCATAAAGCAATGTGATAAAAATCATGGATGTATATTCACAAGTGATTGTGTTGGAAAATTAGTATTCATCAGGTTGAGCCACAGCTGTTTCATTGTTGCTGTCATCCCTTGCCAATTCCAAAATAGATTGTTGAGAGGGAGAATATATGTTTCTCTCAGTTCTAGAGGTTCAGATGCTTAAAAATTGTGTTAAGACATTAGTACTCTGTGGCTTTCAGTTATCTCTGTACCACATGGCATATATCCATTGTTTTTCTCACACTGCTTACTGTAAAGAGTAACATTATACTCAGTTTTCCTAATTCTTCTGCATCTATAGATGGAGCAAGAGCTAGCATGAAGGTTTCTTGCACTTTCTCTTACCTTTAACCTAGCTAATGGATTTGTCTGGCAATATAAGGAGTTTACTGCTATGACCCTTTCTTGGAGAACTATCTCTAAAGCCAGCAGATGCTGATGCTTTCTGTTGATGTACTTCACATCTGACTAGGACAGCAGCAGTAAGGCTTGTTGATTCAGCTTCCATAGCTTATCTCAAGACACCTATAAGTGATCATTTCCCTCCAGACAGCTCACTTTCCCATTTACATTGATCAGTTGACTCCATGAAGGTAGTCTGACATTTCTTTTCAGATATGCTTGCCTTTTAAAACAAAACCAAACCAAGGATTGATTGGTAAATCAAAGGTACAAAACCCTATAAATTAAATTCTAAACCATGCTTAATTTTTGCTAGATATTCTTATGAAGACTGATGAGTTCAATCTGTCACAGCTGAGAATTAAATGTTACTGATGCAGTTGAAGATGGAGTGTACCTGTTTTTCCAATGTTAAGCTCATATGTGGATCTGAAACCAGCTGTGGGAGTGTCTGACTTTGCAAATATTACAGAAGGCAGCCCTCTGTGAGTTTGTTTTTATTCTTTTCCAAGCATGTCTGAGGTGACAGAACCTGCAGCACAGAACAGGACTGTATCTGAAATAAGTTCTGATTTAACTTAATGTCCTTAGCTACAAATTCTGCAGTTCATAGAATCATAAAATGGTTTGGGGTGGAAAGGACCTTAAAGATCATGTGATTCCAACACCCTTGTCATGTACAGGTTACTCAGAGTAGGTTAGACCTAGGTTACTCAAAGTACCATCCAGCCTGGTCTTGAGCACATCCAGTGATGGAGCATCCACAACTTCCCTGGGCAACCAGTTCCATTGTCTCACCACCTTCATAGTAAAGAACTTCTTCCTAATGTCTAATCTAAATCTACCCTCTTCAAATTGGAATCTATTGCTCTTTGTTCTATCACTACAAGCCCTTGCAAAATGTCCCTCCCCAGCTTTCTTGTAGGTCCCCTTTAGCTACTGGAAGGCCACAATAAGGTGTCCTTGGAACCTTCTCTTCTCCAGGCTGAACAGACCCAAAATCTCCCAGCCTGTCTTTGTAAGAGAGGAGTTCCGGCCCACTCAGACATGTCCCTCTTGTATTGGGGTCTCCAGACCTAGATGTAGTACTCCAGGTGTGGTCTCATGAGGGCAGAGTAGAGGGGGAGAATCACCTCCCTTGACCTTCTGGCCACAATGCTTTTGATGCAGCCCAGAATTTGGTTGGCTTTCTGGGCTGCACTCACAGACTGCCAGCTCATGTTGAGCTTTTCATCAACCAGCACCCCCAAGTCTTTCTCCTCAGGATTGCTCTTAATCCATACTCTGCCAAGCCTGTATTTATGCTTGGGATTGCCCTGCCCCAGGTGCATGACCTTGCACTTGTTGAACTTCATGAGGTTCACACAGGCCCACCTCTCCATCCCATCAGGGTCCCTCTGGATGACATCCCATCCCACCAGTGTGTCAGCCACAACCACACAGCTTGGTGTCATACACAGACTTGCTGAGGGTGCCTCGATCCCACTGACTACGTCATCATCAAAGATGTTAAACAGCCCCGGTCCCAATACCAATCAGCAGCTGAGAGATACCAATACTAATCAGCAGCTGAGAGATACCAATACCAATCAGCAGCTCTCTACAGAATGCTGAGCTCCAACAGAGAGGGTGGTGGAAAGGGAAATTCCAAAAAAAGTAGAGGTGAGAAAGATTTCATGTAGCAACTACTACAGATATCTGAAGGTATTTCCATGAAACAACCTTTAGCATCGCAGTGATCAAACTGCATTCAACATTGCTTGGAATCTTGTCCTCCAAATTTCCTCCACCAGATTATTCTTTCTGACCTGTCAACTACTGATTGCTTTAGTTTCTTCAAAAACATCTCACTTTTGACAACACCTCCATCTCATTTTCAGAATATATTGTGACATTGCACTGTATCCAAGAATGCACTGTATGCGAGAATCTGTGAAAGGAAAGGTAAAGAGGTTCTTTAGTATGACGTAATTTGCCATAATTGAGACAAGTAATCATAGAATGGTAGGGGTTGGAAGGAACCTCTGGAGATCATTGAGTCCAACCCCCGTGCCAGAGCAGGAATACCCAGGGCTGGCCACACAGGAACAGATCCAGGCAGGTCTTGAAAGTCTTTAGAGAAGGAGACTCCACAATCTCTCTGGGCAGCCTGTTCCAGGCTTCAGTTTCACAGTGAAGAAGTTTTAAAAAGTTGGGAAAATTTACAGTATTGTTAACCTGTTACCATGGTCTGAAACCAAAATGAAAGCCATTACCTTGTGGGTTTTTTTGGTTTGTGTTTTTTTTTTTGATAAAAATCAATCATATTTGAGACTTGCTTCAGTGGTTTGTATGGTTTTATTTGTTTTATTTCTGACGTCTCTTCCCTCCCCCCCAGCCCTTACATTATTGTAATATTTAAAAGCATAACTTTAGTGGCCTAACACCTTCTACGTTGTATTTCAGAGAAATAGCTTTGAATGTTTTTGGGGATTTTACGGTCAAGAAATAAAAATTTGAAAGCAAAGGTTAACAATAAACAAGTAAATCCTTCCAATATAGCATCAGCAGCAATTTGAGCTATGAGTGACCTTCAATCTAACTTCTATTGACATCAGAGGATTCTTCTAGAGAGCAAGGACAGTACATGGCCTTGTAAATGTTAGTCTCAAATAAATCCACCTTCAAGTATTTATAAACTAACACCTGGAGTAAGCAAGTGTTAGCACTTTGAGGATGACAAGATTTTAGAAAGATGTATTTGACAAACTATGCTCTAAAGAAATGATAACTTTCTTCAATTTCTTTTTCCTTTTAGCCTTCTCTGTTGTTTTCTTGGTGAAAAATGATGAAAGAAGGATTTCGATTCAGTATTTGTATTTGTTCTATTTATATATATATATACATATATATAGTATTCCAGAAAATCTACTGAAATGGTGCCTATTTTTGTGTTACGTACACATTTAAAATAATTCCATGAGTTTTTGCCTGCTTATATGTTTAAATGTAATTATGTTTTCTCTTTGTATCCTCAACTGAACTAATAAAAATCTTGCTCCACTTTTTTAATGTAAGAATATGTTGTTACCATTAGAGTTTTTAAGGTAGGAAGCTTTTTTATTACAAAGCATTGGTTTTAATAACTCTGTGCACATGGAATTCTGATAGACTTTTGAAATCCTTAAGTCATTATTTTCAAAAACGCAGAGTCAGAGATTGGAGAGATGAAGTAGTTCACTCATTGTAGAACAATGCATATAGTGTTCTCAGTGCTTCAGTGTTTTAAGTCCAGGAGTCCACTGGGTTTTCAGAAAAATAATTTATCTTGTACCAGCTTTTATTAAAAAAAAATAAAGTGGAAGGATCATGAGACTGGGTCATACGTCCTGTCTAAAACACCTAGTCGCTTCTTTGCTAAGCTTAATATCTAGTATTAGACTAAAGTACAAATACTGAATAGAGACTATGTTGATTTTTAAGTGCCCAAGGAAGAATTTATGACTTTCTGTGGAAGATTATTTCACCTTCGAAGACAAAACCCATTTAAACATTTATCGTAATCTTAACTTAAATTTATCTACATTCAACTTCCAAGACTCACTTCCAGATTTACCATTTTCCAAATTCAATTCTCTTTACATGGCTTACTTTCTCTTTTTCCAATTACATTCTATTTCCTATAGCCAAATTGAAATGGTCACTGCCTAATCACTGATCCAAGCCAATCTATGCAGCAGTTTTGCTATCATTCATTATCACTGTACTACTTTTGAAGATACTGAATAGCATGAGAGACATGTGGGTCATCCCAGAACCCTAATATATACATCCTCAAACACAGATGATTTCTTTTTAGGTGATTACTATTCTGTTCTTTCAAGTTCATTCAGTGTTAAGTGAATTTTAAAGGGGACAAGAATCAAGAAAATGCTTAGTGATTATTTAGGCACCATCTTGTTCTACACCTACATTAGAAACCCTGCTATGGTCATCATGAAACAAGGCTGTATAAACAGCTGAATTTTTTTCATTTCATTATGAATAGTTAATATGGTGTAGCTCTCAGGGTGCTTTCAAATATCCATTTTGTATGGTAAAAAATAATTTCTGGGTAAACAAAACCAAGTTTGTTCTTCTGCTACAAAGTTACCCACAATAGATAGCTCTTATTAATGGGATAATGGAATTTCTTGGCTGTCAGCAGTGCTGTTCAACAAATGAAAAATGGAGAAGCACTCAATGTAGGAAGAAAGTAAAAAGAAAGGGAATAACATCAGCTGTTAAAGCACGTTTCATTGTACAGAGCATACTAGGAAGAGTAGCATCAGAGGAGGAGGATATAAAGGCTAGAGCTTTTGATCCAACTCTGTAAAATTAATTCTATGTCTAGTGAAAACTAATGAAATAAAATAAAGTTTTCTGATTGACTACAGATTCATTTCCTTGCACTTGTTTGATATTTTGTCTAGCTGTGTAATTTTTATGCACTCTCAAAAAGATAAATGACTTGCATATAAGGTGTTATTTAGTTCCTGAAAAACTAAGACCTTTTCAGATAAAAAAAGGTTGAAATATTATATGATACTTTTTTCAGGTTTCTTTTTTCTGTATATACTAACAAAAACTTAAAGGGAAGCAGAGATTAGTTTTTGCTTTGGGAGCTGTCTTGGAAGGTAGGAGAACAGAGAGGTCCTTTTTAGATCAGCTAAAACTGGATCTGACTTTAGGACAAGAGACAAAGCTTTCTTCATTTCACCAAGCTGACTTGAAACACTTGATGAGGGTTATGTGGAGGACAAGCAGAATCACTTGTTTAGACCAATAATATATTCCTACGGTCTGCATGGATAATTCATGAGTAAAGAAGAGATTGTATTAATATTCATTGATAAGTTGTAAGAGAGTTCGATAGACATTATAACCCAGCAGAAAATATTTAATCTATTGGAACTATAAGCAGGAAAAAAACATGGAATAAAGTTTGTCATGTTTTTCACTCAGAGACAGAGGATACAGCACATTTCTTGATGAGCATCTATTGCTTTAGAGATAAGAGGCTAAAATATCCTTGAATAAGTATCCAGGCTTGCTTTTTGGGAAGTTGTTAGGAAAACATTTGCACTTAAACCACATGGACAGCTCCGTACAGTATTTGGATTCTTCTGTGTCTAGTGCTTCCAGTTCTTTACCTAGCTGAAACCAAAAAGTCAATCCTGCAATTCTTGTATTTGAGAAAAGAATCGCTCATTAAAAAAAGCTTCTGTCAATATCAGCTCTTGTTGGAAAAAATACTGACATTGCTGTTTTTTTCTTTTTATGTCAAATTTCACTTTGAAAACATCCAATGAAGACTATATGATACGGGATCAAGATTAGACTAAAACTAGAATATGGAGATTGATCATACAGACTATAAACTCTTCTGAAGAGATAGAATCATAGAATCATTTATGTTGAAAAAGATGCTTATTGCTTGAAAGCTGTCTGAATATGAGCTCATGACTTAACTACGTTTGATGGCAAGGCTCACTATTACTGTACTGCATAATAATTTGAACAACAATTCAAAACTACGAAGTCATCACAATAAAATGTTATACACAATATTGGTCTCTTACCAAAAAATCTGTTGTTAGTGAAAGGTCTCTCTGCCTCAAGGAGCAACCTTGAGAGGTGTCCCAGCTCAATGGGAGATCATCACCATGAAGCCAGGCTACTTATCAGGGAGAACTCAGAGAAGGCCCACTTAGGCTGTCATATTTATTGAATGAAGTTGTTGGCTTGTAGTGAAATTACATGCCATGGAAAAGGTATGCACTTGTACCCACAACTTGGTCCTTGAAAAATGAGTCTTGGACAAGCCACCTGCCGTTGATGTGTTAATCGCATGATCAGTGCTCCAAACTCATATCCATCGATGCTCACTGTGTCACTCAGTTCCTTTGTGTGTTTTCAGAGAACAGACTGGAACTAGAGAAGTTCTGATTCCAGTTACAGCTTAAGCCTGTACCAAACTACCACTACTTTGGTTATGGAGTTTTATGCATCCCTCACAGCGAGTGAACAACTTCAAATAGCTCCAGGGCAGATTTAGATGGGATATTAGGAAAATGTTACTCACTGAAAGTATTCAAGCACTGGAACAGGCTGCCCAGGTAAGTAGGTGAGTCACCATCCCTGGAGGTATATTAAAAGATGTGTAGATGTATTGCTTAGGGATATGGTTTAGTGATGGACTTGGTAATCTTAGGTTTATGGTTGAACTCAATGATCTTCAGTGTCTTTTCCAATGTAAATGATTCTATGATAGATCACCTGGTCTGGGAAGGTCTGGGAGAGATTCTTTTCTGGGATATCGGTAGAGGTTTGTGCGATTCTTTAACTTCAGTATTCAGGTGGTAGGGTTTTTTATTTAACTGAAATATTTTAATACTTGCAAAACTTGTAACTGCTACTGCTATTGAATTAAATTCATAGAAACTTAGTAAAATCTTCATGTGGGACTGAAGCTATTTCAGGGTTCACAGGTAGGACAACATTTAGCAGAATTCCTTGCTTCAGCATTTGCTATCTGAATAACAATGAGAAAAAGACAACATTTTGTTTTCTCCTTGAACTCTACCTAATGTCTGGTTGTAGATGATTTTGATACTAGGATCTCCCTTTTTAAAATATATACATATATAGAAGGGGGGGGTGGTCTGAAAATAATAATTAAAAAAAAATGCTGTGTTCTTCTAACCCATGGTCCTGTCCCCTGGTGTTTCATGATTCAGTAGTCGTAGGATAATTTATCTGCAGTGAACTGACTTACATGCTGAAGAATGTGACTTACTTGCTGAAGAATGTGACTTACTTGCTGAAGAATGTGAAGGAGTGGGAGAAATTAACATATATTGTCACTTTTTACAGTGCTAAGCCTGAATTTCAAATAGATGGTGGTGGATTCTATTATTATTATTATTATTAATATTAATTCCAGACAACAGTGTCATTGTTTGTAAATTATGTCACCCAACAAATCATGTGGGTGCTTTATTGAGTAAAAAAGCAGCCTAAGAGCCATAAACATATTACTAAGAAGGGTTAAATACTTAGCATACAGATATTGCTAGAGTTGTGCAGACTAGATATTTTTATAGCCACATCACTGACTACTCAAAGGGGTTGATTTTTTTTTTTCTTTTTAATATGTGAAGCAGCAACAGTAAAGGATTTTGTTTAGAAGCAGTGTTGTCTTTCCCACTGAAATGCATTTATCTGTCCTTTATTTCTTTCCTTAACAACTGCTTTACAGTTTAATTTGTCTTGTTTTGTTATTTGCACCCCAATGAGGCAGGGATGCAATGAAAACATGATTTATTGCTGAAGATAAACATGAGCTAGGAAAAGCTTTTAGGCCATCGCAAAAGGAAAAACTTAGAGATAAAAAGGTTGAGGTACCATTGCCATTATTCATGTCAGGACACTAGCTCAAATAAGATGGTGTTCTTCTTTCAAATTTTAATTTTTTTAAAACAGGAAGTAATAGACAATGTGCTTTCTGAAGAGCTTTTAGTCTAACTGAAAGAAGAATGGGTGAGAAAATGGGATAGCTCATTTTACGGATAAGAAACTGAGAATAAAGAGAAATCAGTGCTTGATTCAGTGTCTGTCTGAGCACATGTTTTCTTTCAGAGTGAGTAGTTCTATTTCAATTCACCAGTGTATTCAATGTGATTTATACCAGCTGAGGATCCAGCCCAAGGAGTTCTCCTTGTATCAGTTTGTCTAGTCCTTGAAGAATAACATCCTCCTTCAGCTGCTTTTTGCTATGCAAAAGAAATACTGTAGATTTTAAACATAGAAGTGGGGGTTTTATCAGTCTGCCATATGTTTTCCATAGATAACGACATGGTCTAATTGGTTTGATTCAAACTACTGACACCGATATGCAAATCTGTCTGAATGCAGTGTGTTTATAATGCAGCTTCCTCCTGAACCATTGATTGAAATATGAGTGCTTAAAATAGCTATGTGGAATATTTAAGTAGTTTTCAATTACGTACATTCTCCCTTGTCTATGCCCAGTCCTATGAAGCTAATGAGGAAAAAGTATTGGTCAACTGCTCTTCTCTAAGCTAGCACAATATATCTGAGAGGATCTTAGTGACTGCAAGAGTTTAAAAATTGAGGTAGAACATAAGCAGTATATTTTAAGTACTTGTTTATGTAGCATGGTTGTTAAATGCATACATATGCTTACATGAGGTTGATGTTATATTATTCCAGCTCTGAAGAGATTTTACCGGAGTATAGGCCTTTCTGACACTTTTGAATATATTACTTTCCTTTTATTTTTTTTCTGTTTTTTTTTAAATGCTGCATGATTATGGTCTTTTCATAAATGTGTCTAGCAAGTTTCTTGTCTGTATTCTTTGCTCCTTTTTCTCAATGTCCTTCCACAATCTGTTCAGGTTAGATATCGGGTAGACAATGCCATATTGTCAATTATTTCCACTGGAAGGACTGCCTGTACAATCGTCTACTGTTCAATTTTCATTACCATGAAACGTGCCGTTTCTGTGAAAGAGTCAAAAGCTGTTTATTCTTGCATCTCTACATTGCTACAAAAATATGTAGGCTCAATACGTAATTGTAAGTGACCAGTCTAGTTTTACATAAAAGTGATAGAATTTAAAACTATTGTTTTGCAGGGAAGCAAAAATATGCACATGGTAAGCAAAATTTGAATTACATTTTTGACTTTATTTTTAGAAGTTTCACTGGCAGGTTTGTATGATTTGATAACAGCTGCACATTGGTTTCTGACTGTTCTTTATTCAAGTAACAGTAATTATAAACAAAACAAAAGAGTTTCTTGTAAACAAGCAAATATAGATTATATTTATCAGCTTTAGTAGATAACATCATACAATGGGGTTATGCTTTGATAGCAATTCAGTATCATTATATTAAATACATTTTCATTTGTTTGATTCATGTATTGTTTTCTTGAAGTGGTTCTTCTTATCATGCAGAGAAGCCCAGACTTCCAAGAGCCACACTGTTGCAGAACTAAGCATCTTTCATATCTCCAACAAATTACAAATGGACCAAACACAAAGTAGCAGCTACAACTAGAGCAGGTGCAAGCCCCTTAAAAGCTGCTTGTATTTTTAAGTACCGGTTTTAAAGAGTAAGCTGTTGGAGAAGAATCTCAGCTGCTCTTTCAAGAAAAATAAAGGAACTTGAATAGTGAAAAAAAGACTTAAAAATCTCAATTCCTAAGAGCCAGGCAATCAGGTGGTAGATTAAACCAGTCAAGTGAATGGCCAGCAATTTAGGATTGTAGAACCCTACCTAAATATGTTTTATAAAGGTCTCTTCTGCTTTAATTCTCAACATACTCCTATGATTGAGTCACTGGTGAGGAGTAGATTACATGAGCTCAGGCACTGAGGCTGCTGGGACTGTTAGTCTGAATAAATTCACCAGTGTGGATATTTTGGAGAGCAGAAATCTTTCTGATACAAGCAGCAAATGCGACCTTCCAGGTGGCTTTCCCTGACAGATTCAGGGTTTATTCCAGGATTGTATTGCTTTCTCAATGGGAGTACTGAGCTATCCTCATTCAGCAAGATGCTTCTACATGCTCTTAACTTTTAGCCTGTACCTAGTTGGATTACTCCTGCATTTCCAGTTGGGAACCTATAAGTACTCTGACAGAAAAAGAAAATTCCATGCAACTACACCAGATGTAATTTTTAGATGTGGAGAAAAGGAGCAATGAATGGTAAATACCATATCAGAAACTGCTGTGCTTCAGATAAGGCAAAGCTACTTACTATACTCAGTACCAAGTTTGGAACTATTTGCTTATGCAGCTGTTTCTTTATGGGTGGATCCACAGGGGTACAAAGACAATTAAGGACAACATCTTAGATCAATGATCAGAGAAAGCTCTAAGAAATCTTGAGGAGGAGAAATGAAGATGATTCTTTAAGAAATAGTGTAACAGCATATTGAATTTAAGAAAGGTTTTATAGGCCTAGTACAAAATAGGTTTTGGTTGAAAGAGTTTATAATAGAATTAACAAATATATTTTCCTTAATGACAATGTACAGCTGTGGTTCAAGATCTTTACAGAAGTAAACAGTGCTTCTAGGGATATAAATGTGCAGTAAAATTATTCACACAGAAAAAATCATTTAAACATACACACATACAGAAAGTTGTATCAATACCAAATTTCTAATGGATTTTTGGCCTCCTAGGGTAAAAATTATTTGGATTTAATTTTATCTGCGTAGCTTTGTACCTTTGAATCACTGTAATGAAGTTGCATGTGTTGTCTCAAACTACAGCCTTCTGTGATTACAACATCCTGGCTTTAAAGGGATGAGAACCCTCCTAATCACTTATACTATAGAGTGGAAAAGACAGCAATGTTATGAGACTTCAGATAAAAGAGTGATTTCATCACAAAATGTACCTGTTTGAAAATTTTTTGAAACTAAAATTGTGAGAGGAATAGATTTATCTGTGTGATAGTTGGCAAAAGGCCAAAACATTCAAGAATTCTACTGGGTCTTTGGAGGAGCATACAGCTTTATGACTGTGCTTTCAACTTCCTAATTTCAGGACACTATAAGCTGCTGCTGATTACCGTCCTACTTCTGCAATTAGACCTGTCTACACTGGCAAATGGCTAATGTGCAGGCTTCTTGGAGGATCTCAACATGGGTATAAGATAAAAGAAACAAACATGCGTAAGATAAACTGGCACCCTCGTGTTACTTTACAAAGTCTTGGCATCTTTCAGCAATGTAACTTCCTATGCCAGGGACAAGGCACAGTTCTGTAGGAGAACACCCAACAAACTCCTTTAAAGTTAGCTTTGCTTCTGTAAAGCTCTGAATCTCACACTCAGTAATAATTTTGCATTAATTAGTAGCCTTCCTGAGGAAATCTGCTCCAACTCATGCAAGTAGAAGCTTTTTTTTAAAATAGAAAATCATGTGTATTTGCAGATGGATTGTAAATCTGAGAACGGTTTTGGGATTCAGGATTAACATTTTAAGGGTACAGGCAAAGTAATTTTTCAGACAGCATCTAAAATTACTACATAAATTGAGTATTAAAGGTAATATGTTTCTTCATTAATTTATATCACTTTCTATAATTTTCTATGTACTAGGGAGTAAATTCATTCCTGAAGAGAAAAATTTGTTTGCTTTAACTTACAGTTCTAAAAATACATCTATATACATACATATACAATCACCTTTCTGCATTGCTACTTCGTCAGCTTGAATGTTCATACTTCTAGATGTTGAGACTAGTGCTATAAATTCAGTCACAAGGAGTTCAGGCTCTCAGACTAAACAATAAATGCATCTCACTTTGTAAAACTGTTTTGAAAAATGTTGAGTTGCAGGCTGAGTTGCTATGTTTTAGCTACTTGCAACATGTCCTTATAATTCTTTGTATAAAACTCCAGAAATGTATATTTTTGGGATAAAAATAATTGCATATTTTCGTTAACTTAGCTGAAAATGCTCATGCTTAAGTAGTACTCTGTCCCTGATATGTCTTTCCCATTTCAGACTTCGTATGGACAACAGCAGACTCTATATACTCTGCTTTTCATCCCAAATCTGTCTTTGAAGAAACATCTTGCAACAGGAATGGGCAGTTGTAATTAAGACATTAAGGAATACAAGAAATTTATAAAGAATTATTTGTTAAGGTATTTTCTTTAAGGACTTCAGGGAAATGCTCTTGATAAAACAAATGAGCAGTAAAAATATAGCTTTTCTCTGTATTTACTCTTTTATGCCTTGCAAAAATTATTCAGAAGATCAGACAGCTATTGTCTAGCATGTCTTGAGAAGACAGAAATCAAGAACATTCATAAGTGATAGAACTTGAGTCAGAGAAGAGCCTGTCAAGGTCAGAATTGGTTTAATTTTGTTAGTTGCTGGTCTCAAACCTCTCTCAGACAAGATCTGGTCCTTCTGGTGCAGGAATTCTTCCTAGTTCAAGGAAACCACTTGAAACCACTGGTGGTGATAGATGCTCTGCAGCATTCAGGATCTTATGTAGAGTGTAATTGGTTGCAATTGTATGGGACAAAGATCCATACATAAATCTTACTGTATGCAAATATTTTGCTTTTTTTTTCTTTTAGCATAGATCACTGAGTGTCAACAGTAAGAAACAAGATTGAAGAAAAGATAACATGAGAGACTGAAAAATGCAAATTTGAATAATGTTGTGGTTGGTAGGGAGAGCCTACTCCAGTAGGACCATGCAGATTTTTGGAGTAGATTTTAAAGGCCTGCTTTATAAGAACACTTGAAGGCATGGGTTTGCTTCTGAGCGGATGCGGCTCTCATGTGCTGCACTTTGAATTACATGATTGAGAACGAGCATCTGGGCAAAATCTGTTTATTCGTCTACCCCAGCATTTCTGAACCCAACATTTATTTTAAAAGGCAAAGCAAAATGTAAAGATTAGGGCCTTGAGAGACAGTGTAAATAGAGATACAAAGAGACTTTTGAACACACTCAAATTGCTGGCATGACTCTGATAAGAGGCAAACCATTAGGGACTACAGTTGTAATTGAATGAGTTTTTATAGCATGGCCAAGGAAAACACTACATAATCACCCTTACAGATTCTTAAACAAAGCCCAGTTTGATGAGTTAATGATTTTCTAATACTTAAAAGAAAGAAAATTAATTGGTGTACTTCACCTACCTTGTACAGACAGACACATAGCATCTGTGTAATGGTGTTAACTCCATCTAAAGATGGGAGGTTTTGTTAGGAGTTCATGGTATGCATTGACCAGACTGACCACAGGAAGAAGCTCTGAACCAGTAAACTTAAGTCTAACATGGGAAACCAAATAAAGAAAGAATTATTTCTATTATCTGGACATTTTTTTATCTGAGAAGCAAACTTTATTTGTTGTGGAAAAAAAAAAGATTATGGGAGAACTTATACCAGTGTGGCACACCACACAACAATGTTTTGTTATTCTTATATACCAAAGGTGCTGACATGGTATCGAAATTTTTCATACCATGGGATTGTGCAGGGGGTTAAAATAGAGTTTCCAGCTTCAAAACTTGCAAAGATTTTCACCTTTATGGAATCAGCTTTATTCTATTGCTCTGTGCCATGGCAACAAATACAACCACAGCAAGGCAGCAGTTGTTTTGTTTTTTTGATAGTTTGTTGTGTTTTGGGGTTTTTTTTTTGTCATGACCTAGTTTGACCTTCTTTAGAAATGCAATGATGTAGAGTATGAAAACAAGGCTATGTGCATGTAGTGAGTCAGTAAAGAGTGTTTTCACTTTATGATCATATTCATATTTCATATAAATCTAAGAAGAAAGGAAAAAATAACTTCTTAGCATGAAATTTCCTTCAGAGTTACCAATATACCTCTCTATATAACACTATCAGATCAAATAAATGTTTTAATTAGTTTCATGGCTTTTGTGAAAGAAGAAAAGAGTAAAGAAGAAGGAAAAATAAAGCCAGTGGAGCTTGTAAGCCGTGATATCTTTTCTCACAGACTTCCACAGCATTGTGAATTTGATAGGCAATATTACTCATAAAATTGTATGTTTTCCTGGTATAATTATGTAATTATTTTTCCCCTATAATCTGGCACTGATTTTTCTAATGAATGACTTTTCCTGTCATTTCCTTAATTTTCTTGAAAATTTTAATGTTGCTGTTTCCTTCCTGACAACAAATTTTAATTTTCATTTGGAAATGGGGTTCTTGGTTTCTGTATCACCAAATTCCAGTTCACAGAGCAGTGGCTTTCTTGGAACTAGAAATGAATTCACAAGATCACATTATGCTTTGCTGATGCTTTGCTGATGCTTCTCACAAAAGGTCTGAATCTCCTGCTGGACTGACCCCAAAGTTCTTAAACTAGACAAATTTCATGTCTTTATAAAACTAAAGATGTAGATTAAATGAAAAAGGATCTGAAAATTTATTTCTTCCACTGATAGAAACACAATGATTTTGTTGTTGTTGTTGGTTTGTTCATTCTCATCACTGCTGCATAGACTCATGAATCAAAAACTTTTCAGGGTTTTTTTTTTCTTGTGTTAGAAAATGGGAGTTTCATACAATTGCTGTCTACAAAAATACTTCAGGTTTTTGGTTGGGAGAAACAGGATGGGATGAGTTGAGAGGAGGAGTACATCTCAGGTGAATGCATAGGAAGGAAACATTGACTGTCAAAGCTGATACCTGGCTGATAGTCCACTAGCAACACAAAAAGCACCTCCAGCTTTTATGATAATAGTAACTTTCCAATGAACTAAAAAACCTTTCATATTAATACATGGCATTATGCAAATTAGCTCCCTCTTCTTTGAGCAGCTAATATAGTCTTTTCTGCCAGGAAAGACTGAAAAGACTCCCAAGGCAATGGTAAACATTACTGGAATTATATTATGAATGATCTAGGACTCAAAATTTTGTCTTCTGTTCTCCTGTGAAGTGTTATCTCTGACTGTGCTTCAAGCCACAGCTGCATTAAAGATGCAACAGGGAGGTGCCGCAGACCTCAATGAATTCTGTAGGGAAAGTGAATAGGGAACAGAGTTGTCACATACAGTAATGTAATTGGATGCCTCCAAAATTATCAGACAGGAGATACTTCTTCACATAACACTTAACTTGCATATGGAAAGCATTGCCATGGGAAGCCTTAGAAGCCTAAATTATAAATTAATTCAAAGCAAGAGATCAGACAGATTAGTGGAGGATAAATCATTCAGAAACTATAACGTAAGGTAGGCCAGGTACAATGCCCCGTTGCAGATGTCCCTGAAGTTTAAAGCTGAGACGTCATCTGAAATGGACAACTTTGCTCGTGCATCTTTTCATTTTCCCCTTATAGCTATTTTATTACAGACAAAGCCGAACTGAAACTTCTATAGCACAAATCTTGTGCTCTTAGGTAAATATATTCCATGCTGTTCTTATACTATTCATGTTTCTAACACTGTGAAACCAAAATCATGTTGTGATGCTATTATAAAATGCATTCCAAAAATATAGTTAGTCTAAGGCAAGTAATTGAACATTTTTGTTCAATAACAATGTGAAGCTATACTTTAGAAATTTAATTACACCAGAAATCAAAATATAAATCAAATTATTTTCATGTTATTCCAATGCTTAGGACTTGTTCCAAATGTTGACATATGTATTTAATATGTAAGTTTACAAGACTGACACAACCTGTTATGTACATTATGTAACGAAGTTCATATTACTGTATTTTAAAGCTAAATAATTCTCTATTGGCTATAGATACTATTAAGCATTTAATCACCTTTTTTAGTTGTCTATACTGCTTTGACTCAAATCCTGAGAGATACAGTGGTTTCCTGTCTCCCTAGCAGTTTTAGACACTAGTTAATGTGTGCAAAGCTGCTTAAAGGCAAGAAATGCTGTTTCCATGGTAGTAAATATGGTCAATTAATGCTTGTATTGCATTTATTTTGCTATGGGGTAATATATTTGAATTAGAGATAAGGCATCAAGACATGTTCTTGATCAGTAATCCAATGAGCTGTGGCTTTCAGTTTTGAGAACCTGACCTGATTTTTTGTATTTTACTACATGATTGTAAAAGCCTCTTAATTTCTTCCTAATTTTAGTGTATAACAGTTTTATATAAAGTTTAATGACGACCAATAAGAAAATTGCAATTAACTTGGAAAGGAAGTATTAACTGAGGCAAAGCTGAGGTCATTGTTTTTCTTTAGGGTCAGTAACCCTCAGAACCTATGAAACGAGAAGTAGTGAACACACTGACTGCAATTACACATTCTAATATCATAGAAGAAGGTAACAGAGTTTATGCCTGCTTATGTAGATGGAGATTGTGGTTTTCTATTATAATATACAAATCTTGAATTTTGAACCATGGGATGGAAAGGTGCAGGAGGAGGAGGAGGAGGAAGAAAAAGAAAAGGAAGATTTTTCCTGTCCAAACAGTGAAAATATGGTCTAGTTGCAATAAAGAGAAGTAGGCATGTTTTAATTTTAAACTTAGCTACAATACTGCAACTGTAATAACATCAGCAATATGAAAAGAACATAAATTGTCATGAACATTTGCAAAACAATTTAAACTACAAAGAATATAGTCTGTCACCTGCCAGTCACAGTGTGAATCTAGTTCATAATGATAGAGTATATTCATCCCCACTCACTGCTTCATTTTTTTAATCGCCTTCTTTGTTCTGTCTCAGCATTTGGCTGTCACATCTTTAAGAAAAATGGTCCAACTGTTTTGCCACTTGCTCTAAGTAAGATTCTCTCAGCATATGGAGGTTGTCACAAACAATATGCTTTCAGTTTTTCATGCTTTGGATTTCTCCATAGAAGATTGGTAAAAATAGTGTAAAATTAACTAAAAATGGTGCTGTTCATATAAGCAGAGCCCACAAAGACTCCTGCTTTACATGAGCTTATTAAGGAGGTGCATTTATAACTGAACATCCTATAGTTAAGCAGCAAAGAAATAAGAACTGTACTGAAAGGAAACACTTGACAATGAAGAGATGTCATTAGCAAAGTTGGATTTCATATTTGTGCTATATAATACACTTTTTAATTATCTGTTCATCATAATAATATCCACGGATTGCCATAGGATTTCCAATAGTAAAGCTGGTAAGGGTTGGGCACTACTCAAGATCTATATTTCTTTGCTATCCTTGCACATGACTTTATTGGCTTTTCCTTTTGCTTTCACCTATTATTCCTACCTACAGGTAATTAAGTCAATGTCTTTCTATTTCTGGAAAGGCCACATGGTAGAGAGAGTCTCCATGTTACTGTGTTTGTTGGCTGTAGGCTCTCTGGTGTGTAAGGTGGAAAGCAGAGGGAATTCCAGTTGCCTGCCACTGCCCTGTAGCAGAGCATGGCTGTCAGTTGGTATTGGTGGCAGGCATTGTCTCAGGAATTTCAGGAATGTGGTGCATTTTCTTTCTCATAAAAACATAACACCAACAGCTACCCAAGATATGGCTATGCCAGCATCTTAGCTCCGATAGTTAACAAAAGCAAATTTTGAGGGAAGAGTGTAAGCAAAGGACAAACATCTAGCGATAGTCTTCCTGCCTACTCTGCAGAGTATCTCCAGTGATTTGTTGCCTAGGTGCATCCCAAGTCAGAGGAAATGATTCTGTACTAATAACCCTGGACAGATATTTCTATAAACAGCTTCAACTGCTTCTTCAACTCACAAACATATTTTGCATCAAAAATATCCTGAAAAGTTTCATAGTGTAACATTCTGTAAAGAAATACCTTCCTCTTATGGAAAGCCTGTCACACACTGACTTCATCCAACATACTTTACTACTTATAAGTGGCAGTAAGTTTTTGCTTTTTGTCATTCTGTAGATGCAATGTACATGAATGTTTTACATTTCTATTCCTGATCATATGAAAAAATATTTAAAAGAAGAAAACAAGAATAGTTCCCATTTTAAGCTGTCTTAGCTCATTTTTTGCAATGTAATCACGAATCTATTTCCATCAAAGTAATCAAAAATATTATTTAATATGAATTCCTTTTATTTTCAACAACTTCTGATATTTCTTGACAGTGTGAAAGGCTGGTTTGCTTCAAAAACATAAGTAACAATATCAGTTCTCATTCTCCAAGCTGATAGATTTTATTCATAAATACCAGCTTTTAAATATGCTTCAGTGTGGTAGAAAGAGCTTTTTAAATGTTATTTTGCTGTGTATTTCTACCCATAATTTTATTTATTTTAAAATACTACTGTCTGGCAATAATGGTCATAGAGCGTAAGTGTGTAAGCTTCACACAGTCCAATTAACAGATAACTTAAATATTCCATTTTGCAATTCTAAAAAAAACATGAACTTTTTATATTGCAGGCTTTAGGTGTTTATTTTAAGTAGTCACATGAAATTACATCTTCATTTTTAACAAGTCAGAAAAAGAATAGCCTGGAAAACAGATGTAGTTCCTAGAACTCTGCAAAAGAAATGTTCCGTCTTGAACAGTAAGTCTGACATTTCAAGGCATAGTGTGACATTTTTCATACAAATCTATGAGTAAAGGGACATGATTTGCTACCCTTCTGTTGCTTTTTCATTCAGCCTTATTAATTTTGAAGGGAGCATTTTTTAACTAAGTTCCAACCAAAAAATGGCTAATGGGAAAGGCTGAAAATGATGATAAAATAGAGATAAAGACAGATACATTATTTAGAAGAAAGTACATTTCTTGTCAACTTGGTGTTCAGTGAGTATCTTCACCTTCCTGTAGAAATTCCCAGACAAATACCTTACATAAGCTCAACTTGGTTACTGAGCCAGAGACAAAATGGATTCCCCTGGGTCTCATCTGAGAGGAGTTCCCTGATGCTTAAAGTAAAATAGATTGAAAAAAAGTAGCCTGAGTTCACTTTAAAACATCATGCTTCTGTGTTTAAATCAGTCTACATGTGGCAGGGAACAAAAAGCTTTCCGGGAATGGACTCATTTCCCAGGTTCTCCTGTGCTTTTGTCCTGATACCTTTTATGACATTTTTGGTTCCAATACATGTGAAAGACAATCTCTGATTAGAGATGTAATTTGAAGGTGAAAATATGACAGAGTACTTTGATTAAAGTGTGCTTAGACATTAAATTCTTCAGTTGAATTTAACAGGAGTGACTTGGGGAAAACTCATTGCTGCATGAAGTTAAGAGGAAACCAGTTATGGCAGAAGTGAAAGGAGGTTTTCTAATAGCAGGGCATGACAGGATGACTAACGGTGTTATGAAGTGCCTTGCAACCTTCAGGGTATCACTAGGTCGACAGCCTTTTCCATCAACAGCTGTAAAGAACATAATCAATTGGGAGGAGGGCAAGTATTTTTGTGTTGGAACTGAATCACTATATAAAATGGCTGTAGGGAACAAAGAGTGTAATGACATGCCTGTGTTATAGAGGAGCACCTAGTACAGCAAGAGCGTAACAACCCTCATCCAAAAGCTTTTAGACCACAATACCTATCAAGTTAAAAGAATAATATTTCAGCCTTAGTACCCTGGATGTACTTTCATTCTGGTTCCAAACAAGATTTATGATTGATTTCAGCCTCCTCGCTTAGTCATTCTCATGAAATATATTGTAAGACTCATCTTCCACAGTATAAGTCAGAAGAAACTCTTTTAGTCAGCATGGCTGCTCAAATGGTAAGCTTAGGTGAGAGAAAAGTTGACTATCACTGAATTTTCTAACTGAAACTTGATGTTCCCCTTCTTACTGCATCTTTGACTGTATGATGCTATTTGCTCACTGACTGTAAAGTAGTTTCAAAAGCAGGGTGCTGATAACACTGGGCTCAATCCAGCTTCAGGCTTGTGACACTGAGAGCAAAAGTGGGCAGGCACCAACCAAGTTTAAGGAGAAAGAGTTCTGCAAAGTCACATGAAGTGGTAGGTAGACATCTTTAGCATGCTTCAAAAAAGGCAAAATCCAGTTGGACTAGAAGGAAGAAGAGTAAAGTGAGACATCCAATTGAATATGAAAAAAAAAACCCCAACTAACTCTTAAAATGCATGTTCAATGTTAGTTTTAATAGGAAGTTTGAGAATCAGCCAGTTCAGGTGAATGAACTCGGGCATAGCTCTGATGAAGAGTAGAGAAAGACTCCTGCTGTGCTGTGTAAAACATAGCTTTATTTTACTCTCAGATGCACTGTATTCTTAATTTCTTTGAATTTCCTTGTAGAATTGCTATCACATGGAAAACACGTAAGATGCAAAAACAGAGATATCGAGCCCTTTTTCAGCCCATAGCCTGAGTTTTTCAAGCATAGAAAATGCATGGGGAGGATGTGTGGGGCGGTTTTTTGGGGTCTTAATGGAACTCTTGGTAGCCAGAGTACAACGGAGAAGATCTATTCTTCAGTGTTTTGTTTAGCCATGCAAACTCCAGTATTATTTGAGTTTGTAATGCCACATACATATTTTATACAGCAACAGGCCTACTTTGAAGACCTGTTTCAGTTTTTGCCAGGAACTGAAGATGGTCTGATTGGATTTTAACCTCACAGATAGTTTGATCTAAATTCATCTAATATCTTTGATCAATTTGATCTCAAGTCTCATTTCTTTACCTTTCCTGATCAAAGTAGTGTATTTGGTTTGTGAGTTTAATGTTGCCGATTGCTGTGTTGAATGATTTTATGTTTCTTTCTTTTAAGGAGAATGTCTTTTTTATGGAAGCTGTTGGAAAAGCCATTTTAATATAAATAGGCAGGATGTATCTTCAGAATTACTGGCAACACAGAGGCCAGTAAGGTCATTACTTTACCAGTGATATTTACAATTAAACAGAAAACATTCATTTATTTATTAATTAGGAGACCAGCTCCAGTGCAGGTCAGTCTGTGCTGGGAAAGGGAATGGCGGCAAAAAGAGCCGACAAGGGGCTCGTTTGGGGGCCTTTCGAAGCCGGGAAAGGCTGAGAAGATGGCTGGGCACCTGTGGCATCTCCTAACGAGGTGTTAACGAGGCGTTAACGCGCCAACTGCCGCTCGCCGAGACCATCCCCCATCATAAAAGAGTCCTTCGGTCGCGCTGAGCGAACAAGCAGAGAGTGGCGTCCCCTGGGGAGCCCCTTTTCAGGTCTGTGTCCGGAGCACAGACCCTGTGCACGGACAGAGCGGGCACAGGGGCCGGGCCGCGGCCTCTGGGCCTGGGGCGGTGGTTGGGGAGGAAGGAAGCTCGGGCGCTGAAAGCTCCGCCAGTGCCAGAGGTGAGTGCAGTTGGTGGTAACTGGTCCCCGCTCCAGACTGGGAGGCGAACTCAACTAGCGGTAATCACCCTCCCAGAAGATGACCTGGCCATGGTTAGCACTGGGCCGAAAGCCGTTGACAGAAGGAACGTGCACACCCAGTGGGAGCTCCCACACAAACCTGTGGCCGTGCAGGGAGCGCCCGAGCGTGTCCCTCGGAGAGGAGGGCAGCAGAGACACTCCAGTGGGTAGTGTCACCCGGTGAATGATCTGCTCAGCCTGGGGGCAGAGCTGAAAGAGGAAAGGTTAAGAGTAGCAGGGAGTGTGAGAGGTAGACAGATGGGTGAAGGCACAGCCCGAGGCAAAGCACCAGCTGGAGGCTCCACCAGAAGCAGAGGATCCCCTCCCCTCTTGCCAAGGAGGGGACCTAAGAGAGGGGTGGGAAAGGAAATGGGTCCCTCCCCGCTGGGGGAGCAGGCGGATCCCCTCCTGGCCTCCCTCATCTGCCCAGCTGCACTTACACAACAGATCTGAATTCTGGAACTTGAGGGCCAGGCACATGAGGACATAGATGAAGGTCCATCCAGGGGCTTGCCTGGGGTGGGTGAGCCAGACCCATGCATTAAGGAGGGTCACTGTTGTAGGTAATGCCCTTCTGAGGGGAGCAGAGGCCCTGTGTACTGACCAGATTCATCCCACAGGGCAGTGCTGCCTCCCTGAGGCCCAGGTTAGAGACATGACCAGAGAGCTCCCTGGTCTGGTTTGTCCCTCTGATTATTACTTGCTATTGGTTATGCACTTTGGTAGCGGTGATGTTGTGGACTGTTGTGATTAACATGTCCTATCCTCGGTGCTGAAATCCCGGGAGACACCGAGGGTCCATTGTCAGACTCAGACTCTCATAGAGAAGAAGGCAAAATGGCATTTTATTAAAGGCTACAGGCACTTATATACCAGTAACAGAGCCAGCCCTTCGTGGGCGGTATCCTACCTGGTTTCTACGTTTCCGTTACAGCACGTGATCTTCCACGTCGCCACATCCCTATACTACCACAATTCCCCCCCCTCCATGCCAGTGAAGATACAATATTAAGTGCATTGGTGATGATAGTCAGTCATGTGAGCTAACAAGGCATACTGTGCCTCTGCTGTGTCTGAGACTTAATAAATGCCACTAGTCTGTTAAGAACTCAAGGTCCAAAAGTTAAAGGTAGCAGCAAGATAAGAAGAGGACCAGCAAGAGTGGATAACAAAGCAGTTAGCCAGGGTGATTGGAATCCCCAGTGTCCCATTTGGCATTGGCCAATTGTCCACACAATGTGGACCTTTCCAGCGATTCAGTACAGTTGGGCCCATCAAACAGCGTACCGTGACGTTGAAGGAGGGAGCACCTGGAGTCACTATAGACTGGAGTGTTCGCGATTCTTGAGGTTGCATCAACATCCAGTTGTACGAGCGATCACCGTTGACCAAGGACACCAAAACCAGTAGCAGTACTAAAAGGCTCCAGATCCTTCCCTTTCCCTGTAAAAGAATCTAAAGGCATGCATTATCATTGCGGCTAAAATCAGGTTGATACATCTTCCAGGGACCTGCCTAACTTGTGGTTCCACAATTCCCCTCTTTTTGTTTAAAGACGAAAAAGAGTTCATAGACTGTAACATCTGTCTGCCAAATCGCTGAGGGAGCCAATCCCCACGGGTTGACTCCCATTTGCCATAACGGTGAGGTTTGACAGTGTGGACACATTGCTACAATTTCTCGGGCTTGTGAAAATGATACCCTGCAGTTTTTGCTAAGCTCTTTGCTCCCATATGCAACTCTTCATGCAATATTTGAGCTTGTTGTAAAGTCCACACACCCTTTGCTGCTAAGTCTGCCTTGTCATTCCCTTCTTTATAGATACTGGGGTAGTCTATATGACTGTTCGTGTGCATAATTGTGCATGCCTGTGTTCGATTCTGTAGCGCTGTACTGCAATCTCGGAATATGGTATTCCTGATGTTGACATTGATAAAATTAATTTATATACATAATAAGAATATGTTACTATATTCACGATGAGTCTTCTGTTCTGTCGTAATGCCATCTCTACAGCTTTTGCTTCTAACCACTGCAATGATCTACTTCTGTCAGTAAGAGCTAGGACATCTAATTTCAAATTAATGCGGGCTACATGGCTATCAACCATAAGTTGTAGTATGTTCTCAAGGCAGAGTCGTATGTCTGAGGTGAGTGTGAGTGTGTCCTGTGGGTACTTGTTTCCCTGTAGTAATGTATACAACAGTTGCATCATGCCCTGTGTGACTGGGATAAAATTCCTGATCCTTTGTATACTACCTACTGTTTGCTGAATATCATGGATTGTTTGAGGCTCAGTGTGTATTTTTATAGTCTGTGGTTTCACATCCTCAGGCCCAATGTATGTGCCTAAATATTTCACCCCTGGTGAACGTTGGACCTTTGCCTCAGCTATTGTTAAATTTGCCTTTCTCCGCTCGTCTTGTACATGAGCCAAGATTAGCTCTGCTGTATCTTGTTGTTGTGCTGCTATCAAGATGTCATCCATATAGTGTATCAGCAACGCTGTAGGCCCAAACCGCTTTCTGGTCTCCTTTATAGCACTATCTACATACAGTTGACAGAGCGTCGGTGAATTTTTCATTCCCTGAGGCAATACTGTCCATTGATATCATTCCGCAGGCACAACGTTTATGGATGGGACAGTAAAAGTAAATCACGGTGAATCCTCAGGATGCAGTGGTATAGAAAAAAACCCCAAAAAAACCCAGTCCTTTATGTCTATACTGATGATTGCCCAGTCCTTTGGTATCATGCTAACCTTTGGCAGACCTGGTTGCAGTGGGCCCATATCCTGCAGTTGTCCGTTCACTGCTCTTAAATCATGCAGCAATCACCACTGTCCTGCTGCTTTCTTTCGTATGACAAATATCGATGTGTTCCAAGGACTTGTTGAAGGTATTATATGCCCAGCTGATAATTCTCTTTGTATTAGTTCATTGTCTGTTTGTAATTTTTCTTGTATCAAGGGCCACTGTTCAACCCACACTGGCTCATTTGTCAGCCGTATCATTTTGATAGGCATCATTTGCTGCAAATTGACAGTGGCCCCAATTACAAATTTGTTATTTTCAAATTGACCTGGGCACAAAAGTCTCTTCCTAAAAGAGGTCTACCCTCTGCTAGGACAACTGGTTTCACTGAGGCTTCTATGGGTGAACCATCAACATCATACACTTTGAGGGTAATGAAGTCCATTGAGATTGTCACTTGCTCTTCCCCTCCTATTCCATATATCGCTGGGCCTAGTTGTTGTGGCCATTCCTTAGGCCAAATCTGTGTTGTAATTATTGTGACGTCCACTCCTGTATCTAGCAGTGCATCATAATGTAATGTCATTGTCTTACCTCCTGCCTCTCGTGTTGCATACACGGTCAATAGTGGGCGCTGAAACAGCGGAATGGTTAGAAGTGCAGTGAGTCCTCTGTCAGGCGCAGAGCTGGATCTTGCATATCATAATACTTGATTGCCGTCTGCTCTGCTCGCAGTCCCCCTTGCCGTTCCTGTAACATAGCTGTTGATTGCTGGACCCCCTGGGGACGTACTAATTGTGTTAATTGTGGACAGGGCACTGGATGGTGAGCTCCCTCGCCCCAGTAAAAGGGAGACCGTCAGGCATTTCCCGGTGGCCTAGATGATCAGCAATCACAGGCAAAGTGTCCCAATTTACCGCAGCGCCAACAGAGTTGAGGATACGAATACATATGTTTAATGCGACCAGGTTGTCTATATTGGTGATGCTCGTGTGTGGTTGTGACTTGTACCATTGGGGTTGGTGTTCCTTATGGACCTGCTTTCTCCTGCAGTGCAACTGTTTGTAGTAAATGAGGCAACGACGTCGATATTGACAGTCTGTAAAATACTTTGTGCAATCGGGTTAGCATTACTACACAAAGCCTCTAGCAATACTGCATCATGAGTAGCTGATGGCAAATTACAACTAACTATCGCCCTCTGAAGCCCGTCTGCAAATTCTAAAAATGGTTCATTTAGCCTTTGTTTAATGGTCATCCGTGGTTCCTTTGCGTGCTCATATTGACTCACCGCAACAAATGCGGTTCTTGCAGCTTGTGTCGTTGCTCGCAGTATTCTACCAGGTAAGCGTGTTTGAGCCTGCTGTGTCGCAAAGGCACCTGTGCCCATTAATTGGTCAAAAGTTACTCTGTGTAATTCATGACGACGATCTGCTTCTGCTTCTTGGAGTTTCTGTCTAATAAGTGTAGCCCAATGTTCTAAAAACAACATTAATATTGAGGGTGACAACACTGCCTTAGCCAAGGTCCGTACGTCTTCTGGAATGACCAGTGTTGCTAATGCCATATCAATTAATAATTGAGTCTCAGGATGTGAAAGCCTGTTATTTTGTATTGATTTAAACAATGAAGTAACTACTTTGTGATCTAATGGCACCCATTCATTGTCTCCCTGTTGGTTTACTATAACTGGGAAAGCTGTGAGAGGAGCCAAACGAATGCCCTCCAGTTTACACTTCTCTGCTATTAAAGACCAGTCTGTTCCCGTCGTCCCCTTTTTATTCTTATTGGTATCTGTTTTCTGTGCTTTGTTCTACAGGGAGCTGTGATAATGGAAGTATCCTTTTCTGCTCTTGCACCATATCCTGTATTTGCTGAACTGCTGCTTGCATTTGTTCCATAAAGGCTGTCATGGTATCTGAATTTACCACAGATTCCTCCTGCAGCTCAACTATCTCTCCTCCAGCTTCCTCCCTTATGTTGATTAGAGCTCTCCCTTTGCTAGTTTGATAAACTCTACCCTTGTCTTTATTTAGCAGTGTTGAATGTGTTTTTGACCTTGCTCCTCCCTGTGTGATAATCTGTCTAGGCAACAAGTCCGCGTTGGATACTACGTCGCTGGCTGCGTCATCACACCCCTTTGATTCTTCTTCCTCATCTGAGTTAGAGGAAGAGGAAGTTGCCACATCTGAATATCTTGGCGGCTGTTCTGACCGGTGCCATATTTGGGTGTTGTCCCCTGCTTTGTCTATTTTGCACAATCTGTCTGCTTGCTCCTCTCATAATCCTACCGACCGCTTTTTATGTCTTCCTTGCTCCTTTTCTGACCCTGCCGGCCTTTTTTTATGCTCTCCATCCCACACATCAGTCTCCTCCACCCTATCCCACCCCAGCTGCTCGCGCTCCACAACCGTAAATTTCTGCACTAAATCCATCAACTCATCTGCCAGGTGTAAGTGCTCGTGTTCCTGTTTTACGTTCTTAACTTCTACGGGATAACATTCTGCCCTTTTTTTCTGGCAGTGGGCTGTCTGATAGTGGGCTAGGGGGAGGACTAGGAGGTTTAGAGCCCCCTGATATTGAAGTGCCCACTTGCGTTTCCCGATCCATTCCCGGGAGCCGAGGATGCTCCACACCAAATAGAGATGCCCTTGCCGCTGCCCGTATTTGAGCCTCTTCACGTTTTTTACTCATGGCACGACATATCTTACCCCAGGTGGAACCCCACACCGTCATGCTCAGTTTTCTCAGATTCCCAAATTTCCCTTTCAAATATTTCCCACAATTCACAAGCATAATATCTCGTGGGTTAATAATCAACCCTCTCCCCTTTATCCATAGAATGATTCCCTTAATATCCTTTTGCGGGCATTTCTTCCCCGCCTCCTTTACACATTCTTTCAATATCTGTACCACTAAATCAACGTCGACATCCTTTTCCGGCTTCATCGCCCCTCCAGAGGTTCAGCGTCGTCCAGCGCGCTGCCTCTGCGAATCATGTCCTGATCACGTCAGGGTCACCACTTGTTGTGATTAACATGTCCTATCCTCAGTGCCGGAATCCCAGGAGACACCGAGGGTCCATTGTCAGACTCAGACTCTCATAGAGAAGGTGGCAAAATGGCGTTTTATTAAAGGCTACAGGCACTTACATACCAGTAACAGAGCCAGCCCTTCGTGGGCAGTATCCTACCTGGTTTCTACGTTTCCGTTACAGCACGTGATCTTCCGTATCGCTGCATCCCTATACTACCACAGTGGACAGAAGTATATAAACAATTAAAAATTACTTTAGGGCAATTGATTGAAGTATCAGGAGCACAGGTTGTTTTCCTCAATCCCTTCAGTGTCATGGAAGAATACTGAAAGGAACAGGGAAACACACCTGAGTAGCATGTGGCTCAGAGGCTGGTGCTGCCAGTGGAAGTTTGTTTTTTTTGATCATGGGCTGCTGTACAAGACCCCAGGCCTGCTGTCAACAAGGTGGGGAACACCTGTCTCAAAGGGGGAGAAGGATCTAGAAGGCAAGAACTAGTGGGGCTCATTGAAAGGTCTTTAAACTAGACTCGAAGGGGGATGGGGATAAAACTGGGCTTGCTAGAGAGGAGCCTGGGAGGGCATGCCAGTACCTGTGGGGCAGTGTGGTAGTAAGGTCTTAGAGTTGGCTGTCTCAGTGGAGGATGATGATCCACACAGCAGCAAAGACACAAGAGTTGATAGGCTGCTAACTATTGAAGCATTAGAAAACCAGATGGGGGGAATTGGGGCTTCTCCCTTTGAGAAGGTGGCAGGACCATTAGCTCAGCTGAAGTGTATCTATACCCATGCACGGGTATGGGCATGGCAATGGGCAGCGAGCAGGAGGAACTGAAGGTGATCATGCAATGAGAAAACTATGATATAGCTGCCATCATGGAAATGTGGTGGCATGACTCACATGATTGGAGTGCTGCAGTTGATGACTACCAGCTTTAGAAGGGACAGGCGAGGTGGTGGGGTGACCCTCTATGTCAGGGGGGGATATGAATATTTACAATTTAGAGATGGAGATGACAGGGCTGAGTGTTTATGGGTAGGAATCAAGGAGAAGGCAGATACCATGATGGGAGTTGGGTACAGACTGCCCAATCAGGATGATGAGACTGATGAAACACTCTATTATCAGTTGGGAGAGGTTTTGCAGTCACTACCTCTTGTTCTTCTGGGGATGTCAACTTTCCAAGATGTGTGCTGGCAGTATAATACATCAGAGGGGGAACAGTCCTGGGTTCTTAGAGTGTGTGGAAGGTAACTTCCTGACACATCTGGTGAACTAGCCAGCTAGAGAAGGTGCCCTCCTGGATTTGCTGCTTGTTAATGGAAGGACTTGTAGGAGATGTAACAGCCAGAGGCTGCCTTAGGCTTACTGATCATGAAATAATAGAGGGTTTGATTCTTGGAGAAGTAAGGACGAGGGTCAACACAACTGCCATCTTGGACTTCTGTAGTGCAGAGTCTGGCCTGTTCTGGAGACATATAGGCAGTGTCCCTTGGGAGGCCATCCTGAAGGACAAAGGAGTCCAGGAAGGCAGGTCACTCTTCAAGGAACTCTTAAAAGCACAGGAACAGGCCATCCCCTGAAAGATGGGCTGATGGGGAAGACCAGCCTGGCTGAATGGAGAGCTTCTGCTGGAACTCAGGAACAAAATGAGACATCCAGTTAGGTGGGAGTGTTGATCTGCTTTAGGGTAGGAAGGCTCTTCAGAGGGACCTGGACAGGATGGATTGATGGGCTAAGGACAATCATATGGGCTTCAACAAGGCCAAGTGCTGAGTCCTGGGACCTGGGGGTGTTGATCAACAGCTTACTGAATGTGAGCTAGACGTGGGGCCAAGAAGGCCAGCAGCATCCTGGCCTTTATCAGGAATAGTGTGGCCAACAGGACTAGAGGAGTGATTGCCTCACTCTACTCAGCACTTGTGAGGCCGCATCATGAGTACTGGGTTCAGTTTTGGGCAGATAAGAAAGACATTAAGGTGCTGGAGCAGGTCCAGAGAAGAGCAATGAAGCTGGTGAAGGGCCTTGAGAAAAAGTCCTATGAGGAATGTCTGAAGGAGCTGTGTTGTTTAGTCTGAAGTAGGCTGAGTGAAGGCCACCTTGCTTTCTACAGCTATCTGAAAGGAGGTTGCAGAGAGGGGGAGTGTTGGTCTCTTGTCACAAGTCACAACTGATAGGACAAGAGGAAATGGCATCATGTTGCTCCAGGGTAGGTTTAGGTTGGACATTAGTCAAAACTTCTATACTGAAAGGCTTATCAAAGAAGGGAGGTGATAGAATTGCCATCCCTGTGTGTATTTAAAAGCCATCTAGATATGTCTCTCAATGATATGGTGTAGTAGTGGCCCTGGTAGTTAGATATCAGTTGGACTTGATGATCTTAAAGGTCTTTTCCAACCATTGTGATTCTGTGAATCTGGAGTCTACTAAAATGATAGTGAATTAAAGCTATGCTGCCAGAGCTGCTCAGTATTTCTGTAATAGGAAAGTGCCAGGATTTCAAAGTTGCATGTTATCCTCTCTGTCTGTGGCTGCTAATAGTCATTTATTTTTCCAGATATGCACATATGTATTATAACCCACAAAAGTACATAACCATACCAGATAATTGTATACTCTCATTTGTCTTAATACCTGTGAGTAGCTCACTACCCAAATCTGGTACTTCATGTAGCTCCAAAGTACCTTTTAAGTGGGAAAAATTTTATAGAACTTTGAGAAATACCTTGGTTTATACAGACTGTACTGTGGTACCTCTTAAAATATAATGCTATTATGTACCATTTATATGTTTTGCAACGCAAGTTTGTAGTGTTCCTCCCGGACTCACTAAATTACCTCTTTCTTCTAAATCTGTCAATAACAGAACAGTATATGGTAAATCATATTTGGAACTATAATTAGTAAGTTTTTAAGGGTTTAGACGTTTTCCATATTCTGCTATTTAAATTGATTTTTATATAAAGCAATTAAGAACATCCTTTTTCCATTAAGGAAATTATATTTAACTTCTGTTGTGATAATGTACGTTATATATAGAAGAGAGAAGGAACTTGAGCTTCAATTTTTTCACCACAAGGTCATTGTCAATTGCAGATGATGGTGGTGTAATTTTCCAGGATAAATATATTAATAGGTGGTCCTCTTAGAATGAAATCAATCAAGACTTTGATTATATAAATATTTATTTTGACACAATTACTGTCATTAATAAGCAATAATTTTACAGTATTAAGCAGCTTTATGCTTTTGACAGGTTAATAACCAGTATGGAAAATGTCACTTTAGAACCATAACATGAGCAATCTGCTTTCTTGGCTGAAATTGTTATTTATTGCTGATGTTTTCCATGACACTTCATCAGGATGGTAGCAGACATAAACATCTACATATATGATGATACTTTTGAAAGTATGTGTGTTAGCCCTTTCATCAGACATTCAGCTTTTTGTAACAGAGCAGTGTGAGACTAGTGAAGAGAAACCCTAGTCAAAGTCATGGTAAAAATAGGTTTGCTTATAATGGCTGGATTTTTACAAAAAATGATTGAGGAATGTTTGTTTGGTTTGGTTTTTTTTCCCTCTTTGCTTCAATCTGTCTTTTTTAAAAAACAAGGTACTTATTCTTTGCCTATCACTTCAAGATAAACCACTAACAGATATGCTATATACAGAATATTATTTGTGTAACTAAAGGCAAGACATCTAAGAGCCATAGTTGCATAAACAAAAATTTAATAGAAATTATATTTTTCCAAGTTTGCTACATTTTAGATAACTTCATAGACAAACTAACAGCGTAGCTAACAGTTCCCTGTCTCAGTCTGGATTAAAATATTCCAAAGTATCCCTTAACACACAACTGGACAAAGTCCTAAACAACATCATCTGAGTTAGGCATTAAGCAGTAGGGGGTTGTCTAGGTGATCTCCTGAGGTACCTTATAACCTGAATTATTCTAGGATTCTGTGATGATGTATGATTATTGTTATGAGAAAAAAAAACTATATTTCCAGCAGAGATTGCCCAGTTGTTTTCTAAACATGTTCTTGTGGAGCAGTACGTGAATACATATATTTTTAGTGGCTTTTAAACACTGTTGTATGCTTTGTCTTGGATAAAAATTTTGACTGAGTAGCAGTGAAACTAAATTTTGAAGAGCCAAGGTCAGCATGGACATCTTAACCCTTCACTTGACCCGAAGAGGATCTCTGTACCTTACACTAAAGAACATCCCAGGGCATTAGAAACTATGTTAAGGGATGGTGTGTGTGTGTGTGTGTGTGTTTCTGTGTGTTCTGGTTTTTTTCCCTATCTTAGAGTTTACTATCAGTTCTTACTATCTCAGAATTCACAGAATAACAGTTTCTATCCCACTGGGATAATTTTGGAGGTGTAGTCTCAATGTAATTCTGTCTTATTTACAGTAAAAATAATTTGCAAGGGGTCTCATCAGAAGAATTCTTCTCATTGTTGCAACACTGTATTACATTTTGATACCTGGGGGAAGTTTCATATTCTTAGAAGTAGCTTACAAGACCCGTGAAATGTCATGTCCTGCCATGCCAACTATTATGCTACATATTTCAAATACATTTCCATTAGAATACATGTCCATTAGTAGATGAAGTGTATTGTAGCTCTTTTTAAAGTCAGAGTTAGTGAGGATAGAGAAAATATCACAGAATCATAGAATGCCTTGGGTTGGAAGGGACCTCTTAAGGTCATATAGTCCAACCCCTTGCAGTAAGCAGGGACATCCTCAGCTAGATCGGGTTGTTTAGAGCCCGATCAAGCCTGACCATCCATATCTTCAGGGATGGAGCCTCTACCACCTCCCTGGGCAACCTGTTCCAGTGTTCCATCAAATACGTTTCCAGTGTTCCACCAGTATGTTTGAGTGCAGTTTAGTTCATCAGACTTCGCTATTAGATGTACAAATTTCTACTCCATTAAGGTATATTGTACAACATTCCTGAGGAAAACAGTATTATAAGCATAATTTACAATGCTCTGTGACTGCCACAGAATCACAGAGTACCTTATTCTAATCCCAAATGGCTTATTTAGCATTCTCCTTTAAATGATTCTGTGGTTTGATAGTGCACTTAGTTATTCTGAAATACCTGTGGACAAGAGCATATTGTTTGAAGACAGTCAGAAGATAATATTGGATTACCTTCTCAATAATAGTGCCAGTGCCTCAATTATGCTGGTAGATGTTTTTCTTTATTCTTCTTAATTGATCCATTTTTTTCAGCCTCCTACTCAGCTACAGACAGATAGAAGACTGTTTTGTTTTTATGTGATTATACCACCCTTGAGTCTCAGTTTTTTGGAGAGAGCTGGAATACCATTAGCAATCTTTAATTTTAGCAGTGTTAGGATGAATGCATTTACATCTATGCTACTGGCTTTTTATTTGAAGTGAAAGGAGTATTTTGTTGAGGTACCAGACTTCTAATAGGATGGTAACATCTCCAGAAGACAGGCATTAACTTGTTTCCACTGTTACTGTTTTTAGTAACAGAAATCAATTTAATGTTTGGAATTTTTTTTTTTTCCTTTAAGAAAAAGTTTAGATGCTGCTGATTTGGATACTGCTGAAGAGTCCAGCATGGAGGCACGAAGATGATTAAGGGAGTCTGATGGAGCCAGGCTCTTCTCAGTGACATCCAAGGACAGAAAAAGGAGCAATGGCTGCAATCTGGAACATAGGAGGTTCCATGTAAGCATAAGAAGAAACTTTCTCATGGTGAGGGTGACAGAACACTGGAACAGGCTGCCCAGGGAGGTTGTGGAGTCACCTTCTCTGAGACATTCAAAACCCACCTGGATGTGTTCCTGTGTGACCTAATCAGGGGGGTTGCACTATATGATCTTTCAATGTCCCTCCCAGCCCCTAACATTCTGTTGTGATTCTGTGACTAATATGATAAAAGTTAAATATCAGACTTAAATCTTCAAAGCATTTCATAGAAGCATGCATTTAAGTTCAGTGAATTCACTGAATTGGGACTGGGTTTTTCAGCATACCATATCTGTGAATATATATATTGATAATTGATTATCAAAATACCTCTGAATTAGACAAGTCATTGTGATTCAGTATCATAAATGCTATTTGTTAGAGGTCTGTGCCATTTACAAACTTGTTTGCCTTGGGTGGTCAAGACTATAAAAAACAATGAAAGTCCATATGGGGGAAAAAGGTGTTTAACTGAAAAGTGAAAAAAGAAAATGCATTTCTCTTTAACCACACGATGTACAATTAGCATTGAACTCTGGTATTAGAAGCTGATGAGGGAAAAAAATAGCAAGATGCAAAAATGTAAATAAAAATGAGTATACATAGTAAACAACACAAAGAAAAATACAGAAACAATATTAAACCTCCAACATCAACCTTTAGAGGCTTTTGTAAATGCATAAATGGAGGAAGATGATTATTTCATGTCTGGTTCCTTCCTTTTTTTTTCCCCGTAGTGTTGGGTGCTGGTTGAGATGATGAAGTAGGTAGGCCTTGCCTTAGTGCAGTATTTCGTTCCTAACCAAAATCTTAGGCAAAGAAATAGGTGGCCTATTTTCAGAGGACTTAAATAGCTACAGTAAAGATTGAGGACTAAGCAGAGACAAGGATGCAGTCATCTTACTCAGCACAGACCTGAGCTTGCATCTGCCCTGAAACATCTAAATAGGCCATTTGGCTTTTTACATCTTTTCAGGCTGGCAAATGATCAAGTACTCCACAGAACTTGTCTGCAAATACTTTAACAGAAATATGGTTGTCTAACTGGACATGTAAAATCAGGTAGATAGTTTAGTCAGGTAGTTTTCTTACTGCCACAGTTATAGCAGAGATACATCCTGTCTTTCTTTTATTATACAAACTAAAGAACTAGAGTATATCCTTGTCTTTTGCAAAAGTGTCTTGCAAAAGCCATCAGGTATTTTCCCTGCACACTGATAACTGTACATGAACAGAAGAACATATTGTAGCAGCAAAATGCATTGGTATAAAATAAAAAGAGCTTGCATCTTGAAAAATGAAAAAAAAAATAATTTCAACTTAGTGTCTCATCATTCTTTATGAAGGTTGTTATCTATTTTGAATTAACAGCACTCATGACTAGACAGATGAAGAATGAGAGTTATAGATGGCTTTAATTTCACTGAGAGAGAGAGGTGCTGACTTTCTGCATTTTATTAGCATGTGGAACACTGGGGAAAATGTGTTTGTTAATTCATTTCATCAGGAGGAAACTTGAAAAAGGTCATGTAGTTTGGATTATCTCTGATATTGTTTTGACTTCCCAAGAAGCTACCACAGATTTTCCTACAACAGTGTGTAAAAAATTCTGAAAGAAGGAATTTACCTCAATTGAACTTCAAAATATGTAAACCAAACACATTTGCAGTTGTGTCATTTGGCCTCAATATTTGCAATTCTCCAGAAATTTTTCCCTATTTTTTCCCCTATTGTTGAAAGAGAGAAGCTTCTGTTAATTAAAAGAAGTTTCATTGTATTTTCTGTCTCTAAAATAACCGAATGAAGTCTCGTTTCTTTGGATCATTCAGTAGGTGAAGGTGAATGTCCTTGTGTTTCCATTTATTTTTCTTTAAAAAGTTTAATAGTTCATTGATCTTTTCTATAAGTTTGGTTTAATGCTATGAGCTTCCAATATAATAAGGTAAAATAAACAATTTGTGACTATTGGACTATGTAAACAAACATTTTAAAAGTGTGTGCAAGATACAGAAGAAAGATTTTCTCCCTATTGCAAAATCAAAGTCCTAATTATGATTGCCTACCTGGAAGGAGGGGGTTTTAGCAGTTTAAAGTTGCAGCATTTTTTATTAATCTTAGTTCAGTGTCATGAAAATATGAAATTAGTTAACTTGGGATTCTGTTTATTGAATAAGTCAAGTGAAGGAATGTATCCACTATATGGTGATTGGCTGAGATGCTTGTATTTCAATAGGAAGAGAATAAAACTGTATTTAGCAAATTACTAAAATGCTTTCCTGTTTTCTTTATTCTTTAATATATAAAGTTTCTTTTCAGTGGAACTGGACTTCCATACAGTGTTGTCAATGAAAATGAAGAGACTCAAGTATTATAGGTAAAGAACACTAACAGAAAAAGCCCCCAGATCCCAAGGTCAGATTTAACCTTTAATTTTGGAGACTAGAGATAAATATAAGCCCTTTGTTTTCTGAGCTCTCATTTTAAATATAAGTCAACTATTTAGTGACCCAGCTGGCCTGCAGCTAATCACTGCCATCATTAGCACAGAGTAGAAAATTACCAGGTTGATTAGTCCTGCTAATGTGAGCTACTATAAGAAGAGAGTAGCTTTTTTTTCTTTTTAAATTGGAGAATGAAATTAACTTTTCTGAAGTCCGTGAGGTTGTCCTTTAACATTTATACAAAATGTCATACCTTACTGAAATGAGCTCAAGGTCTTAATACTGTTGGGAATTGCACAGCCTGCAGTACCGGTGGGTATGGGAAATTACTGAACTGAAATTGAAGTCTGCACAGATGTCTTTGCTCGATTGTAAATTCTTCTGTTCAGCAGAGTGCTGGGCATCCTGTTCTCGATTGGTTTGGGTTTCTTTGGCTAGGATTTAACTGTACTGAGCTAAGTAAATCAATGTTTTTCGTCATTCTATTTCTGACAAACGTGTAGAAATTATCACAGTTAAGACCGGGGGATCCTCCTTTTTACAAGAACTAGGTCAAAGCTCTACATTTGCAAGACACTTCATCAACTACAGGCCAGTCAGTCTCACCTCTGTGCCTGGCAAGATCATTGAGCAGATCTTCCTGAAGACTCTGCTATGGCACATGGAAAATGAGGAGCTGGTTGGACAAAGGGCAATGGTTTTAAGCTAGAGTAGAGTAGATTTTTTCATTAGACATTAGGAAGAAGTTCAGTGGTGAGACACTGCAACAGGATGCCCAGAGAAGTTGTGGATGCCTCATCCCTGGAAATGTTCAAGACCAGGCTGGATGAGGCTTTGAGCACCCTGGTCTAGTGGGAACTGTCCTGCCCATGGCATGGCATTTGAAACTAGGTGATCTTTAAGGTGCCTTCCAGCTCAAGCCATTCTCTGATAATTGTTTGACATTCTCTTCCCTTGCTTCCATCTCACAGTTTCAAAAGAAATAATTTAGTGGAGACTAAATAATTTAGTGGAGTAGCCTAATATGCTACTGATAAGAGAAGAAAGACATAACAATTTACAAGATGTGTTATCAGAAATTCTGGTAGCTATTAAGCATCCTGAACAAAGGTAAGATAATTTGTGGCAAGTGCGTAGACTGATGGAAGGAGTCAAATATTGATTCTGATGAAAGTTTCATCGGTCCTTGCATAAAGCATCTCAAATTGTCTCTTAAGTACAGGAAGTAAAATCCTGACCTTGTTATAATAAATACCATGACTCCTGTTGCCTTCTCTAAACTGGAATGTCATACCAAATTTTCATGGAGTTTGCAGTGCAAGTAGTAGAAAAATCCAAGCTTGATGGAGAGGTTGATAGTAAATAGAGTTTTTGACACTAGCATCCATGGCTAGTTTATTATGGTAGTCATACTAGGAAATGCTTTTACAGTATGTTAAAAAATAGCAAAGTTTAAATAAGAGATGAGAGAGTTATTGAACTACACATAATCTCACTCAAATATTGCTGGATGTTTGATGCTACAATTTAATATTTCTCCCACAATAGGGAAAACACCACAGTAATTAATACCTTGCCTCATTTGTCATGATCTACTCACATAAGCTATCTCTCATCTGAAATGTAATTTGAGAAATTCAAATATATTCCTTCTTTTAAAAGAATAAAGTTGTGGAGCATAATAAGACATTCTGATAATATTCTGCACACTAAAGATAATGTATTGCATAGGAATAGTTATTGAGGCTAAAAAAGTCTCATTTTTCCTTAATGTTGATAAGTAGTTTATACACGTGTTCCTCTGTATCAACATCTCGCACATGAGTATGTTTGTGTGTTTGATCCTGATGGGCGAGGTTTATGAATTCATAGTTATCAACACTATTAATTGCTAGTGGCAGGATTGATTTCCATGTTTTTCTAGAGGGATTCCTGGTAAAGAAAGGATACAAGACTGCACAAAAAATAAAACCCAAATGGAATTTTCAAAGTTCTTCTGATCTGAGTGCCCAGTAACAGACCCTGTGGCTTCAGAATGAGTGTGATTGCTAGTGTAATTTGCAGCTGAATGTGTCTTTAAGCATTCATTGGACCACAGAGAAGAATGAAAAACTTTGTTTATAGGCCGGTAATTACGGCACTCAGCTGGGACACGGGAAAGACAAATCCAAGGAATTATTTGTTAGCAGCACCGTAATAACTTAAGCAGATGACAGTGAGAGACACTCAGTCCAAACTACCTCATAGCTACTTATGCAGGCAATAACTGTGGTTTGTATGAAATCTAGTTGTAAGTCTCTGCTTCCAACCAGGCAGGGTGCTAATTCAGAACCTGTCTTCACCTTCAGAGTCAACAATGAACAAATTTACAGTACATTTCTTCTTCTCCTGGTTGTCTGGGATGAGGCCTGGTCCAGTAGATACTTATGAGACCATGTGATTTAGGAAGAAGATGATGATTTGGGAATAGACCAGTGACTGCAAGTGAGAGATGGGTGTTAACTGGCTGCATAATGTAAAGATTTAGGTGTTTTTTCATTGTCTGGTTAGCGAAGACCTAAGCAGACAGATGAATGCAAGCAGAAATACATAATCACTGGATATAAACAACTAAAATTGCATAATGTGTTTTTTAGTAACATGCAGCACTTTTTGAGCTTGCAGCTCATGGGTGGTGGGCTGAAAAAGCTGGTGACTGGAGCTCCTTTAGGCAATAGATACTCCATGTGAGAATGCAAGACAACTAGACTGGGACAATCTTGGAGCAAAAAGTAGAAAGGAAGAGCTGTAGCTCATCTTTGAAAAGTCATGTTTTACAAAACTTTTAGGGCATAATTCTTAAATAAGAGCATCAGTTCTGTTTGTTCTTTAAAATGTATCATTAATACCATCATGAAAGAAATGGATATTCTGTCCCTAACTACCGAAGTATTCCCAATTGTTTTCTATATGTGGAAGCAGCAGTTATCTAGCAACAGAAGACCCTAACTTAATTTGAGCATTTCTTTGTATGTGTGTGTGTATATACATACATGTGAGAAAATTTTACTGTTCTGCTTAACCAGGGCAATCTGATATTGTTTCTTTTGCATTTTGTTTCTATTTTCATGAATAATATGGTGCAGTTTTAGATTTTTGTCGAATTTTATTACTGAAATTTCCCTACTGTCTTTTTTCCTCCCTTACTGGAAGAATGATGACAAACAGTGGTGGTTTAGATTATTCACAGCTGTCTTTTGTTTGTTCATAGCTTACTAATTTCCCTCACATCAGAATATATAGAAATAGGCTGTCAGTGATCAAAAATAGGGAGAGTTTCCAAACAAAGCCTTGGAAAGGCTCTTAGTCCCATACTTCAGCCAACATTAGTGGTTGAAGTGAAAATTTGGGGCTAAAATCATTATTTTTTAAAAGGATTCCTTACAGATACAGGTATCCAACATAGACATATGTCTTAGAAAAATTAATGTTTCCCATTATGAAGTTTTAATTTTTTAAAAATGCCTTTGGAACAAGGCTTCTCTTCCTTACTGAAATAAATTTATTCACAAAAATCAGACATCTTCAATTTGCAAATAACAAAACTTACATGATTTATTTTGTCATTTATTTTTAAAATGATCAAGATGTCTGTATAAGGTAGCCATCTCTTTCCCAAAGAGATTTGCCTATTGAATATTAGAATTCTGCATTATTAGGTATATGGTTAGTCACCTTAATCACATACTGTGGGACTAAAAAGTATGCAAAGCATATTATGGGAATAAGTAAACCCTCATTTTTTAAGTAGGTACTCATGACAGTAGCCTCAAGGAGTTTAGATATGACCATTTTTGCAAGATTGGAGTTGGGCTGGGAGAGAAGCCTTTGTATCAGCAAATTTTTAAGTAGTTATCCTCTGTATCTGAATGCAGTAGGCTTCTATGAATCTTTATAAAAAGGGGCATGAGTGGTGTCACAGTGTGTTGCATGTTTCCTATTATTAAAGATACAAATTTACAAATCTGGAGGCTCCATACAGTTTGAATAGTAAGTGTATGTGATAGGCACATTCTTGGCTGTCATGCAAAGAACTGAAGCACAGTAAGATTTTTTTTACTGTAGATTTTCTCAAAGTTGTCTGCTGGAAACCTGGCTGCTGGGATTTCAGGAGTCAAGAGCCAGGTCTGGGGTTGCAACTGCCAACCTGATTTCTTTGACTGAATTTCTGACTGACTTGCAATCTGATTCACAATGTGGCAACTCACTCAGGACTGCAGGCTCTTGCAAGGAACATACAGTCTTTGGTTTGAAAAGGAATTTGTGTGTTTCAGTTATAATGGAGCAATGGCTTCTGTCAATTGTGCATACGTGGGGACATGCCATCCTCATGAAAAGGCAGTGCTGTGTGTGAGCCTCAGTGTCATCAGTTTCTAAATCTCCACCAAGTGCTTCCTAGGCAAAGCAAGTGCCCCTCTCTGAAGGAATCAGTCCAAAAGAAAGTGAACTGTGACTCTGTGCATGTGCACACACCCGCACATTTGTAGAAAGGCTTGGGGTGGGAGCCAGTGCTGTAATTGCCATTCTGTTCAATGTTGTACTGCTTGTTTTCCCAATGTACAACAGCGGATATGGGCCTGGTGATGTAATAAATGGGTACAAAAGGTTAAGTCTTGTTCAGCATATGGGGAGAAATTTTAGATAGGGGAAGTGTGCAGCCCCTGTGCCAAAAATCTGATTCATGCAAGAAAAGCGGGGAGGAGGGACAGAGAAGAGAAAGGCTGCTGTTATTCTTTAACAAAAGACACCAGAAGCACAATCAGTAGCTTCTGTCTTGACTGGAATTATATTGTTTTGACCATATAATTTTCGGAAAAGAATTGTCTGGAAACAGCAAATGCTTGCTTTTGCTTTCCCATAGAATCTGTAGCTAGTTGCATTTCATGCTGGCAAACTTAACCTTTGAGAAACCAGAAAAATTCACCCTATGGTTATAAAATGAAACAATTAAAAAGGAGTCTGAAAATATGGGAGCTTGCCTGTTTCCATCAATTAACTTTTGGTATAATTTTTTGATCAGTTCAAAAATGACTGGCATTTTGACAGGTTGCATTATCCAGATTTTCCTGAGGTTTTAGCGCATTCAATGATATTTGAGCTTAGCTTATACCTAAACCTCAGAACCTTTTATAGTTTTGACTGACTGATTCAGTTCCTTCTGTGTCAGAGATAGAAAAGCACTTGATCACAGCAACTCAGGCATATCACTTAAATTCACAGAATGAAAGACAGAGGATAAGACAAGTTTCAGGAAAATTTCCTTTACACCTCTGAAATGGTTCCTTTGTCTTACTGGAATCTTTTTTTTTCATATGAAATTGTGATCTATTTCACAGAAAATCAATATATTTCCCCCTGATTGGTACAAATTAGGATGCTAACCTAGAAAGGAGAGTCAGGCTGCCCTCACAGCAAAGAAACAAGAGCAGAAACTGAAAGGCAGAAAAGAAAGCTCTCAGTGTGGCTCAGCAAAGACCAACCTATTAAAAAAAAAAAGAAACTGAGGACTGAAATTCAACAATAAAAAATAGCAAATAGCATGAAGGTCAGATATATATAACCATCAGTGGAGGGAGAAGAAAAGTGGGGAAGAAACAAGAAAACCTTAGCAGAAGTGCAGCTGCAAATTGAGGTGACTAAAAAACATGAAAGAAGAAGAGGCAGGGTAGTTGGATCCCTCAGTGGTAGGTGACTTAGTGATTGTTGGATACAGCCAGCTCTACAGAACTCAGCATTTGGTTGGCATTTAAGACGAACTGCTGTTTAATGCAAAGTGGGAAGAACAACAGAAAGAGTCAATTCAGGAAAATTACTCTGGGAAGATTAAAATGGAAATTTCAGTCCAAATGACTTTGGTGCTAACTATGCTACCTAACACAGTACTTTGCGGTTTCATCTGATTTTTAGGTTTGGCAATGATCTTCTCGAAAGATGTAAGAGGCAATATTTTCAAAGGTACCCATGTCCTATTTCAGAAGTTGATTAAACTTAATTTAGAATCATAGAATGATTTGGGTTGGAAGAGACCTTAAAGTTCATTCAGTTCCAGCCCCCCTGCCTGCCACTAGGTATAAGGGAGTAAACCTAGAAATAAGCCTTTGCACAACAGTCAGTCTTTTTGGTGTTCAGTAACTCTTGTCTTCCCTTTCTTTTTCTTTACTAGGTCAGCTGATCTTCACATTAGCTGAGATATATTTGCTTTGTAATTGAACTTCAGTTTAATGTATTACTGGAAGTTACTTAAAAAAAATTTGTAAGGGAAGAGGCCACAGTACCACTTTCCCAATCTGAAAAACAACTTCCCTTGCATATACACTATCCAGATTTATTAGCTCTGTCTTTCTAACATAGAACACAGGCTGCTGGCAAAAAAAAAATAAAAAAAAAAAAAATAAAAAAAAAAAAAAAAATTAACTGATAGTTACTCTTTTGAGCTAGAGAAAGATTCACCTTTCAGTCTCTTTTGAGTTTGTTTCCTTTTCTGCTTATGGCCAAACAGAATAAGAAAATGTAAGGAATGTGCTTTCTTCATGTATAGGTGCACAACAGTTGATGCATTTGGCAGTAATAAATGTTATCTGGAACATAATCATGTTCAGCAGTCCCTGTTCCTTCTATTCTGGGTACAGGTGGCTGCAGAGTCTTATTGTTGCTAAATGCCACCACCTTCTAGCTGGCTGTGAAATACAGAGTTATTTTCATCCTGTAGTCATTGCAATGTAATTTCTGAAACAGGATTTAGAATCTGCAGGAGTAATATTGATAATAATGCCAGTTAGGCACTTTCTTGCTTTTGCTTCTCATTTAATGACACATCTATGCACTTAATATTTACATGTTAGTCTGAGAAGCTTTCTTATGTAGGAAAATGTACCCCTTGGTTTTTTGTTTTTTGGGTTTTTTTATTGGAGCAAGTCATATTCCTCTGTTTCCATGACAAGTTATTTCCTGAAATATATGCTGAAACATACAGCAGGCTAATTGTGAAATTTCTGGAGTAATGGCAGAAGCCACATTAATATCTTTGTGCTATGTGCCAGCACACAGAGACAGCTAAGTATGAAGTTAGTAAATACTTCATATGAAGGAGAAATGCATTCCTTGATTAAGAAATAATTGAATTCAGGGAAAAAGTAGAACAAAAACTTGCCTTTGTCCCCTTATAAAATGAACCTGTGGTTTAGATGTGAGTTCTGTTTTGTGAAAAATACAGACATTCTTTTTTAATGCAGTTTCTGCATGATTCATTACCGTATTACATTTCAATGAAAAAGTCTGTAGGGGAACCATTGTGGCTGTCATATTCTTGATGTTTATATTAGAGACAGTTCTCCTAAGACATGCCTAATACAATCTAGGGTGCAGATGAATAAATTCCAATGTCTTTTAAGGCAAGAAAGCCTTATTTTATTTTGTTCAGAGTTAGCAATAGTTCAAGTATGAGATAGAGATTGTGTTTTTAAGGAATAGATTTACTGTACAGAGTTTTCGCTTTGATACTTATTATACCATGAAAATATGCAAATTTGCAAATTAATTTAGGTATGAAAATCATAAACATTTCAATATCTAAACAGGAGCTTAAGTTTCCCAGTAATATCTCATGAGATGAAGCAGAACAAGGGAAATTTGGAGGTTGTGGATTATTAACTAATAGATAATAAATATATTTCCTTTTTCTTGCAACTTAAGACAAAAAGATGGAAATGGGTCTTATCATACTGGAAGCTGAAAGTAACCTTGCCTGTTCACACAATGAAGAAAGACCAAGATGCTGTAGAGAAGACTGAAAACCCCACATAATAGGCTAGTGGAGGTTTATGTCATAATTTTAAAAGAGGTCCTGAGGGGTTAGTTTCCTCACCCTGGGCTTCCTTAAACTCTGTGAATACCTTACTGTTCACATATGCTTGTGGACAGTATTCCATGAAGGAAAACTTCATTGCAAGATAGAGAACACAGAAGTAGACAATCTAGGAGAGTTGAGATGTCTTCAAACAGTTTAAAGAGCAAGTTAAACAAGCACTTGGAAAGAATTGTGTGTATAATTCACGTGATTGGCAACAGTGTGCTGGCAGAGGTACAGATTGAGTTTAATCTAGTACCACTGAGCTAAGCAGGACTAAAAACCATCTATCATCTATCCTGGGTGCTGGAATGTATTCACCTATGCTTCTAACCTGCTCAAAGGGCTCCAAGAAGGATTTTCATCCATGCCAAATAATACAATCTAAATAATTCCAGAGCATGACATGGATATTAGCACAGCTTTCCAGGGACTGTTTCTAGAAGCCAGTTTGTATACAAGTACTCTGCTTTGTGATCTATTATTTTTTTGAGTTTTCTAGTGCTGTTCTTTGCACAAGACATCTATGCTTGAAAATATTAACCCAGAGAAAAAAAAAAAAAAAAAAAAATAAAA
>JANVCC010000073.1:9506115-9862757 GCA_025345505.1 Todiramphus chloris collaris | reverse complement strand
AAAAAAAATAAAAAAAAAAAAAAAAAAAAAAAAAAAAAAAAAAAAAAGAAGACAAAAAAAAAATCAAATAAAAGAAACAAACAAACAAAAACAAACAAACCAGTAATTAAGCCTTATTTTTATATTTAAAAGTAGCATCTTCAAGGCAATGCCTTCCAATTAGTTGTTTTCCTGAGAAGCTGGTATCACCAAAAAAAATGTGCTGAAAACCCTTCCTCTGCTTAGTTTTCCTGGAAAATCAGTAATAATCATGTACAATTAATGAAAATTCGATGGAATTTCTTATCCTAAGGTCTTTCCTAAGACTTATGAACTGCTTGTACAGCTCTGGTGTTATGTTACCTATGTAACTGTAACTTGTTGCAGTAGCTGAGTCACCAGTTATTTCTGCACCACCTGCTTTTAATGAGAACAGAAGCTGGGTTTATTCACTTAGATCTGACAGCATTGAATGTATATACATTTGAAATCTTCCTTCAAATGATGAATTTCAGTTGGCTTTCATTTGTATAGAGGAATACATAAAACAGTGTTCTTGGCAGTTGTTTCTTTATAGGTATTTATTAGTAACTGAAAGTAAACTTAAAGACATGTGCTGCAGTTAAATAACATTTAGTGTGCTGGTTTCGGTAGAAAGGGTTTTTTAAAATTTGTGATCAGCTAGAAAGGAAGTTTTTCCCCAGGGCTGAATCCTGGTAGGTAATGTAGAGTAGATGCTACAGAGGTCTGAGTAGGATAGAAAGGATGTTATTCCTTACATATGAAATTCATTAATACTACTTATATCAAGATGATAGACACTCAGAAGGTATTTATTGAAGGTAAATGTTCTTTTGTCTCTCTAAGCCCAAACACCCTTACCTAGAAGGTTGTCTTTTCAACTGATCTGTCAGAAGGGATGGCCTTCATTACATTTCAGATCTTGATTTTGCTAAGAAGTTTAAAAAAAAAAAAAAAATGAAGAGCCAGTAATCAGAATTTGTTTTCTTCTTACATAGGCTGATGTTGGAATTATAAAGAAATGTTAATAGGAAATTTTGTGCTTTTTTTCAGCTAGCACTGATAGGCTTTTAAAGGCAGTATAGAGAGTGGTTGTGACATAGGAAACAAAAACATTTTCCTTTTCATCAAATGAAGGAAACTGAAATTTTTCCTCTTATTGCATGGATAGTACCTTGTGCTATACTGGTGAACAGGTGAAAACCTTCAAATTACTTCCTTGTAGTTAATTCCCTGAATTAATATTCCATTCAGCTATACATACCATGATGTAGGGACACTACATATGATGTCATTTGAGTTACAGTGAAAGGAATTCTGCTTTACTATAAAGCTGCTGCCATACTGTGTGGAGTTTAAGGATATCAAGGTTTAGGATTAGGGCTATACCCAGGCCTAGAACAGACACACTCTGCTAACCCCCCTGAAGGGGAGGAGAAAGGGAATAAGGGAGAGAGACTTAGCAATTAGAAAACAAAACTAAAACAACTTTAATGAAAATAATCATAAAATTAAATATATACAAGTATACACAAAACCATTACTGAACCCAAATTCCCTGATGACAGTTATGTCACTATCACCATGGATGCTGTGGAGCAGGCACTGGGGAAGTGCCAAACTAGCCACCGTGGCAGATGGGAACACATGGATTAGGATTGAAGCCAGAATGGGCAGAGTCCTCCTCGGACGCTGGTCATTGAAGAAGAGATGTTGACCCTTGTGATCCCTCAGCTTTATAGTGAATCATATCATATCATAAAATCGTATCATAGAATGGACCTCTGGAGATCATCGAGTCCAACCCCCCTGCCAAAGCAGGATCACCCAGGGCAGGCCACACAGGAATGCATCCAGGCATGTTTTGAAAGTCTCCAGAGAAGGAGACTCCACAATCTCTCTGGGCAGCCTGTTCTAGGCTCTGTCACCCTCACAGTAAAGAAGTTTCTCCTCATGTTGAGGTGGAACCTTCTATGCTCAAGTTTATATCCATTATCCCTTGTCCTATTACTGTTCTATTACAGAAGAGAGATTGGCTCCTTCCATTTGACACCCACCCCTCATATATTTATAGACATTAATAAGATCCCCTCTCAGTCTTTCCAAGACTAAACAGACCCAGTTCTCTCAGTCTTTCTTCATAGGGGAGATGCTAAAGTCCCTTAATCATCCTTGTAGCTCTCTGTCAGATGTATAAGGGATGGAATCCCTTGTTGATCAGCTTAGGGTCACCTGTCCTGGCCACTCCACCCTGCACGTGCAGCTTTATATTTGCTGCACCCTCAATGTGGTACACAGGATTTAGCAGTGACCTTGGTCTGCACACCAGTCCTTGGTAGTAACTGTAAACATCAAGCGTTATCACTGTTGGAAGCAGACGCTGTCTGTGAAAATCTGCCATTAACTGCAGAAAGTGCAATTAGTTAGAAGAGACTGAGCTAAAAAGTAAAATCACTGAATAGAATTAGTTCTATTCTAATTCAAACCAGGACAAAGGAACACACATATTTTCATCATCTAATCTGGATTATGGTATGTTGTAATGATGTAAATTAATCCAGTTAAAACAATAATTAATACCTGAGTGATGATTTCAGACTCAAGCAAGTCAAAGCTTCCTTTATCCCTCATTATTCCAAATGAAAATAAAATGTCTTTGTGCTTGAATTCAAACTGAAATTTGTCTGGCTTTAGTTTCCAGTCATTGGTTCTAATTATGCTTTTTCCCTGAGATTAAGTAGCCTATAAAGCCTTTATTTACTCCCAATCTAATCAAGGCAAAGCTCTTTTTGATAAAATAAACAGGTTGGGTATCTTGCTGTATGAGATGTTTCTCCACTATTAAAGAACGTTGGTGGATTTTCTTGTATTTTTCTCTCTCTTTTGTTTTTTTCATCTAATGCAAAAGAGAGGATTTAGACAGACATTTGTTAATTATTTTGCTTCAGGAGCCTGATGTTTGATGACTTGTTTAGATAATGTTCTGAGTTTCACATAGCTTTCACAGAGACAACAGAAATGCCAAAGCTGCACATTATAATGATCAGAGCTCTGTGGAAGCTGAATTTCCAGTGGAAAATTTGGGAGTTATTATTTTTGTCCCTTAAAGTTCTCAATCGGAATGAAAGGGCAGGAACAGACAATTTTTAGGTGGCCACATTTCCCCATCCCATTTTTTCCCCTCACCTGTCAAATGCAAAAGAAAATCTAAACATATCAGAAGCCCAGTGGAGATGACAAATATGGAAAATTTGCCTGTTTGGTAGCATAGATTAGAATCCTCTACTCAATCTATTTTTAATAAGTCCTCAGTGAGACCTTGTAGTAGAACATCCTCCCATTTGAGACGTGAACTTCATGTCAAAAGCTCCTCTTTCATTTCCTTGGGTATAGGATCCATTATCTACTCCAGAGACAGTTATTGAGCACGTAGGTAAGAGGATGGAAGTCAGATGATCTGAATTGTATTTCCCAGTCATTTCATAAGCTACAGTATGTCTTGCACAAGTCAATTCTACTTTCTCTTTAATGGTTTTGTAATTGGAAGATGAAAATGGGCACATATAGGATCTGATGAATAATTCCTAAGGTTGAACTCAACTCCATTAATTACTAAAAGAACTGAGACAAGTAAAATTAAGTCTGCTAACCAAAGATGCTGTTCCTCTGATGATAGATTTAAAACAAAACAAACCTCAAAAAATCAAATAAAAGAAATGGCAAATAAAAACTGAATATAGATTTATACCAGAAAATTGTGAAAAGAATGATGAGAGATTATGAATAATCTTCAGATATTCAGAAGACCACAATTAATCATGTATGTAATTACCTAATAAAATTTGCCTGATAGTCCTTCTGTCTGCAAAACTTCTTAAGGAGTCAGAAACTGTGTGAGTGCTACTTAGATATATGCTATATTGTCAACTCTGCTTATACTGTAATTACTGAAATCACTGGCTTATAGGGATCTTTAAAATACCATGGTTCTCATATTCTGTGCTATTGCAGCACTTTTGGACTTGTTAAGTTGATGGCAAATCTCCTAGTAATATCAGTGATGCCAAGATTTTATTGTTCAGAGATTTTATTTTATGCTACTGTTCTATAGGTACAGTGCTATGTAAAAGGATCTCAGATACATTTTGCTTTTTATCCTTTCAGCTCATTAATAGAATGGAAATAGTAATTGGTTTAGAAAATTTAAAGCAAATCCAAGTTAAAGGCCCACGGTCAACTTGAGGTCTGGTCACTTAAAAAGGTTAAAAGTAGTTTCAAAATACTACTCTGCTTTTGATTCTCCTGCCACTTTGTAGCTTCATAAATCTGTTTCTCTGAAAAGTTGCTTCTCTTTTCTAGAGCTGTTGTAGAATGCCAGAATGCTGCACAAGCTGGGAGAGTCAATCAGCTGCCCTGGGGAACCATGAAATCTGCCTCAACAACAGTAGACAAGAAGAAAACATATTGAATTTTTTTTTTTTTTTTTTTTTTTTTTTTTTTTTTTTTTTTTTTTTTTTCTTTTTTTTTTTTTTTTTTCTTTCTATTCTTACATTATTCCTAGGAATAAAATCTATTTCCAAGTGGAACATCTCACCAGAGAAGAATATGTTGCTAAGAATCCAGAGGTTTTATAGTTACCTGGTAGCTGAAAAATCAATGGGTCAGTGGTTTTAACTGGCTTCTACTGTATGAAAAAAATATGTGATTTTCTCAGTAGTACTGTCCTTTTAAGAAAGAACATGTCAATTTAAAAAAAAAAAAAAAAAGTTTTTTCTTAGAGTAGGTTTTGAAAGAAGAATAGACAAGTAATAAAACCCAAGAAAAGGGAGAGGTTAGAGGAAAAAACCCAACTGTCCTACCAATGCTTGAAGCTGGGAAGAACATCTGAAAGCTATTTTTAGTTGTTTTGCTAAAGTGCCCACTGAATTTTTTTTTTCCCTCCATCTCTCGCTTCAGAGAAGGGTTTTGTAATAGTAAAGGCATCCTCCTCCTAGCAACCAATGATATGCCTATTTGAGCAGCTGCATCTATATTGTTGTTCTTTTTTTTTTTCCTGGTGCCTTGTAACATCAGCGACACTTTTCATATTATCCCCTCACCCACTTCCTAAATATAATTATAAAAGATGAAAATATTTGTTCAACTCTGACTTTTATTACTATTAAATTAGGTCATCATTGTAGCCTGAAGTAGTTGACTTTGCAGGAGAACACTGTTAGCCTGGCATAACAGTGTCTCTAACAGACCATGCTTAGGGTCATTAAATTGTATTCTTGGTAACAGTGAAAATTCTAACCTTTGTTACATGTATTCTACCATAATATAGTGCTAAGGGAATTGTCCAAGTCCTCAAAACACATTTTACATAAAGTTAAGAAATAGAGTAAACTCATCCTTGTTTATGTTTATGAATGCACCATGGATTGGTGTAAATGTTTGTGCTTTAACAGATGTATAGGCATCATGGGTAAAACCCATCATTACCTTGAAATTTTCAGTGCATGGATTGTTACATGGAAATCTGTGTGCAGTTGTAATACATTGGTAGTGCAGGCACTTATATTTGTATATCAAAGCAAGTATCAGTACTCTTAAAAATGAAGCATGAGTTTTGCAGATCACAAAAGCAGATTGGATCCAAATTACATTGGGATACCTACCATAAATTTTGGATTTGTTGCCTGGATTCTTCCTACTTAGCTGTAGTTTCCAAGAGGAGCACCTGAAGTGCTCACCTTAGGCTGTGGGCACAGAGAGGAGGCAGCTGCAGAGGACGATTTGTACTAGGCAGGGTCCAGAACACAATCTGGAGCATTACTGTCTCCCAGAAAGCTGTAGAGGCATCTGAGGGTGATGCAGCCTCTGATTTAGGTAGGTCAGCTAGATGCCCAAAGCTGGAGAAGGTGCAAGTAGACTGAAGTCCCATGCTGGATTTTATTGTTAATAACTTTTGTCTGAACAATTCAGAGAACTGCTTGCTCTCATCTTTATAACTGATGTTCTGTGTGATTAATGATGCCTTCCCCAGCCCAGTACTGTGCAAATGCATATATGTTACTGTCTGCAAAACATGGATGTATGCAAGGTTTTAAATCCCCACAACCACTTCAACTAAGCAAACGTTGCTGTCCTATTTTATATGTGGGGAAATTGCAGTACAGAAAGAAATTAGCCTAAAAGATACCCTATGGCTGAACAGATTAAGCATTAATGTAGGATTTCATTGAGTATAATTCTGCTCTGGGATTTCTCTTTGTTTGTTTGCTTTGTTTGGCAGAGGTTTGAAGTTTTGATGCTCTTTTCCTCAGTTTTGCTAAAAGCAGTTTTTATGTTACCTCTGATTCAGAATGCTTGAGGGGTGCTTTAAAATTCTGGTTGAGTTAAAATAGGAAAATCTTCTGTATATTGGATCAGGCCATTTCAAAGACAGAAAAGCTGCTTTAGTCAGTGAATGAGTACTTATAGCACCTCTTCCATCATCCACCAGCCTGCCTGATTTAACTCATTCAATGTCCTGAAGTTATTGGGAATGCCTACAGAAAGAAACATTTCACTTGATATGTCACTACTCCATTGCCTCTGATTCGCCAGCCACAAGCCTTGAAATATCTTATTCTTCTTAATTCAAGTTATAACTTTATTTAAACTATCAAAATTTAGAGGGTCAGGTAACATATTTTTCATTCTGTTATTTAACTCCACCTAATTTATGGAAACATAATCATCTGAACAGTACACTAGTTTTGCCAGTTTCTGAATCTTCTACATTTTTTCAAGATACTGTTACAGATCTTCCTTTTCATTGGCACAGTAGGGTTGAACCACTGCCTTCTTAAGATGAAATTATGAACTACATTGTCATAATAAGACTGTCTAGGTGAGTTTATAACAGAAAATCTTTAGCTCAATGATTTATTCAATCATTTATGCACACATTCTCTTATTTTGGGTACACTTACCTCAGTAGTTGCATATTGTGCACATTGAAGTAGTTTGCTTCGTAATTTCTATGGAACAGAGATTTACAGAATTGAGCCTTTTTTTTAAGGTATTTTAATTCTTTAATATTCTCTAAATTTGCAAAGCTGAAATGAATTTTTTTATCTTTACTCAGTTGTTTTGTATAATTTATTCTGAACTGAGACAGAGCAAAATATCAAATTGTACTAGTTCTGTCCAGTAGTAGATAGCTCTTGAGACAGAGATGAGAAATTTATGCAGCTCTCATTATTGAGTTACTTCTGCTTCCATCAAAATCATGGATGTTTTTACAGATACTTAAAGAAAAAAACCTGATTGAAAGTTGAAATAGTGTTTGAATTGACAATGAACAGAAAAATAACATACTGAAATATAAATAGTGGAAATAACGTAAAAAAAAAATCTGAAATGGGAAACTATAGAAATTTTTATATAAATATCAACATGGAGCCTCAATGTATTTACTTTTTATGACTTATATTACTTACATATCTACAGAAAAACAGGCTGTTTTTACCTACCCTCTGGGCAAAGACAGTGAACCATATAAGTTATTCTCTCCACCTCTTTACAAAGTACTTTAATTGAGTAGTTAAATAAAAATCTCTCTTTACATAGTGCAATTGAGTATGTTGCATCTGTATGAATAGGCACAAAGGGAAATATCCTAGCGATATTGCAGCTGTTTACAGGGATAAAGAATGTATAGATTTTTCTCACAGAATTGTGTTATTTGTTGGGTTTATTTTTTAAAAGCAACTAACATTATCTTATTGTCTTGTAATTTTTCTTCTTTCTATTGTCTATTTTTGTAAGATTTTCTTTCACTGAGGACTTTCTATTCACCTTAAGAAGAAAGAGCAATGTAGCAGTGAATGATATGCTTAGAGAAGACAAACTAAAACTGAAAATTAGAGTGAATGAGAATACATGTCTAAAGAGAAAAGACAAAAGAAACACTCCCAGAGGATATACAAAACCGAATTTCTGAAAGCATTTATCTGTTGATTTGTCTTTGGAGGACAAGTCATCGTCCTTTAAGAGGACTTTTTCAGTTAACTGCCACAGATGACGATTAAAGATCCATGTCAGTAATGATGGAGAAGGAGCACAGACAAGTGGCAATTACTAGTCAAAGTCTATAGTGTTTACTTCATTTTATTTGTATTGTCATGACCTGCAGCTAATTAATCTGAAAATACAATACCATTTAGAAAAAGAGAAGAGAAGGGAATTGTACAGTTCCGTATATGGCACTAGAAATTTTGAAGAAGAAAATTTTAGCTGTATTTTTCTGGGTTTAGGCACATAAGGATGTCGTTAGTTATCTAATGGTTCTAAAAAGTACTTTCATCTGTCTGCATATCCTCTTGCTGTCTATTGCACACTTAAAAGTCAATGCACATTTGAAAACTTAGAGGAGGTCCTGTCTTATAAGAAATACTTGATCAAAGGTGAGATTTGACAAAGAACAATAACCTAGTAGAAAAGTATTAATAGAGAAGGGAGTGGTTAAAGCCCAGTAATTTTTCAGCTCATCAGTATTATAGAAATAACTGAAAACAATATACCATTCCTGTATTTTATCTAATGCAAAATTATGCCCTGAAGGATACTTAAAATTAATTTGTCTACCTACTTATGTCACCTCATAATGTTGCTTTCATGGGTGCACATGTCCTTATTGTTTAACAGAACACATAATTAACAAATATTTCCTGGTATTCACAATTAATTTTCCTTTTCATAGCTTTAATTTAGAACTAGCTATAACCTTTTGGCCTTCTAGTTAGCCATTAATTTGTTCTCCTTTGATTAGGTCTGCATAGATCAAGAAATCTTGTTCGCAGTCAGTCTCAGGCACAGACTGATTTGTAGAAGCTGTGAATTCTCAGCTTTTCTTCACATGAAGATGGATCCAAATATTCTTACTGAAATTTTCATTTGCTATAATTTCATACATGCCTAGAATGTTATGTTTATTTCAGTATTATGTCTAAGTAAATATCCAGACAGAAAATGCCAGCTGAAGTTTGAGAACTGCCTGCAAATCTCATCTGGAGGAATATCGGAGGAAGCATAGAGACTCAATTTTTCCTAGGTTCACTGATAGATTATTTTTTAAAAGGCTTTATCTTTTTTTGTAACTGCAGTAAAATCTCATTCTAAAACCATGCCTGATTAAAGTTAGAATATTTTTGTCTAATACTTCATCATCTGTTTCAGCAGACAGATTTTGTTTTTCAATTAAATAGTGGTAGATAGTTACATGGATTCCTCTCCATTATACATAGTTCATGGGGCAACTAAAATTTTGCTGAAATACAGAAAGTATCAGTAATCATACTAAACTCTCATGATCTTGTTAGGTTGAAAGAAAAAGTGTCCAAGGAACAACAGTCCAAGTTTGAAGTAGCTGATGAGATCATTGCCCATTTATGTAATCCACACTTGCCTGAAAACTGCGATTTTGTCTTTATAAGACTAATGCTCTTTAAATCCATCTTATTTGAGGTCTGCATGCAATGTTCTCTGATCACTCCAGAATGGAACTATGCTTAATCATCTTTTATTACTGACCTGCTCCAGAAGGCACTAGGCTTCTTGATGTATGTTTCAAGAAACACAGAAATGCTTTTAAAAAAAAGTGGATTTTTTATACTGTAATATTTCATACCTAATGTTGCAAAAAGAACATTGTTTTATTTATTTTCCCACAGGGAATATTTATATATCATTAGGAGTTCATGCTAGTTCTTCCCTGTAGTAAAACTATATGTCTGATTTCCAAAACAAGCTGAGTGCATTAGATTTTTTTGTTTGTTTCTTGGTTGTTTTTAACTGTCGCACTGAATATTGCGTGGTGTTCCCATGAATAGGAACTCTTGATCTTTTACAACTCAGAAAATTGTCAAATGTTCTGTATTTCACTTTGATCCCTCAGAGATAGCAGCTTGCAATGAATGAATAGAGCAAATGATGCCCTCATGGTAATATCATCAAAGAACTGCTGAGCTCTCCTCAGCAGACAAGATCCTGCTTGCTAGGGAAGGGTGTTAGTTACTGGTAGCAGTGTGGAATACACTGTGACTGAACAGGGAGCCTAACAGTGAGTTCAGCTGGGAACGTCAGCCCAAGACAGGCTGTGAGAGACAGATGTGAGGAGCTGGAGCAGAGAAACAATCAGTGAGGGGGGAGGAGGAGGAAGAAAAGGCAACATTTAAGTGGAGAAGAAGGGAACAGGAGAAGTCATGGAAGATATATCTCAGCGTGAAGGCAAAAGCAGAGGTCTGGAAGTAAGAAATGGGGCCATAAATCTGAGGAAGCGAATGAGTTGGCTTGGGAGTGGGAGTGGCAAAGCAGCAGCAAATCTCCCAGGGCTGGAGAGCCCAGGAGGCAGCCCAAAGGGGCTGGAGGAGGCAGCAAATCAAACAGGAGGAGGATGCTAGGAAAGAAATGCAGGCAATAGAAAATTTGGAGAGCAATAAGCTAGGTATCAGTGGTATAGATACTCCCCAAAAGGGTAAATTGGTTAAAGTCTAAAGGAAAAGAAATAGTTTTTAATTTTTGAAAAGTGAAATGTGAATATTGTCATTTATGTCAAATGTTTTACTTTCTATTTGTGCTGTTTGAAAAACCCGGCAAAGCGATTTCCTCATCTGTTCCTCTGACTTAGTACTGTTTTGAGGTGAATGAATATTTTAATGAACTAATTTCTCTTTTAAATCATTAAATATATTCATTCTTGATAATGTGCATCAGTTCTTTCTGTGGGGGAAGATTATTACTAGAAATAATGTGATGCATTAGAATGTAGATTTAGGCCATATTTAATTTCCTCCCGAGCTCCGTGTTGTGCAAGTGTACAAAATAGATGTAGTCAAGGTAAAAATTTACAGAATCAGGTTGTGCCTGCAGGGGTCAGCAAAGAAGTTGCACGTGCTCAATCTGCTCTGATTTCATTTGCTCTGTAGAGCACAGTATGCTCTAATAGAACCAGCACACACATTTTGAATTAATCAGTCAGCTCAGTGTTAATAATTCAGTACAAATTATAATAAGCTGATCTGCAAATGTACCCTTGAAAGTCAAGGGTAGTCTCTTTCACATTCAAGCTTCAAAATCTAAATCTTACTGGAAAAGGATTAGAAATCCCTGAAACCTATGTTGTTACGATCAGAGTCAACCTCAACATGTGACCTTTTCTATTTAATGAGTCAGTAGGCTGATGAAGAAAGGACACAAAATAGGATCTTATTCCAGAAAAGGATGTTTACCAGTCTTGGGTTGTCTGAGCTTCATGTAGAATACTCTGCATGCATGAGGACTTAAAGATAGACCTCTGGAAGATGGTAAGTAATTTTAGTCATGATGGAAAAATTATTTTTTCCCTCAAAGAGGAAAATCTAAGAATCTTTGGTTTTGTTTCAAATGCTTTCTCACTGCAAAGTGGGTTTTCCTTTAACTCCAGAGTTTCTGCAAAAGAAAAGTCTATGTCAGTAAAATGTTCTCTCAGAAAATCATTTGTTTCTGACCAGCCTCTTGCCTGTTCGAGCCAACAATAAGTATCAGGAACTGAAATCTGGCCAAAGAGTGATACAGGTTTGTGGTTCCCACTGGGCAGCAAAATGGCTGAAATTGGCCAGCTAAGCTAAAGGCTGTCTGAAATTAAACAGCTCATTTCAAGTCAGCAAAGTAGAATGAAATATCTCAGTATTTCCACATGCATTTTTTTTTGTTGTCTTATGCATAGAATGGATGCAGCAATAACAATTATTTCATGTTTTGCTAAAAACATGTCAAATTCCAGGCTAATTTCTTTTTTGGTCACCTCTGTATTAAATGTAAAACAATAAATCAGAAGGCAAATTGTTTCTAATATTCCCAAATACAATTAGCAGTGGCATTTTGTAGGAAAACATACACATTCTGGACATTTTTTAAATAAGGAAAATATCTATACTGACAATAAGAAAAGTCCACTGGGCACCAGTATCCTTATCTTTCCTGAAGAGCAGTTCTCAATATGAACTGATGCTGTGGTCCCAGGCTGTGAGGGGGGAGGCCTTTGTCACATATCCAATAGATAACATGGCCACTTAAGCATCCTCCTTTGCTCTTTTCCTTTTTTTCAATAGCTTGAAGTTTGTGAGTTATTTGAGTTCCTAGCTTCCTTTCAGCATTACCAGTGCCTAGTGAATTGTTCCCTATCCAGTATTTTTGCAGTTTATTCTTCCTGCCCAAGTGTTACATTTTACAGCTGTCTTTATCGAGTGACATCTGTGTTTTTCTTTTCTTCCTTTTTTTTTTTTTCCTGGATTATTTTCTCAGTTTGTCAAAATCATTTTGAATTGTAAACCTGTCTTCCCAACATACTTGTAGCCCTTCTCACCTTAGAGACATCTGTGGGTTTAGTAAGTGTATTTTCTACATCTTCATTCACTTTGGTCACCTTTTTTATAATCAAGGTGTATATCAAAGTACTTTATTGTAGTCCTTTAAAAAGCAAAACAAAACACAAACCCAAAACAAAAAAACAAACAAAAAACAGGAAAAAAAAAAAACCAAAAAAAACCAATCCCAGAAAAAGAGACAGGGAAGTTATTATTAGTTTGTCAGTAACACAGTCATATGGTCAGCAACACTTATTTTAAGCTGAGAAATAATTTTTTGTTCAGGACCCTCAACTCCCTCTCAGCCTTTCTGTTGTTGCCGAGATCGATAGAGAATAGAGAGCTCCCAGGTTAATTTGCTGGGGTCCATTCTTGGTTGTCACACAGGAATATTCAATAATGAATAGAAACTGTGATGCTAGTAGCAACTAAAGTGTCTCAAAAATGAAATTTGCTCACCTTCAATACCAGGAATATGGAGAGATTTGTTTACCTGAGCCACACAATTTCTGATTCCTAAGAATGAATCTAATAACTTAAAGCCTTTGGGCCTGTACTCCAATGTACTAAATTTTACCAAGCACTCTCTGCCTAGTGTGACTTAACATTCAGCTTGCTTAGACAACAGAAATTAGAGGGACTTAATGGATCCAAACCCAATATGCAATCAATGTCAGAGGACATTTCTTCCTCTTTTAGGAGAGACTCATTGACTAAAGAGGGAGACAGGATAGCTGGTATTAAAAAGTGGGTGGTCACTGCTAGCTGAAATAAATCTTAGCATACCATATCTCTATGCATATTCTCCTGTCATAATGTATTTCTAAATCCATGGGTACTTAGATCTGCCACTACATAGAATACAGCAGTGATTTTCAAGCCTCAGTTCCTTTGGTACTAATGGAGAAGTGGATTGAGAGTATAGCAAATAAATTAAATTAATTATGTAGGAGGCAGTGAAATATGACTAAATGCATTGGGATCTTGTTGTTCCTGATGATAGATCTGAATCATTTGCACCTCTGAGCTGTTCAGTTTCCTGGTGAGCACACTCCTGTGACACAGTTCAGTTCGAAACTACCTACAAAGTATATGCTTGTGTAAATCTAATTTAGAAAAGATTAGCAATTATTGTGGAAGCCTTGGTTTATATTTAGATTGTTACCATTTGTGCAACTTATAATGCTTTTGGACAAGGACTGTATTTGTTTTATGGGAATTCTGGGACTATAAGAACAGTAATATAACTGTTGCTAGCCTTTCTTTTTGTACTACAGGTAGGTAATAGCTACAAAATGACAATTTTTAGTGGGAAAATAGTAAAAGGAGGTTTCATATACTCCAAGCAAGTCCCTAAAAACAACATTAAAAAAAAAAAAAAAAAAACCAAAACCAAAAAACTAAAAAAACCCAAAACAACCCCCCCCCCCCCCAAAAAAAAAAACCAAAAACAACCAAAAAATCCCTAAACGAATCACCAAAAAGTACAGGTGAAAAAGATTTATGAATTTTAAGAATTTACTGTTAAATATCATGCATTGGAATGCACATGCCTCACAAAGGTAAAAATAGTTGCCAATGGTGATCTTGGACAAAAAGTCTCTGTAGTAGTGTCACTAATCTCATAATTTTCTGTAGCACCTGAAGGATTTGTCACACTGTATTTGGCTTGTGGAAGCAGTAATGTCTCGAAGTTAGCAGGTAAGTGTTCTCCTACATGCAGAACTTCACAGAAGAGGCCAGCAAACACATAATCCTAGCATAAACTCCAGATTTCCGTAAGCAGAACATTTCCATGTTCCTTTGTACAATGACACCTGTGTTCTCAGAGCTATGCAAAGCCAGGCAATGACCTGATATAAATTGAGGTCATTCTGTTTCCTTCACTGAACTATCAATAACTCACATCAGAAACACTTGATCTTAGTGCTGTCATTCTTTTACTTAATTGTGTCACCTTCTCTAATATTGCAACAAAACCTTGAATGTAAACTGAATACTTAGTAATGTGCAGTTTTTACTCCCCAGCCCACTAGACCTCTTTTTCAGGTATTTCCTTGTGTGAACTCTTCCATCTCTCATAGCTCCTCCTGCACACTTTTGGCATAGACTTCTGACCTGGTACAGGTTCCTTGGATGTTTTTCAGCCCCATGGGGTGAATACTTCCATGGGTGCTAACAATTTATCTCTTACAGGCCATCTAGTAATTAGAAAACAAAACAAAACCAAAACAAAACCAAACCAAACAAACAAACAAAAAAAAACAAACAAAAAAAACCCCCAAAAAACCCTAAACCAACAACAACAAAAGCAAACAAACAAAAACCAACAACGACAAAACCAACAAGCAACCAAAAAAAACAACAAAAAAAAAGCCCCACAACAATCAAACAACCAAACAAAACCCCCCACGTCCTTAAGAGAAATAAGAAGATGGATGAAAGATTTGCATACAATTGTCAGAATCTCTTCTCTCATCATTCAAATGTTCTTTGGACAGAGTCTTTTTGTCCTGTGTGTGACTATTCTGGATTAGGGACTTCTACCCTTGCTCATAGCCATGGCTGCTCTTTTCTGAAACCATTGTAGTGTTCCACCCTGCCTCTGCTTTAAAAGCCTGGTTTCTACAGATTTTTTTCTCCTTTGTATGTGCGTGTGATTTCAGACAACCTGACATCTTGAAATTTCATCCATCTTGTCATCCTAATGTATTTTCAGTCAGATGGGCACATAAGGATTTTTTTTATCTGTTACTCCTGCACTGGTAAAAATTCACCTTGACCCTATTGGCAGTATTTTTTACCCATGCACACTGATGTATTCAAAACAGCAATTAATTCTTCAGTTTTCCACAGACAAACAGTAAAATTGCAAACAGTTGCTTGCAATAAAGACCCAAGAAGCAGATGAAGCCACTGTGAACTTTTGAGAGACTGGCAAAGAAAGAGTTTAATCATTTGCTTCTGCAAAACTGCTTTCATGTAGGTTTTTCCTGAAAGACTTTTTTCAGCTGATTAAGGTTACTTCTTGGCTACAAAAGCATTGTGGTAAGGTTCAGGTAGCATAAAGCTCCTAAACACTTCTCTGATTTCTAAAAGCCATCAGAATTATTTATAATGTGACACATTATTATATTCCTTAACATATAAATGGAAGCTATTTTCGAGCAGTAACTGAACAACAAAGTAATTTAAATTCTGTTATGTTATTTCTCACCCATCTGTGTGCATCATTCTTGCTCTAAATATGAAAAAATGTACAGATCTAGAATAATTTCTCTGTAGTGCTTTCAATTCTTTGTTCAGTTTTTGAACCTATAACATATTTTCTGCTGGCTACACAGATTCATAGTCCTTTCTTTGCTGATATTCATCTAACTCTGAAGTGCAATTATATTTTATTTCCTTGCTGTTTGCAAGTGTAGAAAGTCTTTATTGACCTTAGTGTGATAGAAACCTATCTGTGGTACAGTAACCAATAAATCTTGGAGCTGAAATATGTCTGCTTTAATCTTCACTGTAATCAATTAAGTTCTGAGGTTAGAACTTCTAAGATTTAACTCAGCCAGCTGTTTGCAGAAGTCTCCAAACTGTATTTTCTGAGGAACTGGTTGTGATACTAGGATGTAGAAGAGTAAATCTATACACAAGATCTAAATTTTGGCACAAGTTATAAAGTGATGGTTGAAGTATATAGGCAAGTAATGTATTACATCTGCTATTTTTTTGTCAAAAGTCAATAGTTTGTAAGGCTTAAGAATATAAGTGATTTCTGGTTTGTACAGAAAATTTGTATACATATATTACTAAAATTCCATGGAACTTGTTTTTTTCGGTTTTATTTAGCAATAATTTTTAATATGAATAATGACTCCTACATTAATCAGACTGTTGATTTGAAAGGTTGTTTCCAGATGCCATGTAGTAAAACAAGTCCTGCTACTACTCCCACTTGTGTTATTTTTTACATTTTTTCTTTCTTTTTTTTTTTCCTGTAACTAATCCTCAAAAATTAAACTGTATGATCCCTCACTGTCTGGCACTCCTTCAGAAATAACACTTAAGACTGCAGATACTGTTTATCCATCAAGATACTTAATCTTAAGACCTCAGAAAAATATGAAGCATTTCCTCAGAATGGTAAATGTGATAATTGATTTAACCATTCAGGGAAAGCACCCATGAGCTAGATTGTACCATGGACTTAAAGGACCGCAGAGCCTGTGGAGAACATGCTTCCCAAGGGCCTTATGAAATTCTGCTGGAGGAGGCATTAGCCAAAATGGCTACCAACATCATGGCAAAGCTCAACAGTGGCAAGACTCAAATGCTCCAAGGCCTTATTGCAATGGTGTTAGTCCTCTCCGTGCAAGCTTATTGCTTGTGACTTCTGCTAGGGGTAGGTGGAATGGCTGTGATAGAACCTCTGTAAGCAAACAGCAGCCTTCAATGTTATTCACTTTCCCCACATACCTTATAGCTCCTTTTCAACCCCTTCCTCTCCTTTCAAGCACAAGCCCTGGCTTTTGTGAGGCAATGTTATCTTCCATCATACCATCTATGCTGTGTATTCATTGAGCTGAGCTGATCTGTGTGGAGCAGCAAGGGTGGCAATTTTTCTTTCTGATGAGCTGGTCCCTCTCAAATTTCCTGTATCTGTTTAAAAACCAGAATAAGAAGAGTTCTCTTCTTGTCTGTCATTTGTTTGGGTTTTGGGTGTTTTTCCCTCAGCTCCAGCCAAAACAGAGCAGGGGATGCTGCTACTGTGGGGAATAAACTTCTCTTTCTCTTTCTCTGTGAAATATGAAAACACTCTGGGTGTTCATTTTTTCCACCCTCCATACAAGCCAGACTTTGTCAAGCCTGAGCAATAAACAGCATCTCCTGTATTTTAGAACAAGGTTGTATTTCTTTTTTTTTTCCTGACTGGCTTTTCATCAGAAAGAAAAGATCCATTTAAACTGAAAAGCTTTAGTGACAATATATTAGTTTCATCAAGAATCTAGTAGGAAAGACTGAAAAAAACCAGCAGGGCCCATTCTTCCCCCAGGCAGTCAGGAGCATAGGGTTATGGCACTTACCTGACTTGAGGGAAGCACAGTACCAGCTTCATGCTTTAACTAATTTAGAAGAGAGACTGTAACTTTGGTTCTAGTAAGTAGCCTTACCTACTTCCAGTCTTCCAGCATGCTGGGTGCATGACCTTAGTGTCAGGCTGCTCAGAATATTTCTTGGAGCCTCGCAGGATTTTTCTAAGACCTTTACATGGTCCTAGTTTTAGCTTGAACATTTTTGCAAGATACAAAAATAGTCTATTTTGCTGCATGCTCTAGAATTGTATCTCATCAGGAAGAGATTTTAAAGAACAAGATGCACTGAGAACAGTTGCTGAGAAACATAAATTCACAATTTTACAGACAGAAACACTGGGGGAGGGACATAGTGGATCATAATGTCAAGGGACGAGTAAAATGTAGAAGAAACAGTTTGAGGTAGAAAACAACACTGCAGTCTTAAAACCTGCTGATGTGGTGCCTCTTACTTCCCACTCCAGACTAATTCCTTCTCTCTACTGGCAGAAACAGACACCTTCCTCAATGAAGCTCACACTAGCTCCTGGATCACTTTTCAGCTGGTGCATTTAATCAGCCTGGTTTATCATTCAGCTGTGTGTACGCTTGAACCACTTCTCTAAGGGCAGCGATACACAGATAATAAAGGAGTTGCAGGACCCCCTTTCTTCAACAATACTGTTCATGCAAGCTTAAACTGATTATGAAACAACAGCAGAAAGCTCTGGAGGAGATCTGTTACTGTTTAAATAATTTGTCTATCAAGTACAGCACTTTAGAGACTCGTGGTGGCTGGTTGAAATCCTATCTCTAGTGAGAAGCTCAGTGGACTCTTAGTAAGAATTTCAGTAATGCCAGGGATTCAAAGGCATTGCTTTGAAGAGGTTTCAGCCTTACCCAAAAAAACCTGTCTGCATAGAGCTGTTCTGTGTGCAGTCTCAAAGGTGTCCAGACGGTAAGTCTATACCAATATACAATCAGGAATCAACAAAGATCAAATTTAAGAGCAATTAAAATCAGAGAGGAACAAAGTAGAGAATAGCATGAGTAGGAACTGGCTGTTAGGGTTACATTGCTGCCTCCTATTGTTTTTCAAATGTATAACTCCTTGGCTTGGTTTCTAGAATATGCCACAGGGTTATCTTGCTGACTTTTGCCCTGGATGAGCATTCTTTGTGTACTATGAACAGAGTTCTGTGTTGGAGTGGAGTGTATGTTATGTAAAAGGCACAGAAAATCGAAAGGGTATGTGCTAGCAGGGAAACACAACAGGGGACTTATTATTCAGAAGCAATTGAAAAAGAAAAAAACCCAACAACTTTTCTCTGTTGAGACTCGACTGCTCATAAAGTTTCAAATGTTGCATGGTAAATTGCAAATTTTTTTGTGACAGGTGTGAATACATGCTCTACCTGTGAAAAAAGATAAAGCTATTGGTGTATAGTGTATGCTCACAGTAAATTTCATGTTTGATTTTAAAAAGTCATAAATAATAATAATGACATTAAGTGCATGTTTATTCTTACCGGCAAAATTAAAACCAGATGGTCTCTATCTGTACTTACCTGTATGCTAAGATTGTATTGTGGCTACTTACCAGTTCAGTGAACTTATCCTACATGTCCTGTTACTCTGTGACGAAGGACTCTCAGACTGCAGTTAGGAAGCAGGTGACACAGGTGGCACAGACTTCTTCCCCTGTGTGTTGACAGAAACACTGGGCACGTAAATCTTTCTTCTTGTTTACATGTTAGTCTAAAGATTAGATCCATAAACTAAAAATAATACATAGATGGAGAAGATGTCATTTTCAACCTGGTTTTTTTTTTTTTCTGAAATAGATAAAATACCTCATTTGAGAGCAAAAACTTAAGCTCGCTAAATAGTGTATTTAAAGGGTACATTCTAGTTGAGTTTCGAGAAATTTTCTGGCAGCATATTTTTCTCCTGGGAAATACTGATTTGGAATTGTGATTGTTTGGACATTATTTTTTAGGAGTGTTGGGGTTTTGGGGAGTTATTCTGTTTTCCTTCTTGTCTTAAAGAATTTTTCCATACTTGTTTATCAGGAAGGTTAATGGCTGTACTTAAGAGGGACAAAAGGACCTGGCCACAGGGGGAGGGGTCCAGCCTGCCGGAAAAAGGGGGTTGGGTGGAGCTCCCTGGGGCTCTCGGGCTCTCTGGGGTTTTGGCTCCCGGCTTTGGAGGAGAAGCTGCCCTCGTGGTGCGGAGAACTCACCCCTACCGCGTCTCCTGCCCTCCCTGCTGTGTCTCCTGCTCTCCTGGCCGCCTACCAAGGATCCTCTGGACTCCGGGATCAGCTTGGAGAGAATTCGTCCCTGCTTCACCCCCTGCTTTTTCCTCCTACCCTTGCTGTCTCCCGAGGACCCTGCTGGACACCGGGATCGTCTGCCCAGGCGGGTTCGTGACGCGGGCTCTCCGTCGGCCATTGCCACGTGGGGACTGAGCTGGCTCCGGAGCGGCGGGGAGACCATCGCGCCCTCCCTGCTCCCCGGGAGCCCCGAGAGGTTGGGACTGGGTTCCCTGTGCTGTTTGCTGTTACTACCGTAGTTATTGTTTGTTTGCCTTGATATATATATATATTTAGTAAAGAACTGTTATTCCTACTCCTGATATCTTTGCCTGAAAGCCCCTTAATTTCAAAATTCTAAGCATTCGGAGGGGAGGGGGTTGCATCTCCATTCCAAAGGGGGGGGGCTCCTGCCTTCCTTGGCAGACACCTGTCTTTCAAACCAAGACAAGGAGAAAAGAAAAACCCAAACAGATTCTGCTTCATTGTGAAATGGCTTTTTAGAGTTATAACATTTAATGCGCTAAAAAGTTTCATTAAAATTCCACCAGAACTGCAATATTCTGTGACGGAGGTATAAGAACAGAGGCTAGCTTTGATGGGAAATCTCTAAAACCTTTGTTAATTTTTCCTCTTATTCCATAGGGAAGAAGAACTACTTTAAATCACCAATAAACTTTCAGTATGTTCAAACCTATTTATAGACCACTGTGCATGTGATATGAATTCTAAAAGATAACAATTAAAAGTCAACCCTACCTTGTAATTTGACTGGCATGTCATAATAAAAACCTGCTTTTCCCCTTTTGTTGTTATTTCTCTTTTTTTTAATAAATAAATAAATAACTATTTCTCACATAAGAACTGATTTGAACTTGTTTTTTTAGAGTCTGGCTCATTCTACTGACTTTGAGAGCCATTAGATCTGTCTGCTAGTTAACACTGCGCATTGGCCAGCATTTCTGATACTCAGGGATGTGTATGTATATATTTCATTTTCCAACAGCTACCAGTAGTCATTTCAATGCATTATAAAACACAAAAGTAGCACATTTCTTAGCTGGATAGACATGTTGCTATTTATGTCTTTTTAGTCATGTATATTTATGAGCTTCTAAAATTGTATGTCCAATTTCAGAACTTCTTTAGTGTCCAAATCTCATGAATTATAAAATAAATGTTTTAATATACATGATTATTAACTGTACATAAGAAAAATGACAAGTAATATTATGACTAATTTCCTACGGGAACTGATAAATTGCTTGTATATTTATTTCTTGTGGAAACCTCTGACTTCATGATTTTATAATTCCCAGAGTTTTTGTAACTTTGACAAATAAGGCAAAATATGTTTGACTCTTTTAAGTCCCATTTACTTGCCATTTCGAGAGCTTGGTCTTCATTAACATAGAAATACAAACATACATTTTTTGCAGCAAATAAGGTAATTGACCTGTCACTTAAAAAAAAAAAAAAAAAAAAGATAAAAATCTCCTTGCTACTGTTTCCACATTTTTCGTGTTTTCATTTATAGTCTGTTTAATATGCCTCACTTTGATGCATCTTCCAACAGACTCATCTGTAGCTCAAGCCCGCAATGGTTATCATTTGATTAGGAGAAATCGATAAATAGTTTCTAACACCCCATTGCTCTCTCTGTTCAAATTTTCTGGGCTTATTTACCATGCATTTAAAAATACTGGCTAAGCATTTTAAATGTATAGAAATACAAGAAATTTCTGTATGTGCTCGCTTCTATTTCGTTGTTTTAAAAGAACAGCCGTGTCCTTTCTGGTCATCTAAATAGCCACTCAGGTGGCATTTCTCTCGGGCTAGAGTCTCTGGTGTCGAATAAGGGACAGACTCATGCTGCAGCCTTACTGTAATTCAGTTTAAAATTCACACAGCCGTGAGATACAAATCTCTAGGGAACCACGTGTTGTTAGTTTAAGGACTATTTGTTTGAGAAAACAAAACAAAAGAAAAGAATGGTTACAATACAATACTCCCCGAGGAGACCAGCTCCAGTACAGGTCAGTCCGAGCTGGGAAAGGGAATGGCGGCAAAAAGAGCCGGCAAGGGGCTCGTTTGGGGGCCTTTCGAAGCCGGGAAAGGCCGAGCAGGCGGCTGGGCCGTGCCGGGGGCCGGCAGCCCGTGGGCGGCTGCTGAGGCGGCCGAGGCAGAGCAGCAGCAGCATCGGCGGCAGCTCCGAACGAGGCGTTAACGCGCCGACGGCTACTCTCCGAGACCATCCCCCGTCGTAAGAGTCCTTCGGGCACGCTGAGCGAACAAGCGGCGAGTGGCGGTTCCCAGGCGAGCAGAGCGGGCAGACGGGGCACAGCAGCTCGCACGCCAGGGCGGCCACTCGCCGAGGGACCAGCTCCAGCGTGGAGAGTCCGCACTGGGGAGAGGTAATCGCGACGAAAAGGGTCGGTAAGGGGCTCTTCTGGAAGCCGGGAGAGCGGCGCTCCTGTGCCGAGGGCGGGCATCTGGGGCAGCCACCCCCCCCACCATCCAGCGCTGCCCTTTGCAGGGGCCGATCCGGGCTGGGCCGCGGCAGAGCGGCGCGAGCGCAGGGTGCTGGGGCTCCGCGGCGGTAGGGGCGGCATTGCTGCGGCTCCTCGGCCGGAGCGAGAGCACTGAAACCTCCTTACATGCCCGCGGCTGAGGGGAAGGGCTCCACCAAAATGGTGCGTACTTGCCTCGGGGATAAAACCACCACTCCTTCTGGGAAGCCCTGGTGATGTCTGAGGGATCCACCCAGAGGTACCAAAGGAGACCGCAACCCAGGCACTAGCTGCAGGGATCGCCCCAACCCTGCTCCTGGTGAACAGGCAAGTTCCTGCACAAGGCATGCCCAGGTTGATGGCCCGTTACTATCAGGTGGCAGGTATATGAGAAGCTGTTGAAAGGCTGTGCAGTATCAGTGGAGCTGAGATGGTGGTAGACAGGGGGGTTTGCAAGCACGTGCCTCTCAAGGACAACACGTTGAATGAGGCACCTTGGACACTGGTGAACCACAACAGCAGGGCTCCCCTTCAGTCTCCACCTCCCACAATTAAAACCACAGATACGAGATTTTAACAACCACAAGACCACCACGAATAAGGGCTGCCAAAAGTAACTGCAAAAAGAAGTGGTGAGTACTCTTGAGTGGGTGACTCTCTGTTAAAGGGCACTGAGGCACTACCTGCCAACCTGGCAGAGAGTCACAAGGGGTCTGCTGCTTCCCAGGAGCTAAGACCAAAGACATTATTGAAAGGGTACCTCAACTGATCAAAAGCATGGACTACTATCCCCTGCTGTCTCTCATGTGGGCATGAATGACACAGCAAAGTAGAAGCTGAGCAGAATCAAGGAGGACTGTAAAGCCCGAGGGGTACAGGTAAAAGAAAGTAGTGCACAAGTTATATCTTTTCCTCAGCATTCCTACAACTGAAATGCTATCATGGACAGTTACATACTATTTAGGAAAGACAGGCCAGCAAGGTGGGGTGGTAGAGTGGCTATTTGTGGGAAAGAGCACCTGGAATGCATCAAGGTCTGCCTAGGAGAGGATGAAGAACCTGTTGAGAGCTTATGGGTAAGAATTAAGGATCAGGCTAACATGGGTGACACTGTTGTGGGTGTTTACTGCAGGCCACCTAAACAGGATGAGGAGATTGGTGAGGCCTTTTACAGACAGGTGAAATCAGCCTCACAGTCATCAAGTCCTCATGGGGGACTTCAACCACCCTGATATTTGCTAGGCACACTTATCCAGGAGATTCCTGCAGAGCATTAAGGATAGCTTTCTGATACAAGTGGTAGAAGAATCTACGAGGAGAGGTGCACTGCTGGATCTTAACAAAAAAAGAAGGACTTGATGGGAATATGAAGGTTGGGGGCAACCTTGTCTGTAGGTGAAGTTCAGTATCCTGTGTGGAATAAGTATTAACTAGCATCATAACCCTTGACTTCAGAAGAAGTATGTTTAACCTTTTTAAAGGTTAAACATACCATGGACCAGGGTTCTAGAAGGTGCGGTGTCCGTAGACCTGGTCAGTATTCAAACACTACTTCTCCCAAGCCTAAGATCGGTGCATTCCTATGAGTAAGAACTGAAGCAGAAGGGGCAGGAGACCTGCATGGATGGGTAAGGGTCTTCTGGAAAACCTCAAATGGAAGAAGGAAATTTATAGAATGTGGAAAACAAGACTGGCCACTTGGGAGGAATGTAGGAATGTTGTCAGAGAATGCAGGGATGCAAGCTGGAAAGCTGAGGCCCAGCTAGAACTGAATCTGTCAAGAGGTGTTAAAGACAACAAGAAAGGATTTTTCCAGTATATCAATAGAAAAAGGAGGACTGGGGAAAATGTGGGCCCCCTGATAAATGAGGTGGGTGCCCTAGTGGCAGAAGACATGGAGAAGGCAGAGTTATTGGATACTGTCTTTGCTTCAGTCTTCACTGCTTAAACCAAGTCACATGAATCCCAGGCCCTGGAGGTAAGAGAAGAGGTTGGAGGGAGGAAGACTTTCCCTTCGTAGAGAAGGACTAGGTTAGAGACCACTTAGCCAAATTAAACATCCATAAATCCATGGTCCCCAATGGGATGCACCCACGGGTGCTGAGAGAGCTGGTAAGTGTTATTGCTGTGCTACTCTCCATCATCTTTGAAGAGTCATGAAGGACAGGAGAGGTGCCTTAGGACTGAAGGAAGGCCACTCCAGTCTTTAAGAAGGGCAAGAAGGAGGACCCAGAAAACTACAGACTGGTTAATCTCGCCTCCATCCCTGGAAAGGTGATGGAACAAATTCTTCCAGATGTCATCTCAAAACATGTGGAAGAAAAGAAAGTTATGGGAGAGGTCAGCATGGATTCACCAAGGGGAAATCATGCTTGACGAATCTGATAGCCTTACATATATATATATTACTATATATATATATATATAACTACTTAGTGGCTGGCTAGATGAGGGGAGAGCAGTCAATGTCTTGACTTCAGCGAGGGTTTTGACAATGTCTCCCATAATGTCCTCATTAGGAAGCTCATGAAGAGTGGGTTAGATGAGTGAACTGGGTCCAGTCTTATTTAACATATTCTTCAGTGACTTAGGTGAGGGTATAGGGTGTATCCTCAATAAGTTTACTGATGATACAAAACTGGGAGGAGTGACTAACACATCAGAGGGCTGTGCTGCCACCCAGGGTGACCTGAACAGGCTGGAGTGTTGGGCAGAGCAAAACTTAATGAGGTTCAACAAGGGCAAATGTAGGGTCCTGCACCTGGGGAGAAGCAATCCCATGCATCGAGATTAGGGGTAGACCTGCTGGAAACCAGCCCTAGGGAGAAGGATCCTGGTAGACAGTAAACTTACTGTCATGAGCCAACAGCGTGCCCTTGTGGCCAAGAAGGCCAGTGGTATCCTGGGGTGCATTAAGAATAGTGTGGCCAGTAGGTCAAGGGAGGTCATCCTGCCCCTTTATTCTGCCCTGGTGAGGCCACATCTGGAATACTGTGTCCAGTTCTCAGGTACCCACTTCAAGAGAGACAGGGAACTACTGAAGAAAGTCCAGTGGAAGGCAATGAAGATGGCTGGAAGAATGGAGCATCTCTCTTACGAGGAAAGGTTGAGAGGACCTGGGACTGTTTAGCCTGGTCAAGACTGAGAGGAGATCTGAGAGGAGACCTTATCAATGCCTATAAATATCTAAAGGGTGGGTGTAAGAATGATGGTGCCAGCCTCTTTTCAGTGGTTGCCCAGTGACAGGACAAGGGGCGATGGGCACAGGCTGGCACACAGGAAGTTCCATCTAAATATGAGGAAGAACTTCACTGTGAGGATGATGAAGCACTGCAACAGGCTGCCCACAGAGGTTGTGGAGTCTCCTTCTCTGGAGATACTCAAAACCCACCTGGATGCAATCCTGTGTAATGTGCTCCAGGCAGACCTGCTTTGGTGGGTTGGACTAAATGATCTCTAGAGATCCCAACTCCTAGTGTTCTGTGATTAAAACAGAGGATGAAAGGGAAGACAAGAAGTGTGATGGACTGATGGTGGACCACAGCATGAGAGAGAAGGGTATGACAGTCATGGGAAGTAAGGCAGGGACTGGAAGGAGAGCCATCATGGGGGAGAAAAGGATACTGGAGGTCATGATGTGAAGCTCTGTTTACATCCTCCTATCCCCAGCTGGATCCCTAAAACCAATGGAAACTTTCAGGGTACAAAGAAAATAGCATTTGACCAGGGTGTGAATTGTTACACAGAGCATTACAGTAGGAAGAGCCTCAGATGAGTGTCAGGTGAAGATTTGCCTTTTTTTTTTTTTTTTTTTTTTCTTGTAAAAGATTGTTAGTTGAAAAACAAGCTTAAAAACTCACTGCTGCTTATTTTCCTGAATGGGAGTTAAAAGTGGTATTTTAAGCAAGACATTCTTTAGCACATGTGGTATATATTTACCACATTTAAATATAGAGAGACAACTCCCTGTGAGCCTCCAGACCCACAATCTCTAGATTATCCAAAATATCATTAAGAACACTAATAATTCTAATATTCTTAAGCTTTTTTGGATAAGGAGAGGGTTCTGCTCTCCTTGGCCAAATTTGGACAGAGATTGTATTTGGAGAGAATTGAATAAATTGCTAAGATTAAGTCTTGCTTCTGTTTCAATAGGAAAGATCTACCTTCTCTGCTTAAACTGAACTGTTAAGGCATTTTCACATGTTATAGAATATACAAATGTTTCAGGTAGTTTGATGTAAAAGACTTCCAGGTAAGCAATTCTGCAAAGTGCTTCCTTGTTGAAACTTTGACTGGTTATGGTATGGAAGGAAATACAGATAAACACAATTTAGACATTATTAAAATGGGCAGGAAAGAGCAGTAGTGTTTGTGTTTAGCATTTCACTGCTATGTTGTCATGTAAACTATGGTCTCCTAAATTAATCGTAGTGCAATGACAGTAGTATAATGGTTAAGGATCCACATAGTAATAAAACTGCTTCTAAAAGGCTGCTATTAAAAAAAAAAAAAATCTGCAGTGAGTTCTAAAGTTTTTTAATTGCCTCCAAATTACATGTGTGAAAAATAGCATTAAAACCAGGCATTTTTTTGTGGTATTGTGGGTTGCATGTCTGAGAGAGGCTTTAGCAACCTGGGCTTGCAAGTGATGAAATGATTGTGAAAGCAGTGACAGCTGCAAACATGAATGTTTAGCTTGCCAGGAACCTATCTTTACTGAAGAGCTCTATTTTAAAGATGTCTGCAGTTGACTGGAAACTTGAGTTACAGCAATCAGTTGCTCTTACTGAAGCACTCTACAGTAAAGCATATGTTGAATAAATTGTAAACTTGTGTTAGTCTGAACGCAGACTAGAAATGCTAGGGTCTAAAGTTCTATTAAAATCCTAACTATATTTACCAAAGCTGAGAGATCGTAAATCATAAAGCAAAGGTAATTTAAGATTGTATGCATAAATATCGGAGGGTGTTTTTTTTTTTAAAGGCAAAACAACAACTATATCCAAACATTTTCACAACCTCACTAAGAAACTTGTGAGTATGCTGAGTCCGAAGAGCCTTATGTTCCCATGAAATACTCATCCTGATTCAGTAATTCTAAGTATAGCACATATGATTTTAAACATGTTTCACAGTACTGTTCTGTACCATAAGATACGTGGTCCTTAGAAGATCCACACAGCACGGAAAAAGCATTTCTGTGAGATAAATGTAAACTTTTAATATAGTGTAATTCACAGTTTTCCAGGGTGGAAAACACAATCAAGTGAAGTTTATTTATATGACAGATCATTTCTTGTAGCAGCTTCTACTAATAATTGGGCAGTTTACCTACACAGAATCGAGGAAAGAACCTAAAATATGAATTGTATTTCTTTGGTTCTAGTGGCATATTCCTACTGTGTTTGCAGAGTACAGGCCTCGTTATATCATCTGGTTGAACAATGTAACTCTTCTGTCTTCCTTTGAGATGTTTCTTCGGGTAAATTGCAGATCTCAGAGTTGTTTTAGTCTCTTTTCTTCTATAAGTAAAATCACTTCTTTAATGTCAGCTGCGAGAAAATAACTGGTTATTAAGGCATTAATGATTGAGTCTGACATGGGAAAAAAGTACGCATTAAAGTCTTTAATTAGGCATGTCTCTTAGTTTTGTGTGACTGACTCACTGCAGGTTTATGATATAATTGGGTTGATTTTCAGTCTTGTTTTGGGAACACCTGTGATGCGGAAAAATTTCTTTCCCAAATCTAGTGCACAAGTTAAAATGCACAGAATTGCTTTCCCCACTATTAGCTAAATTTCTTGTCACAGACACGTTAAATACTGTAAATGTTGGCAAAGTTTCTGGGCTTGTGAAGTATTAAGGGTGAGAGAACTCACAAATGTAGCAAGAGGCCTCACCCTAATTCAGCTATTGCTCTGCTTTCTCCATTGTGCAAAACTTCACATAGACCGTTGTTCTGCCCCAGCTTTGACTGACAGTGAAATGGGCTTCTGGAAGCACTGCAGAGTTACCCCACAGACTGCTCAGAGATGGCTGTAGCTGTTCTGCCTGAATCTAAAACTGAGGGTCTGACAGCATGATTTTAGTCGCTGTCAGGTTTGAGTAGGAAGAAGGTTTTAATTCAGGCACTGCATTTACATTTTGAGGGAAATGATATTTCCAAATTTGTATCTGGCTCTGAATAACTAAAGAACTCTCTAGAATTTTTTAACTTAAAAAATCATAACTTTCTGTCTATTAGAAGTTAAAAATCATTGTTCTATAGAGCAGCTGAGCCTCTCTTACTCTCTGTGCATATGCTTTATACTTTCAGGAAATCCAAGCAATTCAACGTAGTTTTGGACTGAAGGAGGATTTAAGAGGACTGCATTGTGTTTGATTCCTTGAGTGTACTATGGTTTGCCGTAGACCAAGATTAGTTACAGTTACTATGGATGAGATGAATAGAGGTTTGTTCTTAGCTGTGGTAACTTGGCAGACAGTGTGAGCTGTAATAATGAGTTTGAGAAGTGATTTGGGACTATCTAGTTTGTCTTGGCTTTCTCAAAGAAAGCAGCTGTGGTGATGAACCCAGTAAACAAGCATGAAACTTGAAGAGAAGCTCATGCTTAGAATAAAAATCTGTCAGCCAAACACCATCCTGTTCCTTCCCTTTGAATCACATATAAGATGTGAAGGTCAGTCTTTCCAGTGGTGTCACCTCAGTTCTGTAATCCACTGTGCCAACTGCCTGTTACGAGTCAGAAGCGTGCAAATTGTGCCACTGTTAAAGGATGTTTTATTTTTGTCATCCCACCTATAGCTGCACAGCTGGTGACATCTCACCTTAAATCACATCTGTCAAGACACTGTCACAGTGTGTCAGGAAGATGCAAATGTTTTAGAGGAAGTGAGGGTGGGTGCCAAGGCATGTGTGCTAAAAATTGAATCTAATACAGTGGGGGGAAATGTACGGATAACACCAGAGGACAGACAAACCAGCAAAACCAGAGATGGTCTCAAAAACCTTCATCCCACATGTACATATACAAAATTCTTTTTTTTTAATGAATTAAGGCTGCCATAACAGAATAGCAGTAGATATGTGATATTGAAGTTACTGGACAGTGAGTGTGAAAGGCTTCTATTGTCAGTGGTTCCCATAAAAAAATAACAAACCACTCTGTAAAGGCATAATTTACTTTTTCCAGGGGAATGAGGCAACAGGTTTGTCCATAAAGCTTGAAACAAACTCCTTGTTCACATCCTTCAGTAGATACATGTCTCGGAAGAAGGCACAAAAACTGCTGTGGTAGATGTTGAAATATTTTGGGAGACAGTAGAGGAGATTGCCTTCCCTGAAGTGCAAGGAAGCGTCAGAGCGGCATACCTTAAGTGGTGAGACTGTCAGTCAATGGTCTGGGTAAGCAGTCATGAACTGAGTTGCTTCAACTGTGCTTCATCCCATGTGTAAGAACCAGGTACTGTGCGGGCTAGGTTGACTGGCCTGAAAAGTTAAACTCTTCTATTGGAAAAGTATGATACTATTATCATGGAAAAAACCTCTTACTGTTCTGTTTCTTCAGGGCAAAATCAAATCTGCAATGCCTGACTCCTTTTTAAGTCTTTGTATGTGACCTTTTGCTTGTTGGTCTTCAGAAGCTAAAATCTGAAAACTATACTGCAGGTACCAATTGAGCTGAATTTTGGAAGCCTAATGGCAAAGCCGCATTCTGAGAAGAACATTTCTCCCAGGTCACAGTCTGCAACCGTGAGGTGTCTTAGTTGTCACAAGTAGAATCTCGCTGGTCCCATGAATGTAGCTGGTGGTCTTCTGTATTTAAACTCCAGAACACACCAGATCCTGCCCCAGAGAAAGTGAACTATTGTTGCTGTGTTCACTGGAAGCTGTGTGAGGATCAGGTAGAGGGACTCTTCAAGAAAGAGCAGAGAGCATTCTGGATTTCACAAGTTCAGATTTGTATGCTTTTTTTTATTATATTTTTTTTAAATGCACATTTGTCCTATTTCTGGCATCTACAACAAATAACTTCAAAGTAGGAAATTCTTTTACCTGATCTGTCATGCCTAAAAGAAACCCCAAACTTTTCCTACTTTTTTCTTCTAGTGCATACAAGTTATAATTTGCAAAACAATCACATGGTGCACTGCCATGTCAATCAAACTCTTAAAAATAAGATTTAATTTAAATAGTGCTTGCTTAAATCCTCTGTTTACACAAGCCTACACTTATATGTTCTCAATGAAATGAATAGTTGTCAAAAGAACAAAACATGTATTATCTGTTCCTTACACTGACTTGAGCAATAATGAATAGCATTACAAAGGAAGACTCTAGTGATATGACAGACTTGGGATATTGTTCTTTTAAAATCACATCAGTAACACTGGATATGAATTAAAACATGGTAAAGTATGTGAAGGGAATCAAATGTCTAGCAGAATTAGAATCACTTATATCTTTTTTGCCATAATGTTGGGATAAGAGGGGGGGCATAGAGGAGGATTTTCTTGTCATGAAATGAAGTTTTGTATGAAAACAAAATATATTTGAAATTGTCAAAGATTCAACCATGAAAGAAGATTTTAAATATGTGGCTAAAGAATTTTGTATTTTCCAAAACAATTTCTCCAAGACCTATTGCAGAAAATAATTTCTCCCAGGAATACCAAAGGATAAGCATGTCCCACTTGAATGTACCACCACCACCACACAAACTTTGCAGACCCTTTTGCCTCATCCATGTGCTCTTGAAGTCAGCCAGGGCTTTTCTATTACCCTTGCCATGTTCTCACTGATACTTCCCAATTCCTAGCTGGCTTCTGTCTGATGTGTATTTCTTCAGTAATGTATATTACATTTTTAAAGGATATGTAGTTTTCTCCTATCTAATAACAATGATCAGATGCGATGTTTTATGCCACCTCTGGTACCTCTTTGCCAGGGCATTTCCTATTGAAAATCCCTGCCTACAGATGAGATAGTGCTGTCGTTGGAATTTAATTTTATTTTTGCCTGCTTTAAGGGGCTTGGAAAAAGCAAATACGAGATGGTGATGGGAGCTTCCAGTTTCACCCATCTCAGTGTGTTACCTTTTCTGATGTCTGTGGTTTTCTAGTGGACAAAATACAACAGAGCTTAAACAGTTTGGATTGAAGTGTCTTTTCAGGCAAACAAGCACTATTACGTTCTGTGCTTCTTCTGCATGTAGCATCCCTCATTCCTTCATAGCCCCAGCTGTAAGTGGCAGGTCTGGGCTGCAGTTTAGTGTGTACAATTTATTTAGTAATAAAACGAATTGTGGAAGTAATTGGTGTGGGATGGTTCTGCAAACCTAGAGAATCCCTTGTGTGTAACCAGCGCTGCATGATTTGTTAAAACCAGCTTGAAATAGGTACGGATGCTGTAGCACAGGACTAGAACAGTATGATTTCAAATATATAAAAGGGAAAGATTAGGCCTCTTCTTCCGTTCTTAAAAAAAACCAAACAAATAACCTGTGAAGTTTGTAGGCATAGAAAGCATTTTTCTTGGCCCAACTAACTGCTATTCAAATCCACCTTCTGCTACCTAAAAAAAACTTTGTGCCTCTAAAAGTGTGTCCCAAAGTTGCTATTTTTTTCCAGCTGCATCCCTTTTTCTAAGAACGTATTACCTCTCTTCTGATTACCTTACCCTACTTCTAGCCTCAGGCTGCATAGCAAACAGGGGTAAGAAGTACCCTATCTATACACAGATTAAGGTATTTTGCAGATATATTTTGAAAACCATAGAATTGTCAGGGTTGGAAGGGACCATAGAGATCATCTAGTTGCAACCCCCCTGCCATGGCCGGGACACCTCACACTAGATCAGGTTGCTCAAGGCCCCATCCAACCTGGATTTTAACACATCCAGTGATGGAGCATCCACAACTTCCATGGGCAACCTGTTCCAGTGTCTCACCATGCTCAGAGTGAAGAATTTCCTTCTTATTTCCAATTTAAATCTACCCTTTTCCAGTTTTAAACCATACCTCTCATCCTATCACTACAGGCCTTTGTAAAAAGTCCCTCCCTATCTTTCTTGTAGGCCCCTTTCAGATACCGGTAGGACATAAAACATGCAAGCACCTATGTTTCTGTCTGTATTATAGGAGAAGTAATCTCCATCTCTGTCAGGAGGACAGGTGGTAAGTGCTTGTCAGGAGGAGTTGCGTTGTATGAACGTCCTGTCAGTGGAAGAGTAATAGTTCATGTATTTTTGTTTCAGTGGTAGGCACTCATTTGCAATGTGATTAATACATAGGTCATATTTATGTGACCTACTCCACTCCCTTGTTTACACGGTCCTTGTATTATTGTCAAAACATCAGCTTTAAATCCAAAACTCCTTCCTTCCTGCATATCTTGTCCCTCGTATCTCATGTGTGTGTTTCTTCACTTCTCTCTTGACTCCCCATTTACTTTTCAGTACGTGCTACCTGCAGGAAAGAGGCTTTTTACTTAGAGACAGGATAAAGAACAACTGTTTTGAACTGAAAGAGGGTAAATTTATATTGGTCATGTGGATATTTTTTGCAATGAGTGTGGTGAGACACAGGAACAGGTTGCCCAGCGATCTTGTGGATGCCCTATCATTGGAAGTGTTCAAGGTCAGGTTGGATGACACTTTGAGCAACCTGAAAGGTATGAAAAGATGACAGAGTGATGTCCTTCTTTTACCTACATCTGAATATTCATCACTAATCCTCTAGCTGTTATACCTTCCTTAAAACTATGTTGGAGTATGTGAATATTGAATTAGGAATGCATTAGTATTATGCTAAATATTAACTTTGTATAACTTGTCTGTGAAGATATGTCATGAATATGAGCTGATGACAGGCTTAATTAATATCACTGCAAAATGTGAAAGATGAAAAAAAAAAAAGGTCAGGAGAGAAAGTACAATTAAAAAAAATAAATAAACAGAAAAAATTCTATTAGACCATTTTATGGCAAATAACCTTAGCTGAACAACTGCATCTGTCAATCCTGAGCAGGTGAAAATTGTTGGTACCAGTTGTCAACTAGCCAGGGGTCCAGCTGGATTCTTGTCCTTCTTGGACATTCACAATACAGCCTCTATATAAAGCGTGTTTTCCTCCTTCCCTTTTCTCTTCAAAGACAGGAGTAGATATCATTTATTCCATTGCACTTGAGATTCATTTTGGAATTTGTCATGTTTTCCAGGTGCTATGCAAATCCTTTCTAATCCCTTCTGTAAGGCAGAAAGGAAATGCTGAAAAGGGAAATACACTGAAATGTCTACTTTGAAAGCAAAACCACATCAGTTTAATAGGAGCTGCTGACAATAAATATAGTTGGAAAATCGTAAATTAATACAATTGGAAAACAATAGGTCAGGAAAGAAACTAAGATTAAAAATATATATAAAATAAAATATCCTGTCAGACCATTTAATTAAAATAATTGATGAAATTCATCAATCTTGTCTCTAGAAAAACAAAAACCTTCGTTATCCTGACTATTGCAGTAGGAATTCTTTCGGAGAAATTCTGCTATCGATAGGAAAGTGGTAGAACTTTCTTTCTGAAGTTAGAATCTGAGTTCTGTAATGTTTTTACCTTTCTTACATATTTTTTCTTTACAATATTCCTTATCAGCTTTCACAAAGTTAGCATTTCTTCTGCATGTTATCCACTAAGACAATTCTATTAGCACACCTTTGATTTATCTCCCTATTATTGGAACTCCATGCCTTGTAGTCACCTGAGATTTTGCATTTATTAAGAGTCTGAAGAGAATAATTGCAAAGTGAAATGGCTTTATGTGATTTTACTGTTACTACAGATACTTACTATTGAAACAGAATTGATAGTATTGTGAAGGTAGTTTTACTCCATGCATAAAGCACAAAATGTAGTATAATAAAGTAAGTATAATAGTAAATTAATAGTATGCCTACAAATACGGTTTAGCTGTAATTTGTAAAGTTAGAAAAATCTCTTACTTTATCTGTGCATTACAGAGTATTGTAATAAATGAAAATTTGTCAAGAAAAAAACCCAACCCTACTTATTGCAGAAAGTTACTTTGATGCTAATTCCTCTTTTGCCTCTCATGAGAGGATTAGCTCAGGGTCTTGGTAGTGCAAAGGAATCCAATCTGTCAACTTAAAAGACTTCTTCAATGTGTAAATAAATAGATGAGTTTCCTTATAAAGCCAATGTGTTACCACCACATGATGAGTCTCATGTTTCCTCTAGCTCCCTGTGAGTGGTAGGTGCCTTTTCTGGTATTTCTTTTTATAAACAAAACTCAGTGCTGTTGTTGTATTAGGAAGACCATTATGAACTATGTCCTTGTGTAATAAAGACCAGTGTATATTTTCACTTTTAACAATTTTTTTCCCCTATTCTGTATAGAATTCTAGGGGATTAGCTGCGGTGGAAACATCTTGTTTATTTGTTTTGGGTTTGTTTGCTTTTTGGTTTTGCTTTTTGTTTTTTTTTCCTTTGTTTCAGATGAACTTTGGTGAATTCCTCTTCAGTATTGGAGCAAGGAATCTGACATTCCTTTAAAAATGAGATAAATACTGTGGGATTATTGCTTTTTTAATATTTTTATGATCTGATTTCAGATAAAGGTTTCTGATAAGTTGTAGCCAAATTTATCTGTGAAAACTTTTTGCAAAGAATCCTGCTATTAGATATTTGTTTAAATTTGCAACTGAATAGGTTCCTAAGTAGCCATAAAAATATAGTTTTGCATACAGAATACTCCTCTGCTTAGGGAAGGTCATATAAATTAAGGTACAGTACCTCTGATGCTACACAGCTACTTGACATTTAAAATTTCAGTGGCTGATGCAAGTTTGTATATAAGTTATGTAAATTACAACAGTTACATTAATTTTATGTTCTGCAAAGCCAAGGATTAAATCTATGTTTGCAATGCTTAGAAGTTTTAAATCATTCCCAGCATTAGTCTTTGAATTTCCCCAATAGAATATGTCTGTATATCTAAAACACCCATTTAATAAAGACAAAGATAAATTAACGACTGAGATTTGAGATCTTTGCCTTCGGTTATATAAGCACATATCTTTACACAGAAATGCCTTTTTTTGTTCTGTTTTAGGTAAAAAGGCAGAAAGCTTTTAAGTTCTCTGCCAGTATCCCTCCCTGATCTTGGACTGTATAGAATCATAGAATACATAGAATACATAGAATGTCAGGGGTTGGAAGGGACCTCTGGAGATCATCAAATCCAACCCCCCTGCCAGAGCAGGATCACCCAGGGCAGGCCACACAGGAATAGATCCAGGCGGGTCTTGAAACTCTTCAGAGAGGAGACTCCACAACCTCTCTGGGCAGCCTATTCCTGACAGAGCACTCTCAAGTTTTTCTTCATGTTGAGGTGGAACTTCCTGTGTTCCAGTTTGCGGCCATTACCTCTCATCCTATCACAGGGCACAACTAAACAGAGACTGGCCCCTTCTACTTGACACCCACCCTTCAGATATTTATTAATAAGATCCCCAAGACATAAGCTTATATATGTATACCCGCCACAAGCTTCTGAACAACCATTCATGACATTTGGTACTAAAAGTAGTAAACAGAGGGACTCTGCTCTCAAAGTTAATATTGAAATGGATTTCTTACTACATTGCTGGAGCAGAGCAGAGGAGGGTCAGGACTAGTACATGTAAAATGATTCCTTTTAGAAAGACATTTTTAACAGATGATTGGGAAGATTTTGTAAAGGTATATATCAAATGGAAGTTTAGAGCTTTATTTTATTTGTTCCTTACTCTAAGGGTGCAAATACCTGCAGAGCTGAAAACAAGTCAAACAGGTGACAAGGTCATACATATATTTAAACATCTGAGAACAGTGTAAAGCATATTGCAACATTGATGGAAATTATGCATGTCAGCTTCTCTAAACTGGTTGCTCCAAGGACTGTTCTCATTTCACCTCCATCCATTAATAGTGACTTACTTGTCATGGACTCTTAGAACATTGTATTTTCTTTCCAAATTTCTTCATGTATCACTATTAGAAAAACTTCTTTTTGTATCTCTCCCAACTACTATGGAAAAACAAAAAGACATGCCAGAAATCCGAGGGACAAGAAAATACAGTGAATTTTTCTGGTTTATCAAGCTATCTTTACCATGTGATGTTATAGGAAATAACATAATGTTTTTTAGATCTGCCCAGCAGTAGCAAATATTCTCTGAACTGCCAAACCAATTTTAACATGTCGTCTGCTAAATGTGTTGTCATATTCCATTAAAAGCCGTAGACCATACTGTGTCTGTGTCTTCCAAGTGTTCCCACGGGCCCTATTCCCCTTGAGCACAGTGAGCACTAGCTCTTAACAACACTGGTTTTGCTTTCAGAGCTCCAGTAGGTTATTCCTACAGAAGAACACAGAGAAGGTATTTTGATCTAAATGAAGTGGTATTATTCCCAGAGTATAAGACATTCAGTAAGATACTCAGTTAAGACATTCTCCTTTTGTTCAAGTGATTAAAGTTGTATTTTTGAAAGAAGACAAGGAGACAGAAGATGGAGATACTCTGAGGAAAGGATTTCTGAGAAGAAGGTAGAGGAAGTGGTTGGGGGCATTTACAGTGATAAACTATTCCTAGAGGGAATGTTTGAAAAGAAGATAAAATTATATAGTAAATTAAATACATAAAACTTATTTAAAACATTATTTGCCTGTTCAGTATGGTGACCTTTGGGTTATTCTACTTTAAGATTTTTTTTTCTTTAGGACTTTACACCCTTTAAGCTATGTGGAAAGAAATTGCTTGCTATTGAAAATATCCACATGGCAAGCATTTTTTTAGTCCATATCTGGAATTGTCTCATGTTTCAGTCAAGCTGGTGAGTTGACTACAAATCACCTGTATGCAGAAAGCACCACAAAAGGGGCTCAGGAAGGGCACACTTGCCTTCCACTGAAAATTTTCCTCTGATTTATTCACAGATAGAGGAGAAGTACTTCAAACATAGTTTAAGTTCTAGAAAGATCTTACCTGTTTTGTAATCTATCGGTGTCCTCAGAACAGCAGCGAAGATCATCATGCGCATGACTCCTGTACTTACATGCAAGAAAGCACCTAAAAGATGACAGGTGTAGTTTTATTACAGCAGGTCATTTGCCTTATTTGATGAACTGAACTACTTTTTGCTTCCAATTCTCATATTTTGTCCTTTTCTAAACTTCAGTTGCTGCCCAGAATATATTTCTCAGCTTTTGTTTAAATTTTCTTCTCCCCCCCCCCCCCCCTTCTCCTTTTGTTGTAGAGAATAAGTGATATAACTGGATGCTGTCAACTTCCATTTCTACTGTGTTACTTCTTATAATCATAGCATTGGCTAGGTAATCATAGCATAGGCAGGCTTGGTAAAACACATGAGAGATGCACAGAGTGAGGAGGAACTGGATTCATATGCCATGGGTACACCAGGAGAAACCACTGAATATCTTTGAGTGTAGAAAATTAGGAATTTCTTTTCTCTTGAACCTCAAATCACTGAGTAAATGTCTGTGAGGAAGAAAGTGCATGAACCTGGGAACTATAGACCAGTCAGCCTCACTTCTGTGCCTGGTAAGATCATGGATTGGATCCTCCTGGAGGCACTACTGAGGCAGATGAATAATGATGAAGTGATTGGCTGTAACCAACATGGCTTCACCAAGGGCAAATCATGCCTGACTAATCTGGTGGCCTTCTATGAGAAAGTCACAACATCAATAGACAGGGGAAGAGCAACCAACATCATTTACCTGGACTTGAGCAAAGCCTTCGACACTGTCCCGCATGACATTCTGATCTCCAAAATGGTGAAATATGGATTTGATGGATGGGCAATTTAGTGGATAAAGGAGTGGCTTGACGGCTGCTCCCAAAGAGAGGTTGTCAATGGGTCGGTATCCAAGTGGAGAGCAGTGACAAGCGGAGTCCCTCAAGGATCAGTACTGGGACCAGTGTTGTTTAACATCTTTTGTCAGCAACATGGACAGTGGTATTTAGTGCACCCTCAGCAAGTTTGTCAATGACACCAAGCTGTGTGGGGCAGCTGACATGCTGGAGGGAGGGGTTGCCATCCAGAGGGACCTTGACAGGCTGGAGAGGTGGGCCCATGCCAACCTCATGAAGTTCAACGAGGCCAAATGCAAGGTTCTCAGTGTGGGTCAGAGCAATCCCAAGCACCAATATAGGCTGGGCAGTGACTGTCTTGAGAGCAACCCTGAAGAAAAGGACTTGGGAGTGCTGGTGGATGAGAAGCTCAACATGAGCTATCAGTGTGCTCTCGCAGCCCAGAGGGCCAATCGTATCCTGGGCTGCATCAAGAGAAGCATGGCTAGCAGGTTGAAGGATGTGATTCTCCCCCTCTACTCCACTCTCGTGAGGCCTCACCTGGAGTACTGCATCTGGTTCTGGAGTCCCTATTACAGGAGGGATATGGATGTGCTGGATGGTGTGCAGAGAAGGGCCACGAGGATGATCAGAGAGCTGGAGCACCTCTCCTATGGGGACAGAATGAGAGAGCTGGGGTTCAGTCTAGAAAAAAGAAGGCTCTGGGGAGACCTTATTGTGGCCTTCCAGTATCTGAAGGGGGCTACAAGAAAGCTGGGGAGGGACTTTTTAGGCTATCGGGCAGTGACAGGACTAGAGGGAATGGATTAAAACTAGAGACAGGTCGATTCAGGTTGGACATTAGGAAGAATTTCTTCCCCATGAGGGTGGTGAGACACTGGAAGAGGTTGCCCAGAGACGTGGTGGAAGCCCCATCCTTGGAAGTTTTTAAGACCAGCCTGGATGGGGCTCTGAGCAACCTGCTCTTGTGGGAGGTGTCCCTGCCATTGTCAGGGGGGTTGGAACTGGATGATCTTTAAGGTCACTTCCAACCCTGACAATTCTTTGATTCTATGATTTGGACACCTGTATGTCTGCTACTGGTAATATAACTACTTCTTTATTGCTTTTATTTTATCAGACTGATATTTTTAATGCAAAATTATTTTATTTTCCCCTACTGATAGCTTTGTCTCCAAATTAAGAAAAGATATGCCATCATTTCTCTGTCACCTTTTCTTGTAATCCCTGTAGTATGTAATTTCAATTTATTGAAGAAAACTTACGGGGTTTTTTTTCCACTTACTTGGTTTGTAATTTCCTTAGTTATATTGTGGAGTCAGCTGATGTAAACACATGACATGTGTGACTTACGACAATTTGAGCGAAGTTTCAATGTCAGGATTGTATGCAGAATTTTGCATTTCAGTTTAGGACAGCAGGACTGAAATATTCTCCAGAGTGCCTGGTTGTTTATTGTTTGGGTTTCTTTAGATAGACCATGCAATAAACATGGAGAAAATGAACTAGCCTTAGTTCAGATTCTGAGTGTCTTGAACTGAATCTTGTGTGTATGAAATGTTTTATTTTATTTTTAATAGTACAATCAAGAAAATGATAACATATTTTTAGGTGCTCTCAGAACTTCCAAATTCACAAGAGGGTATATCTTCCCCGTTGCTGCTTCTACATATATACTCTGATTAATGCAGATGTGAGTTATGGATCAGCATCAAGGGGAGAATTTTATGGCAGCTGCTGAGGCGCAGCAAGCCTGAGTGGGTGGTGAGGAGAGAATAAACAGTGACTTTCCAGTGGGAGTTTGAAAGGGCTGATGAGGAGTCTGTCTAGGGAAAGACATCTGTTCTGCTGTATTCAGACTCACAGACTAGACACCTAAAATAATACACATCATCATAAGACTGTTGAACGATTCAGTGCTGCCCTTATCTGCTATAAGGCAGATACACATTGATATTTGTTTGTAGGTAGGAGAACTCTGCAGACTTAAAATGCAAAGCAGTATGCAGCCTGGGAGAATGAGGAAAGTAACTGCAACAGCCACTGAAGTTGAAGACAAACAAGAGAAACTACTTTGGTCAGTAAGGTAGGTCAGCATTTAAGACTTGGAGGGTGAATGGGAGCTGAAAATGTAGTGCAGGAATATTTGGAATCATGTGTTTTTACTGACTGTCAGGAAGAATTATTTTAATTTCTTCCTTACTTTTTTCCACTCCCCCCCCCCCCCACACTGGAACTATCTGAAAGCATGAAATGACTGTGCCAATTTTCCATAACTTCAATAACTTCTTCCTTAAATATATTTCTCTGTTTTTAAGTAGCTCTAATGCTGCAACTGCTACTGTGGTCAAGTGCATAGCAGAAGGGAGTAAGAAGTGTGAGATACAGTAGAAAATAAAAGAAAAGAAACACACAAAAAGGAAAGTAAAGAATATATTCAAAAATCTTAAGTACATGTGAAAATTTTTAAAATCTGATTAAGAGTGGATGAGGGCTTAGTTTTCATAGAAATGTGGAAATTCCTCTTTCATAAAGTTTTATCATCTGCTACTGGAAGAAGCTGCCTTGCTTACAAGTTTCTCAAGCTTCACTGTATAGTGAATAAATCATGTGGCAGCAATACTAAGAAAGAATACCTTCTGGATCATCATGACTGGACTTTATCCGCCTGGAATTCAGAGGGTAAGACCACTAGTGAATACAGCCTTTTCTGCTGCCCATCTCCTTCCAATGACACAGATGTTGTACAGTGGGCAGGAGCTGCTCATGGAGTCAGGATTGCTAAGGAAGGAATCATTGAATTATAGAATACCCCAGGTTGGAAGGGACCTCCAAAGGTCATCTAGTCCAACCCACCTGCAGTAAGCAGGGACGTCCTCAAGTAGAGTAGGTTGCTCAGAGCCTGATCAACCCTGACCTTGAATGTGTCCAGGAATGTGACCACCACCACCCCCTTGGGCAACCTGTTCCAGTGTTCCACCACCCTCATAGTAAAGAACTTCTTCCTAATGTCTAATGAAAATCTACCCTTCTCTAGTTTAAAACCATTGACCCTTATCCTATCACCCCATGCCCTTATAAAAGTCCCTGTCCAGCTTTCCTGCAGGCATCCTTCAGGTACTGGAAGGCTGCTATAAGATCTCACTGAAGCTGCCTCTTCTTCAGGCAGGACAGACCCGACTCCCTCAGTCTGTCCTCACAGGAGAGGTGCTCCAGCCTTCTGATCATTTTCGCAGCCCTCTGGACCTGCTCCGTCAGGTCCATGTCCTCCTTGTGCTGAGGGCTCCAGAGCTAGATGTAGTATTCCAGATGACATCTCAACAGAGCATAGCAGAGTGGCAGAAACACCTCTCTTGATCTGCTGGCTATAATTCTTTTGATGCAGCCCAGGACACGATTAGCTTTCTGGGCCTGCAAGTGCATATTTTTGGCTCATGTCCAGCTTCTTGTCCACCAGTATCCCCAATTCCTTTTCCACAGGACTGCTCTCTGTCACCTCATGCCCCATCATGAGGGGGATAATGAGGATTGTTCAGACAGAGGTGCAGGACCCTGCACTTGCTCTTGTTGAACCTCATAAGGTTCACCTGAGACCACTTCTCCAGCTTGTCCAGGTCCCTCTGGATGACATCCTGTCCCTCTGGTATATCAATGACACCATTCAGCTTGGTGTCATCTGCAAAGTTGCTGATTGTGCACTTGTTCCCGCTGTCTGTATCACTGGTTCCAGTACGGACTCCTGAGGTCCACCGCTTGTGTGGTGAAATCATAGAACGTAAGGGGTTGGAAGGTACCTCTAGAGATGATAGAGTCCAACCCCCCTGCCAAAGCAGGATCACCTAGGGCGTGTTGCACAGGAACACATCCAGATAGGCTTAAATCTAGAAGGTTGTCCATGCTTCAGGCTGTAACTGTGGGTGCACCTGAAGGCATATAGAGAGACATAAACGTGTCCCTGTACCCAGATAGCCCTTGGAGAGGAGCTTTGGGAAACTCTGCAAGCAGTAATATAGTCATACTCCAAGATGTAGATCTTAATCTGAGTAGTTAGCAGTGCAATTAAGAGTCTTCCTAAAACCAACAACTGGCATATACCTTTTATCATTATTAACATGGTTTTAACATCTAAACCTGAGATGGCATTTTGATAGGAAAATTAAAAAAAAAAAAAAAATTGTTCTTTTTAATATTAAACAGATTCTTCACCACCATACCATTTGAAGCAAAGAAGGCAAAAATCACTGTCCTCATTTTCAGACAGGAAAGCCAAGGCACAGAAAAGTGAAGTAGCTTGTCCTAGTTTGTGCAGAAATCTGAGTGATCCCTAGTGATCATTAAGAAGAATCCAGCCTATTCTTGGCTAATGAGGCCATAATATAAGATGTTCTGGATGTGACTGAGACAAGATCAGGCTCCATTTGTGAAAGTAAAAATTTTACTAGCTATTATACCACGTTCTGTTCAGTGGTGTGACAGAAGAAAGGCAAGAAAATAAATCCTTATTTTGGGGCTGTTAGTTAAATTAGGATTGTGCATTGCTTTAAATAATTAATGATTTGAACACACTAGAAAAAAAAGTGCAGTCAATTTACAATCAGCGTATTCTAACAGTTCAAATTTAAGGTTATGTACCAGTCTAGACTGATTTATTTTATGTTTGTTTAATTAATGTGGAGCACTTTTTATTTTAGTGTATTTCCGTGTTCTCCATATCTGAACTTGGTGGAATTAGTAGAGGATTATATTAAGCTGTGACTTCAATAATGTAATTTGATGGCTCAACATCTCAGTGTGCCTAGTTTTCACTATTTGTTCTGCTTCAAGACTTGACATGATCAGTCAGATCTGAGAATTATAATTATGCAGTATAGAAATAGACTTCAAGATCTCAAGTCCCCACAGAAAAAGCCAGTGGGTATGTAATTAAGTATAAGAAAAAAGGTTGACCTACTTTTTCCGTTTAGTCTAAACTTCTGATTGATCTATCTTTATTTCTTTCTATTGATCTATTTATCTGCCTATCCAGTCTGACACTAATAATCTTGACCTTATTTTGCATTGATTGATCATTTAAACTAATTTATAGCCTGAATGCTGGTAATTTAATAATTTGAGCCAATTAGGAGTTAAATGGAATCAATAAACCATTTTCTGACATTAGTGAGAGAGACATTGAAGTACCACTGTATCATTACCCCTTTCATCATTTTATATCAATATTTTTAGAGCTAAAGTCAAGCAAAGATACTACTGAAACTAGGAGAATAATTTATAACATGTTGTTACATTTTAGATATCAAATTTTTCCAGTTTCAGATAATAAAAGCCAGAAATGGCTGCTATTTGTTCAAACCCAGCAGGCACTATTCATCTAATCAACATCTGGTATGGGAAAAGAAGTGTTTGACTTCTCACTCCCACTTTCATCATGTCTGTAATTCTTGTTTTCTAACCATTCTGCCCTTCATGTTCATTTTATGGTTAAGGGATTGGAATACCAGCCTTATAAGGAAAGGCTTAGAGACCTGGGGCTTTTTAGTCTGGAGAAAAGAAGACTGAGAGGAGATCTAATTAATGTCTATAAATACATAAGGGCTGCCCAAGAAGGCAGGGACAACCTCTTTTCACCTGTGCATTGTGATAGGATGAGGGGCAAGGGATTCAAGCTCAAGCACAGGAAGTTCCACCTCAACATGAGGAAGAACTTCTTTACTGTAAGAGTTACAGAGCACTGGAACAGACTCCTAAGAAAGGTTGTGGAGTCTCCTTCTCTGGAGACTTTCAAGACCTGTCTGGATGGATTTCTGAGTGATCTGCCCTGGTTTTGGTTCTGCTCTGGAAGGGGGGTTGGACTTGATGATCTTCAAAGGTCCTTTCCAAACGCTAACATTCTGTGATTCTGTGATTTAGTAGTAAAAAAAGAGCCTGATACCTTCTTACCCAACCATCTCACAACTCAGATCATTCTAATTCACAGAGAAATCACCATTTTGCTGAGAGTTTGAAATGTTTCCCCTAGAGAAAATTTGGTAAAGCAGCATTTCTCATGATGAAAATATCAGAGGAGGAGTTGGTTGGAAGACAGTAAGATGGGTGATCATGATAACTGCACATAATCACATGCTTCCACCACTTGAGGTATGGTTATCATCATGGTTTCATCTCACAGGTAGATACAAATATTTCATTCATTAAGAAACCAAATGAGTTGATCCTATAGTTGTGTCTTCAGCTAACTCACTTGCCTTCATAAGATTTTTTTCTCTCAACAGGCAAGTGTTGGTTGCTTCATCTTCTGTGCCAGACCTTTTGCCAATCTGTGGTTCCTCAAGTAAGACCAAAAGCAATCCAAATATCTAGAAGATATTTCCATATCCTGAAAGAAATAAAACTGTGAGGTATTTTTGGGACTGTTTGTAAGAATCTCCTTCTAAGCCTGGTATATATCATGGGGAAAGGGATGGTGATGATTGCTTGCAAAAGGATCCATCCTTCTTCCTTACTGAACATCTCTGTGGAAAAGATGGGGTTTTGTTTATTCCCTGTGTATCAAAAAGAGCAAATAAATATATAACAATATATGAAAACCTAGCAGAATCTGTTATCCCTTAGGTGTTCTCATATCTCACTCTTATTCCTAGATTAGAATTTTCTTTGATCTACTTGTGTTAGGTGAATTTTAACTGTGGTTTTCCACAGGCTTGAGTGCAATTTGTTGCTCCTGCCTCTGGGTGATGATGGACGCATTCTACTAGGCCAGGAGCTGGACAACATGTAGGTGTTAATAGCATGCATTAGCACTGTTGCAGTCTTCTTGTTTACTTCCCTGTAAGCTCTATCAGATGTTGCTCTTTTGTTTTGGAGTTTATTTTGCTTCATTTTGTTGCCTTCCAATAAATAAGTCCTAGCAACAAAACACAGATTATTGTGGTTTTAGACATAAGCTTCTATGAAGGTGCTAGGTACTGTCCATGTGCCATTGAGCAGCCAATATAATCCTTCCTTTCAAATTTCTGTCATTCTTTGTAATCCTTTTGCTAAATTATATTTTTCCAGCTGGATCGACAGTGTAGTAGTACTGGCCTGCCCCTCACCAGGTTGTGATTTAGGGTTGTTAGCTCTATTCTGCCCATGTCCCTTCTTTGTGCCAGAACAGATTAACTCTACTGGCTGCTATGTAAATCCAGATGTTTGCCACATGAATAATTCTTAGTCAGTCTGAAAGACCGTAACACAGAAGGGGAAGGATACTACATGCCAAATAACAGTCTACAGGAATCCTGCTTGCCAATCACTTCATTTTAGGGGAAGAAGGTAATGTGCAGCATCCCGGCCCACAGATATTTGCACATCAGCATTCACATCAGTGTGATCATCACCACCTCTTACATTAGATCTTTTTTGAGTTTCAGCAGTCTGAACTGTGTATGGAATGAACAGAATAAGCAAGAGGGACAGCAGTGGCATAGTAATCTGAGACAAAGTAATGATGCCTTTCCTCCCCTCAAAAAAACTCAAAACTACCAACCTTCCCAACCACAAGTAAGTAAGGCAACATTTTAACAGGCATCTACAGTCAAAAAGGCAAAACCGGCGCTGGACTGCATGAGGGGCTGAGAGAGAAGAATGCAGGGAGATTACATGCTGTTACAGAGCCAGATGACATGTCCTCGTTCCGGATTATAGGCAAACAGTATTTTTTAAAATCTGTTGTAAAACTAAAAAAAAAAAAAAGTTTTTTGTATCAAGGGACAATAAAGAGTTCATTGATATTGTTAGTGGAGGAGTGGGAAGATTCTCCAGAAGAGTAGTATAGGATTGACAGGGAGGGTTTCATCTAGTAGTAAAAAGCTATATGAGAATGCCTTTACGACTAACAGCATGGTCCATCTGTCCTTCTCCTCTGATAGTTTGATGACAAGGAAGAGAGCATTTTTAAACAAAACAGAAAAATTCTTCTTCCTCCAGTCCTCCCTCCCTGATCTGTGCAGTTCATTAATACCCAGCTGCAGACTATCTGGGAAAATAGATGAAATTTTTCTTGAGTGCTTTCATTCATGTGCCAGAACAACATGTACAGGTGGTCTTACTATGACCAAAGGATACAGTTTGGTTTAGAGGAAATTATACAGTACACAACAGTGTTTGACACTCTTTTCTAAAGCTTCTGGATTAATAGTTGTACAGTATTCACCTGTTGTGAAAGTTGGTTCTCATGGCATTGTAAGGTATTACCACACAGAATTTGTTGGAAATAATAAGAATCCTGAACAAGCTTATTGGCAAGAAATGGTGACATCAAGCAGATCTGATATTAAAGAGACACATTTCCATGACAAAACTTTTCAAATGAACTATATCTCTAACTTTCTTTATTGATACTTTTGCCTTCTGAAGCTCTCTGGAGTTAGTCAGTATTCACCATTTGAGGGATGGACCCCAGTAAGCTGCAGTTTTCTGACACTTCTGTAGTCAGCTGAATTTACACATACGTGAAAAATTTGTTTCATAATTCTAACAGCATGCAAAGAATCCTAGATTCAGATTCCTAACAAAGAAGAGGTTAGAGAGCAGAAAAAGGGGATGGAAATTAAAACTGTGGAGGGAATACAAATTCTAAAGAAGGAAAACTTGGAAAAGTACAGCAAAGCAGTAACAATAATTTGATGGTAGTTCCCCTTGTATAGGGAAAGTGGAATCTTTACCAGTGTTGCAAAGATACACCACTTTTTCCTTTGCTGATTTTTGAGAAGTTTATTTAGTTTTGGTATTGTTTGGTGTTTTGTTTGAGGTTTGTTTTCCTAACATGGAGAAAAAAAAACTTCAATAAATTAATGTAGTACATAACTTAATTTGGGGGGGTTTGTTTGTTCAGCACAACCTATTCCACAAATTTAAAATCAATGCAGCTCAAAGAAGCCCTCTGTTTGCAGTTCTATAATCTATATATTTTTACTTTTTGTCTGGCTCTAAATGTTAGATCAATGGAATAGATTTCCTTTAAGAGCAAATAAGGATTGTCCATTTTCCTCCCTCCCAAATGAGTTATTTTAATTTCTTTTTCATGTAAGTTTCTTTTTGCATTATTTCTAAACCTTGCTGTGAGTAGATTTGCAAAAAGTGAAATAAAGTATCTGGAGACTCCATTAATGGAGTCAATTCATTAATGATAAAAAGCATGGGATTAAGACTCTTACATCCGTGGAGTTTCCTAATACTATGTAAGATTTCTTCCAAATTTTTTTTTTTCCCCACAGAATTTGTTTATATTTGATGCAATCCTTTGATTTTATATCATTTTGTTACTGTCCCTTAATTCTCTTTTGGTCCTTCATTTTGAGTTTTAGTTTTCTCTACATTAAACTTATAAGAAAACCACACTTATTTAACTGCCAGCTCTTCAGGGCTTAGAGACTAAATTGCCTTGGAAACTTGAAGTTTATGTAAGGATAATGGATTTCTGTTATTTGACAACTCAGCAATCTAATTATATAGTGACAGATACAGTTCTGATTTAATCTAAATTTATGATTGGTTAAAATTTCATTTTACAAGAATAGGTTAATGATTAAATATCAAATTAGCTGTAGATTTCTGCATTTTGGTTTGTTCATCATTCCATAGATACAAATGACAAAATTAAAATAATTGCAAGAACTTGTTTAAAAATTAAAAGAAAATTACATATTGAAAACCAATCCTGAATTTTGCATGGGACATGTTTAAACTGGGTTGTAAAATATTACATATTTAATTTCTCAGAGAAAGCGCTTCTGGTGGCTATACCCAAGTTATTCAAACTCAGTATTCAAAGATCATATAAAAGCATTTGGATTACCTATGTCAACTGAAAGGATAATGTAACTTCTCCATACAGCTGGGCACAATCACCAGTATCAACTTTGTATAGAAATTCAGCTGTTGTTCTCCATCCCTTGAGTCAGTGCTTTGTGGAGGATCTGTAAGGCTTCCCCAGGCTGAATGCGCTGGGCTGCAGTGTGCTGAGGGATATCAGTGGTGCATCTAAGAAATCCATTTTCTCTCCTGCAAAGTTAAAGCACTCCTCTTGACAGGTGCTGTGAGGAGGAACAATCTGGGCTTGTTTCATACTGCAAAGATGCAAGCAATTCCTTCATGACAACCAGAGAAAGAAGCAATAGGAGTAATAAGTTAGCAAAATAAGCTGTAAAGCTTGGGGAGGAAAAGAGCAAAAGTTGTTCTTTCTAACAGACAAGGAAACAAATAGGCAGTTCCTAGATGAGCTATTGGATTTTTGCATTTTCAGTGTCCTGTTTGATTTTATCTGATTTGACCAAGGCATAAGTTCTTTTTAAAAGAATGCCTGTGACTGAAGGTGAACCTTGCGCCCAGGTTTGATAGTGGCTTTACATTTTAAAATTTTTCTCCACATTGTTACAATTTAAACTTCACTGTTCCTGTCAGGGCCCACTTTCTCCAAGATGGAGTGATGACCAAAATATTTGTGCAGTGATAACTCTTCTAGATTTATGCTCTCAACATGCAGTTCACCACCTGGGCTGAGGATTATACAAGGATTAAAACAAATTTCAGATAAAATTATAATGTAATGTAAGCCCAGAGTTTCTGATTTGGATATGCTTTTCTTGTTGCTGCCTATTCCTAGCAACTCTCTCTTTCCCCAGTTACAAATTTAAGTGCATGTGTTATTTTCTTTTGTTTTCTGTGTTTCAACATGGTACTATTAATGTAAATTTTGATTAAAAGGTGAATAGTTTGAATAGCAAGTTTGAATGCTTGAATAGCAAGTGAAAATGTCTTGGAAAGTATTGCTTTAATTCACACAGCTTGCACACTGTTGGAGTCCTTTCCAATAAGTTCTTTCTCATAAGTATTCACAGAAAACACTCCTTCTTAGCTTTAAAATCTGACCCCAGGATCCATCAGCCTCACCATCTCACTAATGCTGTTGCACTGGGATTTTTATCTTTGTAATCCTTAAGAGTGCTGTCATGGTAATGCTGGTTTCTAAATAGTAATAGGCAGTCGTTTATTGTAATGAACACTAGAATATGTATTTTTTACATTCTTTCATAAAGCAGAGACCTTAGGGTGTTTTGTTCACATTTCCAGAAAATGTTACCTTCTAACAGAAATGAATATTGATCCTTTTAAAATAAAGAAGTTTCAGTTTAGAAAATCTTGAGCAAAGGCTTACAAGTTTGTTTACAAATGGGTGCTTAAACATCAGAAAGCAGGTTAGAAGTGCTGTATTACACAATTCATCTACAATGCAATGCAATAAAATTTAGATATAATTAAATGCAGTGTCTCCAATGAGGACTTCCTTTGCAAGTCTTCTACAAATTCTTTGCAGGTTGTTTGGGACGTTTGGGAGCATCTGGGAATTCCTGGCTCTGGGACATGAAACAAAGGTAACTAATACTATTTGGTTTTGGTTTACTTTCTGTTGTTTTCAATGAAGTTGAAGATGTGACAATAGCGTAGGTGAGATAAAGAAAAACTGTTAACACAATTCCCGTGTCAATACACTTTGCTTGGTTAAAATTCAAAATGTCAAATGATGTAGAAGCTCAGATGCATTGTCAAGTAAACCTGACATAGGCTGTCTGCAGTCCGACTGGAATAGAAATTAGACACTTTTTGATCACTGTCTGCAAGGGAAATTTCTGGTTTTTCCATTACTTGAATTGTATCTTATTTGGGGTATCTCATGCATTTATAATTTGGAGGTTACATATAGATCAATGATGAAGAAATGTACCAGCTATATGTCAAAAACAGAAGTCTGAAGTCAGCTGCATCCTTCTGTCTGTCCTGCTTGCCCGACCCCTGCAAGCATGTTACTCACTGGGAGATGGGGAATTATCAGAAAACTGGTAACGATAAAATAAATTGGGTCCAGAGTTTGCAAACCCTTGCTCATCTTCCACATCCAATACTAGGTAGCTGGAGAATTCTTGGAGGCCAGAATCAAGAAGGCGTGATGTGTAGTGCCAGTACTGACACATGAACCTTGATCTCCATTCACAAATATTATAGCATAATAATAATTATTACAGTACTATTACAGCCCAGTAAGCTTTCTCACTTCCACACAGGTCAGACTCATACTAAAGAGACAGCTCCCTGTGCATTGTTGCTCCTCTGTTGTAGAAATCACAACCATTCAAAGGAACATTAAATAACAAACATTATCATTAGGTAAAATTAAAGGGCTAGTAAATATCAGGAAAGCAAGCTAGGCTCACTTTTCGTACTTGAATTAACCAGTTAATGTTAGGCATCATGTTTGTTGCTGAAAACTGCATCTACCCTACTTCAGTAGAGAAGCTTACTTGGGTGAATGCACTGAATGTAAATATCTGGGCTTTGGGGTTTAAATCAGCCATTAGCACTGCCTTTTATTTCATCCAATTAACATTTATACAGTCAGGAAGGGAATACTTTCTTAGCCTAGCAATAGGGGTATGTATTTTCCTCTTTACATCCTCAAATACAGAGAATAACCCCCTAATGAGAGTTGAGGTGTGGGTTTTTTCATTTGATGTTTTCTGAAGGAAAAGGTTTCGTTGGGAAAAAGTAATTAGTGATGGGTGATTGTTGTTTTTTTCTTGAAATTTTGCTGGAAGTCTAGAAAGACAAGTAAGTGTTAAAGACTGCCACATTCCTCAAGCAGCAGTTTGATTGTTGTTTTTTTCTTGAAATTTTGCTGGAAGTCTAGAAAGACAAGTAAGTGTTAAAGACTGCCACATTCCTCAAGCAGCAATTTATCTCCTGTGCTAAGGAAGAGAACTGCTGCCACACGCAAATGAGGATCACAATACTAATTTAACCATAAATTTACGCAGGCTCTGTCCTTTAATTTAAGCTGTATGCTGCAGTGAGTCAGCTAAGACAGAGTAAGGTTTAAAAGAAGTTAATGCACCAGAGAATGTAGCAGGACCTAATTCAGCTTCATGAACTGGCATGCTACATTCAGTATGAAATACGGACTATTTTGGGAGCATGGCTGGATGCTTTGTGGACCAGGGTCTTGAACCAAACAAAGCCAGAGAGATTAATCTAGTCTAAATGATAGTAACAATCTTCTTGCAGAAATAGTTGCTGGAATTACTTTATGTTCTCCAAGGTGTCTGCCTTGCTCTAGTGCACTTAGTTATATCCCTCTTAGGAGTTTTAGAAGGAAGGAGAACAGGCCAGACCCTCTCCCTGTCACAGGCTCTTTTTATCTCTCAACAGATCAAGTATTCTGGACAGTTTCTATGAAACACAGGCAGCTGGCACTGTGCCTCAGTGCCACATTTCCCAGATAGGGTTAAAACCATCTCTTTCACAGGAATATACTCAGATATGTGATGAGGGCCATATTGCAGATCGGACAAACAAGAAAGAAATATCAGATGCACAAAGATTAAAAAAAAAAACTCAGTAAAACTGTACTCTTATGCTTCACTGATAAAGAAGCACAAGATTACAGTTTTCATAAACTCTCTAATTCTCTTATGAAGATTACTGGAAAGTTCTCCTCTAGAGTTGCTTATGTGGCAACATAAATAACAAGACAAAAACAAAGCTTCAGTTCTCCCTGAAGCTCTTGTAAGTTAAAGCTGTAGCTCTAGCTCCCCATATCTGATGAACAGAGAATGCAACAGTATTCTCACATTTCTTAGGTTTTATACAGAGACAGTGATTCACTCTTAGAGCCACTGATAGTTGTGTGATAATTCCAGACAAATCTGAGATTCTGTGAAACAACAAAGAGGCAATACACTTGAGACTATTTTAAAATAGATTTTTTTTTTTTCCTGTAGACTATTTCATTCTCAGCAAATGCAGATTTAGATGTTTGTGTTGCAGATTGCAATCTGTATATTGTGTATTTTAAGGAGAAGTCATAGAATCATAGAATGTCTAGGGCTGGAAGGGACCTCCAAAGGTTACCTAGTCCAGTCCCCCTGCAGTGAGCAGGGATACCTTTAAGTAGACCAGGCTGCTCAGAGCCTTGTCTAACCTCACCTTGAATATCTCCAGGGATGGGGGCCTCAACCACCTCCCTGGGCAGCCCATTCCACTGTTCTACCACCCTCCATGGAAAGAACTTCTTCCTAATATCCAATCTAAATCTACTCTAAGTTTAGAGAACATTACCCCTGATCCTTTCACTACAGGCCCTTATAAACAGCCCCTCTCCAGCCTTCAGGTACTGGAAAGTCGCTAGGAGGTCTTCCCAGAGCCTTCTCCAGGCTGAACAACCCCAGCTTCCTCAGCCTGTTCTTATAGGAGAGGTGTTCCAGCCCTCTGATCATCTTTGTGGTCATCCTCTGGACCCGCTCCATCAGGTTCATGTCTTTCCTGTGTTGAGAGCTCCAGAGCTGGACACAGTACTCCAGGTGAGGTCTCATCAGAGCAGAGTGGAGGGGCAGAAGCACCTCCTTCGATCTGCTGGCCACACTTCTCTTGATGCAGCCCAGGATGCAATTGGCCTTCTGGGCTGCAAGCGCACACTGTTGGCTCATGTCCAGCTTCTCATCCACCAACACCCCCAAGTCCTTTTCCGCAGAGCTCCTTTCCAGCACCTCGTCTCCCAGCCTGTATTGGTAGTGAGAGTTGTTCCAACCCATGTGCAGGACCCTGCACTTAGTCTTGTTGAACCTCATGAGGTTCACCTGGGCCCACCTCTTCAGCTTATCCAGGTCTCTCTGGATGACATCCCGTCCCTCCAGCCTGTCAACAGCACCACTCAGCTAGGTATTATCTGTGAACTTGCTGATGGTGCACTCGATCCCACTATCAATATCATTGATGAAAATATTAAACAGTACAGGTCCCAGTGCAGACCCCTGAGGGACGCCACTTGTCACTGATCTGCATCTGGACATTGAGCCATTGACCACTACCCTCTGGATGCAACCATCCAGCCAACTTCTTATCCACTGAACAGTCCACCCATCAAATCCATATCTCTCCAACTTGGTGAGTAGGATGCTGTGGGAGACCATGTCAAAAGCCTTGCGGAAGTCCAGATAGATTACATCTATAGGTCGTCCCTTGTCCACAGAGATAGTCACCGTATCATAGAAAGCCACTAGATTCATCAGGCAGGACCTGCCCTTGATGGAGCCGTGTTGGCTGTCTTTCATCACCCCACTGTCCTCTATTTGCTTTGTTAGACCTTCTAGGAGAATCTGCTCCATTATTTTCCCAGGCACAGAGGTGAGGCTGACAGGGCAATAGTTTTCAGGGTCCTCCTTTCTACCCTTTTTAAAAATGGGTGTAATGTGTCCCTTCTTTCAGTCCCCAGGAACTTCACCTGACTGACAAGACTTTTCAAATATTATGGCAAGTGGCTTGGCTACTACAGCAGCCAGTTCTTTCAGGACTCTGGGATGAATCTCATCAGGTCCCATGGACTTATGTATGTTCAGGTTCCTCAGGTGGTTGCGAACCTGATATTCACATACAGTGGGAGGGACTTCACCACCCTGGTCCACACCTTGTGGTTTAACTTGAGAGGTTTTGGAAGACAGGTTGTCAGTGAAGACTGAGGAAAAAAATTGTTGAGAACCTCAGCCTTCTCATCTGTTATTAGTAGCCCACCATTTTTACTCTTCAGGGGGGGTGGGGGGGTGGGGTGTGTTTTCTTTGATCTTCTTTTTTTATTGACATGTGTGTAGAATCCCTTCTTGTTATTCTTTATATCCCTTGCCAAGTTCAGCCCCAACAGTGCCTTGGCCCTCCTGACCTCATCCCTACACACCTACACAATCAGGCAGCATCCCTATACTCTTCCCAGGGTACTTGTCCCTGCTTCCACTGCCTGTGAAGCTCCTTCTTGCTTTTTAGTTTGACCAGTAGGTCATGGCTCAGCCACACTGGTCTCTTCCCTTCCTTGCTTGATTTCTTACACCTGGGGATCAAGATCTCTTGCAGTCTATAAAGACTGTCCTTAAAAATCTGCCAGCTCTGTTCTGCTTCCTTGTCTCTGAGGACTGTTTCACAGGATATCCTATTGAGTAACTCCTTGAAGAGCTGGAATTTTGTTTTTATGAAGTTCAAGGTCCTGACTGTGCTTTTTGACTGAGTTCTGACCCTTGGTACCGTGAATTCTACCAGTGCATGGTCACTGCCACCCAGGCTGCCTCCAATCTTGAGATCCCTGATGAGCTCATTTACATTGGTAATCACCAGATTGAGTGTTGCTTCCCTTCTGGTAGGGGTGTCTACTACCTGCCTCAGGAAGTTGTTGTCAAGGCACTCCAGGAGCCTCCTGGACTGTCTACTGCTTGCTGCATTACTTTTCCAGCAAATGTCGGGATGGTTGAAGTCTCTCAGCAGGACAAGAGCCTGTGAATGTGATGCTTCCTGTAGTTGGAGTAGGAACTCTTCATCAAGAGTTTCCTCTTGATAGGATGGCCTGTACTAGACTACAACCACAAGGTTCCCCTTGTTGCCTTGATTTCTAATTCCTACCCATAAGCTTTCAACTTGCTCGTGGTTATTCTTTAGGGACATGTCCCCACATTCAATCCATTTCTTAACATACAGGGCAACTCCTGCACCCCTCTTTCCTCTTCTGTCCCTTCTGAATAGCTTGTATCCATAAATAGCTATACTCCAGTCATAGGATTCATCCCACCCTGTTTCAGTAATGGCCACTATGTGATAGTCTTCTAGTAGTATGGTGGCTTCCAACTCCTCTTGTTAGTTGCCCATAATTAACAACTTCTTCCTTGTAAATAATGAGTGGTAGATAAGAATATGCCTGAATTTTATGAGTTTGTATATATCCACATTTTGCAAAGTGAGCCTTTTAATACAGGTCATACAACTTTTCTCCTGTTTTTTCACCCCATAAAGTGGCATTTCTAATAGTGCACATCATGCTTCACAGCTCTCACAAATGCACCCTCAGTCTAAGGGAAAGGTTGGGAGGCTTGGTCATTACCTGAATATGAAAACAAATGCATGGTACATGAATATGGTTTATGTTGTGATAGTCCTTATCTCATCCCTTCCCACTCCCAACTTTGTCTTCAAGAGTATTCTGTACAGTGCTAGTTATCTTGAGGCAAACCTATACAAGTATTTAGGTACCTAAAAATGAGAATACTTGTATTTACAAAAATGTAAGTAATTAAGCAAATCCTCTAATGACTTTGACTCAAATTTCCATTATTTCTGCTGATGTGTCTTTTATAAGGCCTCCTTGGGTGCTTTCATGAATATTAGTTTTAAATATCTGTGGAATAATGACTGGAGGTGACTTAAAAATTAAAACCATACTAAGGCTACAGCATTGTTCACACATAAGGAAAGGTATATACAACAGCAGAGAAACTTTCAGGGGTAGTGCGCAACTGGTATGCCAGAAATTGATTTCACAACAGTTCCCTAGGCAACATTGCTTGCAAGCAGCACGGGGGATGGAATGGAGTGGAGTTAAGATCCCATGGTGAGGTCCTGTGAAGTTACAACAGAGATGGGAACTTGAAGTTACTACAGAGCTGATAAGCTGCCTGTTTGCGACCCTGTGCTAAGAGTCTGCCAGTTTTTGACAAAGTACTGTCCTTGTGCGAACTTTGCTCATTATAATGTCATTATAATACCAAAACACACCTCCAGCCCAAAGGCTGCCCGCCTCTAAAGTGCAACCACCCCTCACTGAGTTTGCGCAGTGAATTTTCTTCGTCTGTATCTTTAAAACCGAAGTGAGAGAAATTGACACCAATCATAATACAGGTATTTATGACTAGAGTCACTCAAGCTCCACCTTGAAGGTAAAAATTATTATAAAAATGGTTTAGGATGTTGGGGAAGACATCATCATGGACAAGCCAGAGCGAACATCATCTCTGACTCCTGGGATCAGTCAACAGGCTGAACCTCGCTTCCCCTCCTTAGGGACGCCTTTGGTTAAGATCCGGACTTCAACTTAGAAACTTTTTAGAGCTGCTCTTTAACTCAACACAGCTGTATACTACATATATATATACTTTGCAGACAGTGTATTTATCTCCAGCAATCTAAAAGAACTTGTATTCCTGTTGCTCTCAATAAACTGCACTTTTCATGCAGATAGTCACAGTGGTTCTCTCATTGGGCAATGTCAGATCTTTACTGGCCGCATGGTACCATGGAGTGTGACTGGGCAGGGGCATGCAGGGGTCTATTAGTGAATCCGGAGCCGTGTTAGTTCAGATGCTGAACGCGACCGGACTGGGATCCGAGCTGTGGTAGTTCAGATACACTGAACACAACCGGACTAATAGTGCCAAATCAACAGTGCCCTATTAGTGAATCCGAGCCATGGTACTTCAGCCAGACTGAAAGTGACCGAACTAATAGTGCCAAGTTGGACATCACTCAAAATCTAAGCCTAGCCACCCCCAGCCCCTCTGATACCTGAGGACCAGCTGGAATGCTGGGTTTATTTTCTGCCAAATTACTTTACCCTTTTCACACAACAATATCTAACTGTGGCTTTCCTGCATGTTAGAGTGTTCAGTGAACTGCTGTTATGGATGTGCAGTGTGATAATATGGCACATATGCTAATAATCAATATGCTGTACCATAAATTCTCCATTAATAGCCATTAGGTACTCAAACTTGAGTACTTTCATTTTCCTATTTGACCAGTTACACACTGAAGACTCCAGGCAGACTTTGCACAATTTCCATTGGCAGCACAAGCCTGCCATTTGCAGAATAAAACAGCTTGAGCTTTTCACAGTTGCAAATCGAATTTCTCTATCAGAGTAGTGATTTTTAAATATGAATGTTTTCCTTTTTACCTAGTTCTGTTGCTCTCTGTAATAGAAGCAACTGAAATATCCTGGGCTTACCCTTGGACTTAAAGCTGAGGAAAAAGTAAATATCCAGGCACTGTTCTGTGACAATATCTCTCTGGGGAAAAAGAGATATACGCATTTTTTTTTTCCCCATTCTGCAAAATATCCTCAAGTAATTTGTCCAGGTCATTTTGTACAGTCAGCATAGATCCTGACACATGTGTTCCTCTGCCCCTAGAGCGTGGGACACAGTAACTCATTACCACTCTTTCTCAGCGATTTAGTCAGGTTGCTGTCTGACTCCCTGATTAATTCACACGGCTTCCTCAAAAACTCATAACAATAAAGTGACAGAGTTCTGGCTCTGTAGGTTCGCATTCTCTAACAGAATAATCATATGACCTTCTGGAGCATGCTGACCTTTCTGGGTCTGGACGAGCTGTTCAAAAAATGACCTGGCTGCAAGACAAAGACGTGCTAGATGAAATTCCATGCTATCTCCCAAGGAGATTGCCATGGTAGTGCAGGTAGCCTATTAACAACCTTCTCTGATTGCTTCTGTCTCACTGGGAAGGAAAAAAAAAATTGTTTCAAGGCAAACAAAAGGCTGTCAAACAGAAAGGGAAAAGAAACGGATGAAATCTGATAGCACATCCTGAGTCATGGATGAGTGTCAAACTCTGATCTGAATGAGTTAATGTCTCAAACACTGTGTGATGAGCACTGAAGAACACTCCGACCTGAACAAGCTGATGGGAGAAGCAGCCTTGAGGTTAGAATAGGGGACAAGATATTCCATCTAAGGCAGGAGTGAAGTACATCAGCCTTGTCCCTTTGCTAAGTTTTCATATGTGCTGCCCACCAGGCAAAGGGTAATAAAGTACAGGGTCTCTGCAACCACAGATTCAATTGGTGGAAAGGGTTGATGCCACCCTTCCCCCTCTCATTCAGGTGATGAATGGCGGATACCACCTCTGTACACTTTCTGTGCAAATTAGCACCACCTCTCTACACTTCCCATGCAAACATAGGTGTATGTCAAGCAAACACCTCTCTTAGCAGGAAATAAAAAACTTTACATCTGCAAGTGTGCACCACCAAAGACCTTCAGGGAGCAGACCAGGTGAGACATTGCTGGAACCCTGAGTGGTGATGTGGAACTTTTCCTACTCTTTCACTCTCTCTTATTCCCTCTCTTCCCTCTTTCTTTCCTCTTTACTTTCTCTAAGTACATCATATATAGTTTTAGTAGTTGTTATAGTTCAGGGGATTGAGAATTGAACTTTTTGTTATGTCATGGGTTTATGATTTAAGTCTCCTTAATTCAACCCAAGCAGATCACTGAACCTGCATCACTCTCTTCTTTCCCTCACCTTGATTGAGCAGGACATGACAGATGAGTGGCCAAGGTCATATGTGCAAATCAACACTTTTTTAAGAGCTACTTATACATAAATGACACCTTCTGGAAGCAAACACTTGTCCCTGTCATACAATCATAGAACCACTTAGGTTGGAAAAGACCTTTAAGATCAAGTCCAACCGTTAACCCAACACTGCCAAGTCTACCACTAAACCATGTCCCTAAGTGCCACATCTATATGCCTTTTAAACACCTCCAGGGATGGTGACTCCACCACTTACCTGGACAGCCTGTTCCAGTGCTTAACAACTATTTCAGTGAAGAAATTTTTCCTAATATCCAATATAAAACTCCCCTTGAGCAGCTAGAGGCCATTTCTTCTTCTTGTTAGAAGAAGAGGCGGACTCCCACCTCACTACATCTTTAAAGGTAGTTGTAGACAGTGAGAAGGTCTCCCCTCAGCCTCCTTTTCTCTAGGATAACAATCTCAGTTCCCTCAACCACCTCTGAAAGGACTTGTTCTCCAGATCATTTGCCATTTTTCTTGCCTTTCTTTGGACACATTCCGGCACCTCAGTCTCCTTCTTGTACTGAGGTCTCTGAAACTGAACACACTATTCAAGGTGCAGCCTCACCAGTGCCAAGTACAGGGGGAGGATCACTTCCCTAGTCCTGCTGACCACACCATTTCTGATACAGGCCAGGGTGCTGTTGACCTGCTTGGCCACCTGGGCACTCTGCTGTTAGCCAGCTGTTGACAGACACCCACAGATCCTTTTCTGCAGGGCAGCTTTCCAGCTACTCTTCCCCAGGCCTGTATCATTGCCTGGGGTTGTTGTGACCCAAGTGCAGGACTTAACACCTGGCATTATTGAACCTCATACCACGGGCTGCAGACCCTTGGATCCATGCTGTCCAGATCCCTCTGAAGAGCCTTCCTACACTAAAGCAGATCAACACTCCCATCCAAAACTTGGTGTCATCTACAAACGTACTAAGGGTGCACTTGATCCTCTTTTCCAGACCACTGCTGCAGTTTTTAGATAGTATGGTTCCCAGTATTAAACCCAGGGGAACACCACTTGTGAATGGCTATCAACTGGATTTATCTCCGTTCTCCAAAATCAGTCTTCATACTCTGCATTTTGGTTTCATCAGCCCAGGAGTCCCTGTACCACTGTATCACATCATGCACAACTGCTACCCTATGTTGCTTTTTGCCATCCCCACCCTTTTCAAGATTATGAGTTTTCACCTTTTTTGTAGTTGTCAGCTGGTATCTAAGCATGTATCTTTGAATTTTCTGTTCTTTATCAGCAGCCTTCTCCCTCACGACCAATTTCTATTTCACAGTAATATGCAGAAAGTGGATATGTAGGTAAAAGAGCTAATTAGGAACTTTGAATTGAGTCTCAGAAGACCCAAGTTCTGTGTTTAGTTTAAAAAAAAACCCCAACTTGTTGTTTCCTGAATATAAATCTGACAATATAGAAACTTTCGTAACATCATAGCTCAGAGCAGAGACAGAATCTATTCCCTGTAAATACAACAGTTGGGTTTTTTACCTGTTTTAAAATAGGTATTGGACAAAATGACCTTCAGAGGTCCTTTCCAACCACAATCATTCTGTAACATTTGTACATCTGAGCAAGAAAAATCACTTACTACTGTACTAACTCTGACAAAATCATCTCTATTGTTTCATGTGTGTGGTAATTGTGTCTGAGAGAAGGCAAATTAGAAAGTTTCTGTGTTCCACAAAATGAATGAATTAAGCTGCAACTGTGAGGTGGGACTGGGAATGCTGTAACACCAACAGAGTGCAGGGTTTACACCTATTTATTAGGTAATTCAGAAGGAGTCTTTTGACAAGTCCTAGCAAACGTAAATACTCTGTGTTTGTTCTTACTCCTCTTTTACAGAGACTGTGCAAAAGGGAGTGGCTTGTACTTTGAAAATGGCTGCTAGAGCAGATAAGTATTTCCCTCTACAGTTTAATAGTATGTCACAGAGAATCTTTTCAATAGCTATGAACAGCAATTAAGAATCCTTTTCTTATTATTATATTAATTATTTTTATAATGTAACCAGGGACAGGCATGGTCAGGGATCATGTCTCTAGTCTTCTGAAAACATACAAAAGAAAAACATTGTTTTGAATAACTTATATATATAAATATATAAAGCATAAGAAATAGACCTATTAACACACTTTAATGTGAAGTAACAGAACAATGTTTGTAGTTAAAGAACACTGTTATGCTCTTTATGGACTTTTCAGTTAAGTGACTGATCCAAAACGTTATCCTTTGGAAGTGTTGCCTCCAAAAATATTTAATTCAAAAACAAATTTAAATTTTTATTTCTTCTGATTGATGTGGGTTTTAACTCAATTTGTAGCTAAAATATTTTCATTTTTTAATTGAAACAGTTCTATAATTAAGGGTTGAAATGCTCTATTTATAACATGCTAACATCAAGTGTTCTCAATTGCCCAGTGGTACCCTCTCCATGGCTATTACTGCTTTAACCATAATTGTCATAAAATACTTTGTAGACAGCATGGTTCAGGGTATTTAACACTTTTCTAAATTATGCCTTGTCTTCCATGTACTTACTGCAAGAATATAAGATAGTCACTAACATGAGCCAGCCAAAAGATTTGTCTTTTGTTCCTTCATGCATTTATCCTATCATGTCACTTCCTACATTTTAACAATGTCTCTGATGATGAATAAAGAAGCCACATATCTGCAGTGTTAGAATAAAACTGGGAGTCAATGTAAAACAATAGAGTGTTTTGTGAAAATTTAATTTGTATGACTTATACTTTAAAAATAAATGTAGATTAGAGAGGGTGAGGGTGGCACTGGGATTACTTTCTCTGCAGGCTTCTATTATCTGGAGCCTACGGAGAATCAGTTTTGAGAGAGTAGGAAAGAAAACAAAATTACTGTTAACTATGAAAAATTATTCATGTATTCTCTTTATAGTTATTCTCAGTATTTTCCTGAGCTCTGATTCTGAAAAGATTTTTTGTTTGGATTTAGTTTTATACCAGGCTTTGCTGCCTTAGTTGCTGTCCATTCCAGTGGTTTGAGTACGCTTAAATAATCTCAGGTGTATGTCTATCTGGGATAGAAATTGTGCTTGTCTAGCAGGATCTTGGTCTCCAAAGGCTGTGGATGAAAGCATAGAATACCTTCAGTAGTGTAACAAACTACAGAAAATTCATACTTCATTTATATTGCATATAAAATTCAATTTTGTAGGACTGATATTAGAGATGTTAGTGACTGCAGGCAGAGGTAATTTATGTTTCTTGCAGGAACAACGAAGACCTAGATAAGTAAATATTGTGTTCTCAGGCAGGACAGCTGATATTCCAGAGTCAGCTGGAAAACACAGTTTCTGTTCCATATGACTTGTTATGTCCCAATTATTACAATAAAATTGGAGTTCCATCTTGAAATGCTTATCATTAATGTTTATCATATCTTGTTTACTAACTCTCCTTGACATTTTGTGGAAGGGTAGTAGTGATTGAGCAGCTATTCATTTATCTGCTCTAATGCATTTATTTCAGAGAAGGCCACATCCAAGAAATGCACATAGCAATTCAAGCAAAAGATGTGAAAATTTGTGAGGAACTGAATTCCAGGGAGAGTTTCACACCGCAGATTTAGTTCTGCTCCCATACAACTTCTTTTGGTGTGGCTGTACTTTACTTGTTGTAACACCTTGTCATTCTGCAAAGGTCCTGAAAAGAGTCCAGGATCTGGGAAGGCGATAGAGAGAGAGACCAAGACATTGAATTCAGTTGAATAGCTGTGGGAAATAAGCATTAATACTCAATTTCTGCCTTCTGTACTTTCAGGTGAGAGTGTCATTCTTCAGTGGCTATGGATTTGTTTCAGCTGCAGGATGCAGCCTTTATCTTCATGCAGCCACACATGGATTCTGTTCTATATCAAACTATTACTTAGCTTCCTCACCTACTTACAAAAGATGAAATTGGGCAGTATTTCCCTAGAGCTAAAGTAGGTCAGCCAGGTTTGTTTCCTAGCAGTTGGTACACTGCAATGGCTGGGTGAATGGAGGGTGATGCAAGATGTTGTTCTGTATCACTTCCGGTCTCAGGTCCTAGCATTATTCTGCTTTCTTGCAGATGATGTAACTGTGAACTTTTCCATTAGTGTTTGCACTAATGCAACACAACATAACATATTTTCCTTTCTTTGGAAGAGTATTTCTTGAACTGCTGTGAGCATGACCCATGTATGGGCTCCAGTCTCTTCTCATAACTCTTATTTCCCCTCTTTCTTGCTCTGAAACCTCCTGCAATATCTGCACATTTCATTCCTGGCAGCAACTCTACTCATCTAGGGCAGAGGGATGAGAACTCACTAGAATTACTGAAGCCACTTGTAGAAAGACAGTGTGGATGCTGAAAAGCTGCTAGCAGAGGGATTTTCTCAGGTTCTCACAATATTCGGTGAGAGTCCTGCCTTCCTCACACAATTTATGAAAAACAGTAGGATGTTTTTTTGTAAGCTGGACCAACACCTGGTGTTTTGCTAAGTTCTGTTTATGGTACATTGGAAAAATATTTTGAAATGGGCATTGTAGGACTGTAGCCAATCACCCTAGGAGATGGGTGATCACTGACCAATCACCTTATAGGGCTAGGGTATATAAAACAGGGTTATAAATTAATAAAGTTGCTTCTTCTTGGGCCTTCTCTTGCTGAATTTGTGTGTAGCTACATCTCTCCACTCCTGGTATAAACAGCGACAACAGAGCTGTGCTCATCAAGTCTAAGCTAGTGTGATTTTTGTGACTCGTTTATGACCACAAAAGATTTGCAAGCCACAATTTGAGAAACATTGTCTAGGAACTCAGCTCTTGTCATTTACTCCAGAAACTAAGGTAAGTTTGTTAAATCCGGTATAAATATGCTCAGACTTGGGCCCAAGAGTGAAAATCTTTATTCAGCACATTTTTAAGCTAAAATGCTAGTAAATGTCACTTAAATGTTACACTGAAATGTCACCTGTTCTTTCATTGCCATCACCATTTGGTATCAGGTTGTGTTGACTTTCAGATCTCAGCAATAATGGAGATGCCATTCTCATTTGTCTCAGAGGCAAGATAAAAAAAGAAATAGAATCAAGACAGACAAAAGTATTTTCCCTGCATAGAACAGGGTACAGAGCCAACCAGAAAAATACACATTTTAAAAATCCTTATTTACATTTGATTGGAAAAGGCCGATCTTTATTGACTAGGTGTGTATTTTTCCTAATCTGCCTTGCAGATTAGTGACTGGTGATGGAAAGAAGATCTAATGTCTCCGAGAATTTACGTATAATTTGCAAATAATGTTTTTTGTCTATTTACTGTTTATTTTTATTGCTTCTGTTTTGAAACCTGCAGTTCATTTCCTTCAATTTTTCTGTATTCTGTCTGATGAGACAGAATTTGAGTTACTGAGTCACTTTCAGGTAATCTGCTGCTTCAGCACATCGGAGACGTTTCATGGAAGAAACTTGGATATAGTAAGACAAGTCAAGCAATTGCAGACGCTTTGGTAAGATAAAGGAAAACACAAGATCTAGTTCTTATTTCTTCAGTAGTTTAACCCTATTTCTTGTAGCAAAGTGTATTGTTTTACATTAAACTGTATGTATTCATTCCTCTAAGATCAAATAAATGTTATTAAGAATTAGAATTAATATACCAAAGTACACATTCTAATGTGTGTATATGCCCATTTTGTGTGCATACCTGCAGGAGTATGTTGTTGTACAGGAGTGCAAACGTGTGCTCTTTTATCAAGCAAGATAAAGCCACTTGCACCAGAAGTGCTTCCTTGGGGAAACAGAAATCAGAAACTCAAGGATAAAATGTCTTTTACTAAAAAAAATATTAAAGCACCCTAATCTTTCAGCTCTGTGTCTTGACACTTCATCCAGCCTACTTCTGAAAGATGAAGAGCTGGAGAAATTACTTCAACAGTGGCTCTGAGGTAAGAACTGCAATTCATCATAACAAGGCAGAGATGATTCCTGTGCTCCCTTCCCTCTATATCCACCTATGGTTTCTTTCCTTACATTGGTGTCATAAGCTCTACTGGAGCATGAAGTAGCTTTTATTCTCTGGTTCAAATATATTCCCCACAGTGAATTTCTAATCTGTGACTAGAACTGTTGTTTTTATGATACACTGTACACAGTAAAATATTTTGCTGTGATAGAATGCAAAGACATACTTTTTCTCATTTACCCAACACTACCCAGCCATGAGGAGTTTACTCTCCAAATCTGTGAATACAAAGACAGTTCTGGAGTAGAATCCCTGCTCAAGTGAAGATCAGGAGACAGATAAGGACAGATAGACAATAGTAATACTCTTGAGTGAGAGGCTAAAAGGTACACCCAGATGAATCTCAAAAAATTTAAGGTAATGACTTAGAAGGGAACACATACTCCCTCAAGCTACCCATATGCAAAAGTGTAAGAAAAGGAAGTTCCCTGTGGATTATATAATTCACAAAGTATCAGAACTCCTGCAAACCCAGGAGAAAGCAATTGAATTTCAATGAAGAGTTTAAATATAAAGATATTAAAATAAAGAACGTACATTAACAGCTTATCAAGTATATATTCTGAAAGAAGTCTACAGGCCCATATGGGCATTAACTCTCAAGAGACTTATTAATGAATTCTTTTTCTTCGATATCTTAACCTAATTGGTTGCATATTTTTCAGGCTGCGCAGTCCCCCAGTATGCTCCATGGAATTCACATTCTGAGACTGTCTGCTTTAAAAAAGTGAATGACAAATCTTCATGTGATCAAATACACCATGAGCAATCACTCTAAAATAGCAGCTCCGTCACACTTAATGTCCCCAAAATATTGCAAAGTTGCAATCTGAGTTTGATTGCTATTAAAATAAAGAGAGGAAAATGTCCTTCCTCCATTATTTTGTCAGGCAGCTGAAACAGTTTTCAGCCTTGTTCATTGGTGACCCTGAAACCAGGAAGCCTGATGCAAACAAAACCATGCAATTGGGAATGCACGATTAAAAAGAGGCAAAACAGTAGATAATGGCAATAAGGATAGAAAGTGCCGATAGGGAAAGCCTTACTTCACTCTTGGGAAAAACTGAACAATAGAAACATAATAAACATGACAGAGAAAATGGTTTGATTTTGAATTTAACAGTGGATGCCACAGAGTAGCAAAGAGACGTTTAAGATGATTAAGGGTTTTGAGTGTCTGTTTTAGAAGGATAGGTTGAGAGAGGTGGGACTGTTCAGCCTGGAGAAGAGAAGGCTCACAGGGATCTTCTCCATGTGTATAAATGGAGGGAGAAAAAGAAGATGGAGCCAGACTCTTTTCAGTGTTGCCCAGTGAGAGGGCAAGAGAGAATAGGTACAAACTGAAATACATGAAATTCCAATTAAACATAAAAAACCCCCACTTTCCCACACACTGGAACAGAATTCCCAGGTAGGCTGTGGAGTCTCCATTAATGGAGACTTGCAAAATCCAACTGGGCATGTCCCTGGGCAGCTTGTTTTAGTTGCTCCTTCTCTGAGCAGAACTTGGACTGGATGGTCTCCAGAAGTACCTTCTCATATTAGGCCATCCTGTGATTCTCTGAGATGTCTGATTTGCTTAAAATCAATTAGTTTTGCAGCATTGTTTGGTGTAAGCTACGTCTGCATGTGTTGCCCCATAAGCAGGGAAATGACTCACAAAACCTTCTAACAACCATACAAGGGTTTTTTTTTTTACCCATCTTTTAGCATCATTGCTGTGGCAAAGCTATTGAAAGACTGAAAAAAGTAAGGTAGGTTTTGTTTACTTTTAGGTGATGCTTCCTGGAAGCTGTAGCTAAGCCTGCTTCTGACCTCTTTTTATTTTAGGCCAATATAAAATTCAATTGTTTTCTAATAAAAATGTATTTTTAAAAGTAGTTTTTAGGAAACTTAATTTTCCTTTGAGAATATTTCTGGCAGATCGTTTTTCGCCTGCCCTTAGTATGTTTTTCTGCTTTCTGCACTGTACATATTTATTTTCTCTGATCTTACAGGATAAAGTCTGAAACTAACTTTCTTCAGTATGTGTTCAAAGGTGCCCAGTACTCCAATCTGCTCTCAGAGAGCAAATTAATAGTGGTAGCAGTAATAAAACTGGTGTTTAAAAGGTAATTTTTCCAAAATGATAACATTTATGTACCAGATTTTTTGTAAATAAGTAGTTTTACTTGCCCTATCTGCTGTCACCTTGTATATAGCATAGAACCATAGGATGCTTTGGGTTGGAAAGGACCTCTAAAGGCCTTTCAGCCTGCATCCTTAAGTGAATAAATGCTTCATTCTTTCACAACAGTCTCCCTCTGAACAAATCTCTCCAAATACATATATAGAATCATAGAATGGTTTGGGTTGGAAGGAGCTTTAAAGATCATCTAGTCCAACTGCTTTGCAATGAGCAAGGACATTTTCAGCTAGGTCAAGTTGCTCAGAGCCCCATCCAACCTGACCTTGAATGTTTACAGGGATGGGTCTTCTACCACCTCTCTGGACAACCTGTTTCAGAGTTTCACCACTCTTAACTGTAAAAATTTCTTCCTTATATCTAATCTAAATATAACTTAGTTTTATATTCAGCAGAATCTGCATTAAACACACCAGTAATTATTTCCAAATTCTTATTAAGACATGCTATGAAATTTTATTTGAGGAGGACCTTAGAAATTGGAGCAAGTCTTCATTCTTCTAATTTATGGGAGAGAAGAAACATCTCCTGTTGTTCCTATAGTTCCCAGTCTGGTAGGAGGCACTGGTCTTTTCAGACTCACTCCTTTGCTATTTTTTTGGCTAGCCCATCCTCCATGTACTCCCCTGGTTTTCCTGATACATTTCTCCTTCCCCTTCTGTATTACATTAATATAAGCTGCCTTACCCCCACTCTAAGAAAAATCCATATCAACCGTCTGAGGATGTGGTAGAGCCAATCACTTGTCATCATAGTCCTTGCAAGTGTATCATTAGTTGCTCCTCACAGACACAGAGACATAACAGGAAAGTGGGTACTTGTGAAGCAATTGTACAAGCTCAGATTACTGTAATATTACAATATGAAGAGTACATGTGCTCTACTTCCACATGTAATCTTGAGTAAAAAGTATAGCTTATCTTCATTGCTACCTGAGGGAATGGGTGAGTAGGAAAAAGGAAAGAAAAATAGAAGGGTTAAGAAAAGTTCAGGTAAAATACAGTTAATACATAAAGTGGATTGTATAAAAGGGATGGAAACATAAAAAAACCCCATATTTAACAAACACAGTGCTTAAGTTTTGCTTAATAAACTGGCCTTATTTTAAAAGTACTTTTTTTGCTGGATTCAGTATTGTCTACCTTTGCTTCCAGGGTTCTGCAATAATCTATTCAGAAACAGTCATAACACATGCTAAAATAGATACTAACAGCTAATAACTTAAAATGTATATGGCTTATGTGACTCCTGCATATGTCCATGAAATCACAGCAACCTGGGTTGAAATTCAACCTTATTGATCAGCCCTCTTTAAGTCCTTTTTTAACTTGACTGGCCAATAAATTTGTTAGGTTCCCTGAAGACGGATGAATTTCACTTGTAATGATTAAAAATCAGCAAGGCTATGAAATTTCCACGTGTACTTTGCCAATGCAAGGCAACCATTAAAGTGAAATTATCTTTGGGATTTCCAATCCTGTTAGCCGTAAGTAATAAAGATACCTGATCAATTGTACTCTACTGCATACCTGTGAAAGCAGAAACATTCTCATCAATTTGATAGAGTACTAAATTATACCACCTACTGTCTGAGATGTCCTGGTACGACAGAAAATTAAATACTATATTTGTAGGTGAATCAATGCTTAAAACATCACTGTCATTGGCATTAAGTGCTAACTAATGTGAAATAGAAAACTGGTGGCCAAAGGTAGCTGAGCACTAGAGGTTAGGACATGTGCTATCTGTTTCTCTTACAGCATGCTTAAATCAGACTTAAAGTTCCCTTAAGGGTCAGCAGAGAAGAGCTCATTAGCATGAATAGTCCATTTCCAGTAGGCTTTCTGCAGCAAGCATCTATGGCTGAAAATATCAATATCATCCAAGCATGCTTCCAGTTGTATTACCCCATTAGGTACCAGAGTGAGATCTGCAGAGTACCATGAATCACTTCTGATGGAACGAGCTCTAGAGCTGTATGTTTGTGAGAAGTGGCATGAATAAAGAAGCAAAAGCCTAGATACTTTCTACTACTTTCATAGTTGTAGTGGAGTCCATAGGTACTTGTTATTTATGTTTGTTTGAATGATTTTCTTTGTGCTGGAAAAATATTGTACTTGGAGATTTTAAAATGCCAAGAAAGTAGCAAATTGAGCAACTAGGAGAACATAATTAGTATCTGGGCACTCCTTTTTCATCCTGTAGAAGATCTATGCTTGGCTGACATCTACAGGATTTAAATAGTGCATGTTTCAATCTTTGGTAAAAAATGAAAATGAAAATGGATGGATTTGTGTCCTGGCACAAGCGCATATGTTCTCCCTTTGATCCATTGTCCTCTGCCAAGAGTATGATGGACATGAATCCTAATGACCAACAGGAAATAAAATCAATGCTGCTAAGTGATTATAAAGTTTTTTTTTGATGGAATACAATGTTTGCCCTTCTAATAACAAAAGCCTTGATACTAAGGTTTTATTTGCCGAATAATGACTAACCTGTGGCTCTTGGAGCACATGTGGCTCACAAACAGATGAATTGTGGCTCTCAAACTTTGTCTATGAATTTTTCATGAGTTCATTCATCCTTCAGGTATGTGATATATATGCAGTAGTTTTTAGATATAACAAGCACATCAAGACTATTGGACATCTGCATTAACTAAGTACTTTAGCCTTGTAATTTCTGTGATGCAGTCTCCCATGTAGTAGCCATGTAGCCCAAGTCCAAACAAACTGTAAAATATGTTATCCTCTTGAAGAATTATATGCAATACACAATTTTGTGGCTGATAGGTGTTGTTATATCTGTCTGTGATAATTTCCAATGGACTGGAATTTGTAGGTGATAGGACCAGCTTACACATAGATTCCACTTGAATGCCCTTGAAACAGGAGAAGAGTTTTGTTCAGTGATGCAGAAGCTCTAAGACCAAAGACCTAAATGACTTTTAAGTTATTTATCCAATGAAAATATAAATTAGTTTTGATTGCTAATCTCTCTGCAGAAAATAAAGAGGCTAATCTCTGGAATCAGAGCAGAAAACAGAGGTGAGCTGGACCTTGAACCTGATTGTTATGTTCCTTGCTTTTAATAATTTTTGCTTTTCAGTAAAACAAATCTGCTAGAAAGGGATTGCACAGACACCCTACTGCTCTCTCAGAATGGCTTATAATAAAGTAAAGGTTTTCATGAAGATGATCTTTTCTTCAAGAGCTAATCTGCCAGTGGTCTCAGTGTGATAGATGATAAGCCTCTGACTGTATTACCACATTTATTTTGCATGATGAATAAATTTTTATTAGGAACAGGGGCTATACATTATGCTTAGTACTATTAGTTCATCATGGAGATGTGTTTTGTGCTGCACTTCAATGCGGGCATAGATATGTCCCTGATGATCTCAGAGACACTGAATACTGCTCCTTATTTTCATCAGAAGTAACGTCTTTTTATTCTGGTTACTTTTTGCTGTGTACTCTGGGCTGATACTGAAGCTAGACACTTCTATCTTAGCTATTGAAAATATATGCATTTACACATAGATATTTTTAATGGCTCCTTATCTGTCTTTCTTGTAAAAAGGTGATTTAGAGGTTTAGGGAGTAGGACCTTTGATTAAAGTCTTGCTTTAATTTATGGTTGCCTCCTTCATGATTACTCCAAAGTATAAGCTTGTGAAAAAACATCAGTTTTATATCTGATCCAGTTATTTTTCTGCAACTGTCAGTTTAATGATGAAAATCACGTTTTACTGATTTGGGCAAGATATTAAAGCTTTATTCCAGGTGTAACAACATTTCAGACAGAAAAAGTGGAAGGTCTCTTTTTATATTTATATACCTAACCATGACCTCAGTTCAAGAAAGCACCACTACAAGAAAGCATATAAGGATGTGCTGAATATTAACCGTGTTCTTGAAATCATACTAACACCAAAGTGTTCCAACAAAAGAGGCTAATTGCACCATTTTCAGAAGTTGTGGGGCGTGGAAGTTTCTGCACTTTCATAGTTCTATTTTTTATTCAAGCTAACATTAGCACCGTGAGTTCAAATATTTGGCTTTCATCTTTTAACACCAAAATGTCTGTTATCCATAATAATACCTGAAAGGGCTCTTTAAGATCTGTGCACCCTAGTATGATAATGGAAGGTTTATAGTCCTTAATGTACCAGAACAAATAACCTTATCAATGATCTAGGATAATTATATATTGTTTAGTTTTCAGCCAAAAATTGAGAAGTAGAATTATATTTGCTAATGACTATACCTGGAAGATATTGTGGAAAGTGGCTTAATTCAATCTATCATTGTAGTAGCTAAGCTATAATGAAATGTGGGGGAAATTTAATTTGCCAATGTTGTTTACATGCAGCTTAATTATAATTGATTTAGGGCTAATGCTGTATATCTCATGCAGTAGGCTGACTGGGTAAAGAATTCTTTAAAATTCACTGAAGCTCTTTTTCTTCTTCATTTTTACATTGCATAGAGTATATTTTTAAATGCAGATACTTTCATTGTTATGGCTATACCATGAGCATTATCCAAGTACAACATGAAATGTTGTCTTATACCTTTCTCCCTTATATTCCTTATATTTCCCTTATATCCCTTATATCTCCCTTTCTCCCTTAGTCAGATCTAACTGTCAAAACTGGCCAAGTAAATGGGACAATTAAGGTGCCCCTGAGATATAATTATCCTTTATAATTTCTCTATATGTTTAAGAAAAATTATGATTGGCTCACAAAAACAGGTTCCCTATGGTACAGTGAGAAAGAGGATACTGGAAATTAACAAATCATCTTTAATCTCTTGCACTTAAATAGTCCCTAAAATAATATAAGCTCAAACTCTTCCTTCTGTGCCAGTAACTTACACCACAAAGCAACACTTTAAGTATGTGTAGACAAATAAATGAAGATCATCTCTGTTCAAAGTATTCTTTGGTGTGTTAGGATCCTTGCAATGACTCCCAGTTGATAGCATGAAGAAGATAAATATGACAGCTGTTTTCCCATGCCCCACTGACTCACTATTCATCCAGATAAGTATATAGTCCTCCGAGTACCCCTCCAGCCTCACAGCTCCTCTATGTCTAAGCAGCCTTATTCCCACATTCATAGAGGAAGAACTGATTTAGACAAACAGAATGTCTTATCATCATTATTTGGGCAATTTAGTGGGGAGAGGCAGGATGCTTACCTCTACCACATAACTGCTAGACCAGCACAACTCACAAGGCCACAGGGGCAAGACTGTGCCTACCAAGAAACCACCAGCATTTGCAACAATTCACAGAACTGCACTTTGACTACAAATATCCAGGGTTCCTCAGACTTGTCATTGTCCAGCTCATAAATGTTGTTCTTCCCCTTCTGCCTCTCTAGCTAATTATAAATCATAAAATTGAAATAAAAATTTAGGTTAATAACATACAGTAGTATTATTGCTTATGTTGAATGAAAAGCTGTTTGTAAAATGTTTTCAAACCCCAATGTGCTAACACAGCACTCTCTTATCTCTAGACTGCAAAATACAAATAAAATACTAAGGAGTTAATATTTCCTTCAGGAAATTGAGGTGCATCATTGACTTCAGTTTCCAAAGAATGCATACATTTAAAAGGATTAAATATGACACATTGGTACAGGAATAGGTGTATTAATGAGAAAAATGTTTATACCACATCTGTTTCCCCAGGCAAGAACATACTCTTTATAACCTCCACACCTCAGCTGTATGTTTCTACAAATCCACGTTTATACAAATACATTCCTGAGGAAAAAGAAGCAGTGATTACTTTAAATTAATCTTCTTTTCAGCCCAGAAACTCTTCTTACACTTTTTTGCGATGGCTCTCAAATCATTTAAATCAAATCATGTCAAATAATTCAAATGGCTATCGAGTCATAATCAAATAATTCTTATTTAAAACACATAGTCTTACAGAAAAAGTCATTCTTTAAAATGAAAACATGATACCATCTTCTTGTAGAGGATAGGTTTGAAAGAATCAGTGAAACAGAAATAAGAATTCACAGACATTGTTGATGGCAGTCTCTACCCAGATCTAATTTGCCTTCTATATAACCTAAATACTATATCTGCGCAGATTAACGATTTCAGGAGGAATTTACTGTTGCTTAGTACCTTGCATATTCACATACGTTCAGCAAAGTGTATGAATACAGTTTATGCTCTCCCAGCTGAATGAGATGGTAAAAATTTTACATTTGCTTTGCATTCTCCTTGGCTGAGTGACAACAGATATCAGAAGACAGTTTAAAAGCCAGCCCCGCAGCACATATGTTATCTTCTAATAAGCAAGTAGAGCAAATAGCAGCTACTTCTTTCACCCCTTTCTCACCTGAAAAATGTGCATGCCTGGGTCTGTTGAGTGAGTTTGAAGACCTATTTACTGTACAAGCAGAATAGACAAAAGCAGTCTCTTGACAGCCAGCCTAATAGGTCTTTGTTCTTCATTCCTCTTGGATATATACGGCTAGAATCATCTGTTTGAAACCATAAGGCCCAAATTGGCTGATATGAGCCTCTCCCATTTCTAACAGACCTTCAGCACATAGAGGACCAAGAGTTCACCCCCATTTTCTGTGGCATATTTGGCCTTAAAACTCCTTGGCACTGCCCACATACATCTGCTCACTTCTGGAAAGCCTCAGAGATTTTTGAAGTTTGGTTCTGGAAGAAAGAAAAGGATATGTGTTTCTCCTTTGTATTTCAATTTTAATTTTCTTTGTGCACTTTCCTGGTTGCTTATTCACTTGCTGCCCCTGGATTGAACTTGCTGCAAATGCAAAAGGGAAAAGAAATGCAATTGACTATATTGGCAGGCAGGGGTGAGTATGTGAAAGAGGGTTGCTTGTGTAGTCAGCGAGGCTCAGATTCTTCAAACTTTGCACGTCATTATTCCTACAGTAAATGTATGTCATACAATTCATAGCTAATTTAACCATTTGCTTGCCCGGATTAAACACTAGAATATTAAAGGAAGCTCTGAAATGTGCTTACTTTCTCTGGAGAAGCCATTCCCTTAGTTCCCACTTGTTCAACATATTTACCTTGCTTTGAGCCTGTCCCAGCCCTTCTATCACTGTCACTATCAACTCCCCTTAGGCAAATTTGACCATTGTTCTGATAATACGGTGGCATTTAAATTGTAAAAAATACATTAAGATGCATCAGAGGACTGTGCTCATCTTCAAATAAAATATTAACTTTCCATTTGTCTGTGGAAAGGAATACCTCAGATTTCTTTGGTCTCGTAACAAAATAGCAGGAAAAAAGACAGAAAGATACTTCCCCTGGAAATGTTCCAAGTTGCTGAAAGAAATGTCCCAGAGTGGCCATCTCCACAGGATTAACCACAGGGAAAAAAAAAAAAAAAAAGCGCCTTGTTCACCTGAACTCTGCTTTGGTTTATTGTCTTACTGAAGTTTTGTGAAGAATATTATTCAGAATGGTTTCTAAAGTCTTTCCTACTAACTGGCTTTTGTCAGAGGTGATGTCAGTCAGTACAAGATGTTTGAATATGTTGACAGAGTGGGGATTTTGAGATGCTTATAGTTCCATTTTTTAAACACATATATATATAAAGAATTTTACATTAGTATGGACAGGATTTGTTCTATTCCTGTTTTCATTCCCTTGTCTGACAGCGCCAGTGAGCTGAAATAGAAATTGTGGTCAGTACTCCTGGTTTAAAAGAAATAAATGGCAGCTTGCAGAGTCCTCAGAGCTCATGGAGTTGTGGACAGAGAAAAGGAAAAGGCAAGAACTGATGCTAAACCCAGAAGCAGGACTCATGGCAACATACAACATCCCTTTCTCCCTGTATTGTTTCTCAGTTCTTTTTCTCCCCACTTAAAAGAAAAAAAATTAGAACCTATCATAAAAAAAAAAAAAAAAAAAAAAAAAAAAAAAAAAGCTATTCCTGTTTTACATGTTCATGTAATCTCCCTTTTTTAGCCATTATAAGTAGTTTTCAAAATATGCAAGTAATTTTGGTGAAAAGAGTAGTGGAATTTATGGGGTTTGTTTATATTCAGCTTTATCATCTTTTCCTTTGTATGTCTGCTCCTCCTGTGCTCTGATTTATCTCTGGAAAAGGAATGCGAACAAGGCATTATCAAACAGATTTAGTGAAAACTTCAATTTTTGTAAGAGACTGAGCTTTCAAGTGATCTTTTAAAATGCCTAAATACAAAGAGTCTCAACCAGCTGTTTGGACATACGTGTTAGCAACATGGTAGACATAGCATATAGCATAGAATGCTACCTGGACCTGTTTTGACTAAATATCTAAAATTCCAATCAATTCAGTACAACAAAGTTGAAATATAACATTTTTGTTTAGATACTGAACTATTTAAAATATTAGGCTATATTGGAGTTGCAGGAGTGAAAAGAAAAGATAGAACTACCTTGTTATCTACCTTGAACTAAAGTATTTCCTTATAACTAGTCTGGTAACTGTCTTCAGCAATTGCAAGACTGCTAGATACTTGCTGTATTATTTAAAATCCTAGGTCATCTTTCTGTAATTTTGATCAGCATGGTTTTCACTCTGACATGGTTTTCACATTCTAAGTATTACATGGTCACTGCTGCAAAGCACAAAAGGTAGCACACTGTATTATCTGACTGCTATTAAAATGTATAATGAAAAAGTGGTACATTAACAAATTGTATCTTACGAATACATTTTTAAAGGAACACCCTGGTCTTCATTGCCCCACAAATAATGTATTACAGATTCCCACTCTGCCTTAATTTGGTCTGCATAGGAAAAGAGGGAATACACAAGACTAATACAAGATTTTTTAAGTTTTAAGAGATGTCATTCATGTCACACATGGGTTTCTTGGCATAGGGGCAATTATTTTGTTTCCTGCTTTACAGAGGGTTTAATTCTGAAGAGACAGTTATATACTGAATCAAGCATACAGTACAGGAAACTAGTAAACATCAAATAGCAAATTCATATACCACTGGTGTTCCCCCTGCCCCCTACAGATTTAGCCATTGTGGGAAACCTGGGCTAGATATTTATGTGAATGTTGATCTTATTACCATGAACCAGAATTAATTCCATTGTTTACAGTGAGTATTATATATTTCATTAATTTCTACACTGATGATTAGTAGAAACAGAGCCTCAAGTATTCATAAAAAACCCCTACATCATCTGTATAATTCTACCATAGAAAAAGTCTCTGCAGTTGATAATAGACTAGTGCTGTGCCTCTGCTATTTAGTCCCAAACATCCTGTGCAATTAGAGGTAATCTAAACTTGTAAACTTTTAAGCAAGTGTATAGCTGTACACTGAGTCTCGTGAACCTCAATAATTATCACAGTGCAAAGCAAATATGACCATCTTTGAAGAATTGAGGAGCAAATATCATGTCCAGCAGCTGCATAAAAATAAAAGCACTAGTTCAGCAGAAAATGCTAGAAGCCACATTAAATATAGGATTATTTGGTCTTAATTTAGCCTTTTTGAGTTGAGGATGATTCCAAAAAATGTCTTAAGTCTATACTTTTCATCCTTTTGTATTTGTTAGTCTTTGTAACATGGGCGAGAACATTCCAGTCCATTTCTCTCTGATGTGTAAAACATAGCAGGCTTTATCTTCACTTGGCTACATGACTTGATTTAAAAACTAATAATGGAAGTGTCTGTGAGGCCAAAGTATCTTTCAGGAGTCTCTGAGATCTTCAGCAGATTACTGGGAAGAATAGGATCCCATCATACTAACTGATAAGTCCTGCACAGTCTTTAAGTGTTCTACATGAATTCCAACTTTCTTGGAAGGTTACTTTGTTAATATATAAAGTCTCTTGTCTCTTTTCCTCCACTTGTTTGATAAGTGAACAACCCATTGAAAAGCCTGTAGGTAATAAAAGTATGTCTTGAAATAATCTCAAACAGAATGTAGCCACAAGGTAAAATGCTTCCAAGAGCAAAAATTGGTCATGCATGGTTACTTTCTGACACACAAAAATAGCTAGGTCAGAGTTTATATCATCATTATATAAATGGGAACTAACAAAAAGTCCTTTATTCTTATTCTGTCCTTATTAGTGCAGAATATGTTTTGACAATGTTTTCTGAGTTGATGTGGACCCAACTCAGCCTTGCTTTTACTCTGTATAATGATTTAGAGTAATGCAAACAGGCTATATAGTGCTGCATTTTGGATTTCATAGCTTTTTATTCCCGCTTTGGTAGTCATGTTCATGTCAAGTGAAGAGGGTGGGAGGTAAGTTTCAATGGTAACCAAGAGAAACTCATCTGCAGTGACATGGAAGGAATGCTGTACTGTAACATGGCTTACCCTCACTGCTAGATCTGTCACTGATGTCTCAGATAAACATGACACAAATTCTAGACATGTCTTTACTCCTTAATATTAGTAACATTAACAAGAGTAGACTGCCTTCTGATTTACTATGGGCAACGTCTTCTTTACAGAAAGCCATTTCTGAAGGACAGGTAGCTTGCTCTGTTGCTTACCAGAACATTCATGAAGTTTTTGGAAACAATGGCAGCTAATTATAACCTGTAGTGCTACTGCTCTCCCTTTCAGTCCTGCACTATGTTCCATTATAGTTGTGTAACTAAGAGCAAACAGGTGCATGTTAAAAAAAAGAAAAACCTTGATAAAGGCATTGCTCTTTACTCATCTTACTCAGGTCATCAGCACAGATTTACTAAGTGGCTTAGAGAGCGTTAGTCCTTCCTTATTGTTATCAGCAGTCATTTCAGTTTTCTTGCTTACATCACATCACATCACATCACAGCCCCGTGTCCCTGTTGCTCTTCCTGTTGCCATACTAGTTACATCCCCCACTCCCCAAACGGTCAATCACAGCTTTTCACAGTCAGCACCTCTGAGGTTAATGACCCCACTCCTGAAGAAGATTCTACTGAAAAAGAAAAAAAAAAAGTTACACAGTTCAAAAAATATAATCTCTATGACTCAGTGGTCACACACAATTTAGATAAATGCCAATCTGTAAATGTTAACAACCAGAGCATTACTCAAATTATGTAAGGTCATCATTCTCCTCTAAGATTGACCACAGAGCAATGAATAACAAATGCAACATCTTCCACATGTAAAAATGAAGAAATAAGACTGAAATCCAGACTCATTTGCCTCTCACCCTTTTGATAAGAGACTAGTAGTCCTACACTTCACTAAAATTTCTAAAAATTCCAGATGAGCTCTAAAAGGGAAGCAGAGCACTTTAGAGATGAAGCAGTTACCAATCCTGCCCTTCTGTGCATTCAGTATTTGAAAAGAGCATCTTCACCCCCCAAATAAGAATGAGTAAACATTCAAATAATAATCATTACAGCCACTTGATATTAACTTATAATTCCGTTATTATAACCCATTTTGCAGAACAAAGAGGTGTTTATGGAAGATGAATTGCCTGTCCTTAGGCTGCTGCTCAGTCATGATGTTACTAAGCCTATTGGACATACATGGGCTCAGATATGAGGCAGGTCAAAGAAACACAGTTGGATATCCATGACAGAAAGTAAGCAGATGTGAAGTTACTTGTGCCTTATGCAAGCAAGGAGCAGGAAAAAAACACTGAGTCACAATTTATACCCTGTTCTGACTGTATTGACTATTTCACCGCACACTTGGGATCAGCAGCTAGCTTAACTGTGTAGGCAGGGGACATGCTGAAATACATCACATCCACTTTTCCTTGTGACTGTGAGATGAACTGTAATCTTGAGAGTAAGACTAGCTATGAGTCTTTGGTTCAAAGTCAAGTTATAAAACCCAGAAACAGATTCTATTCCCAGCATGACACTAATGGAATATCTCAGTGGCAAGTGGTTGTTTGAGAGCTGGTGTATGAAAAAGCATGGATATAAGTGATACTTATGTACTGCAGACTTCAAGAGAAGTGACAAAATGCACTATGGTTCCTGTTATGATGATTAGCTATGAGTGGAATGCGGAGGTCAGTTTGGGTATTTTTTTGCTTGTGAAAATACTCATGTCATTAAGCAGGGGGGTGGGGGGGAGGGGTTGTGTAGGTTGGGGATGGTGGAGGAGTGGAGGGCAGATGGATTACTTCTTCATATCTACTTTGTGTTTTCCTTTAAAGATGAAGATAACACAATATGAGAAGTCATATGAGAAAGTAAGTTGCTTGCACTAGACCCCATTGCCCATGTGTGTGTATGAAGCAATCTGCTTCTGGGTCTGGGACCGTGTCCTCCCAGCCACCGCTAAAGAAATAGGTTCTTTACAGGGGGCTGCGTTGCCAGGCATGTGGTTGCCTTATTGTTCCAGGAAGTATAGACTGTTTAAGGCAACAAGCTTTATTCAAGACAGCGTCTGTAGTGGCTTGCTTTACAACTAAATTCTCTTGACTATCGTGGCAAGCCCTCTCGTCTGGCCCTTGACTTGTTTTCAATCTCCTGTCTCTGGGTGCTAACACATGGGTAACAGCCTTTCCTTAGGCCGAGTTACCAGTCCTGGATGTCTTTACTGTACCTAGACAAACTCATCTGATGTATTACAACACAACTGAATTAAAATCAAAGACTTGCGTTAATTTACTAGAAAGGAAATCTATGTGAATATATTTTTCAGTCTTGCTATATAGCCACATGGTTTTCTGTACGGAATGCAGTTTTCCAATGTATTTTTTTTCAGAATGCCATTGACAGTCTTTGTACCCAGACTGAATACTGGTAAATCTTACTAGATTTCAGTGTGATATTATAATCAATAATATTTCATGTTATAAAATTAGATTGCCTGTGCATTAATTTTGGTAAGTAAATTGGCTATGGGATAAAGTCAATATTCTTTTCCATAGTGAATTATTGCAAATCTTATTTTTCACTTACTTCTCAGAAGATTAGCATAGCAGATCAAATAATGCATGATCCAGTAAAAAACATTTATTCTCTTTCTCTCCACTCCCCTTCCATTCCTCAACATTTCATGAGAAGAACATACATACAATTGTATTCTACTGTATTTTGCTGTATCTTGCTTTACCTTTGGGTAAAGATTAATTTTTTACCCCCAGAAGGAGCCCAGTCACTTCATGGCCATGACTTCTATTATCTTTTTGCCTAGAGAGATTAGATCTATTAAGTTGTGAAATATCTTGTGCCTATATTATGCAACCTTGGTAATTCTCTGTTTTGAATTATGCACAGATAAGCAGGGTGGAAACATCACTTCTAAGAAAAGGCAGGAATTTGAATATGCCACTAGAACTTTAAAAAGGGAGAGAGGAGGGAGAAAAAAAAAAAAAAAGAGGTTCATGTATCTTAGGAAAATGCAAAATATGAAAACTGAAAAATTACCTTTGAAAACTGGTAAAGTGTCTTTGATTAGAATGTGGGATATTTTTGAAGGGCAAATCCCAGCTTTTTGTAGAACCAGATTTTTTTGTGCAACCAAGCACAGCAGAGGATTTTCTTCCATTGTCTAGACTCGGTAAGAAATCTAGTTTGTATATACACATATACACATTCTTATACATTATGGAGATGTCGGAAGTGATGCTGGAGTTAGAGATTGTTGGTTGAAATGGACAATTAAAGCAGTACTAAAATACCTATTCTTCACATTTCAGTGACTGAATTTGGTATCCAGTCTAAAAATCTAACTCTTTAGAATAAAATTTAATTCTGTCTTTATTTTTTTGGTAAATAATATGCTGGCTTGCAGAGGAAATCTCCATCTTCTCCTCCTTGTTTTATGTTTACAGGTTGGATTAAAATTTTCCAAATGTTTGGATATAATTCTCATTTAAGACATTGGCAGGAGATTTGTGGTCCTTTCTACAGTCAAAAGCAACTGTAGGACATCACAAAAATGTCAATATTCTGTGCTTATGAATCTTTTACATGTATTGTACTGGTATTGGAAGGAATATGTGTGAATGTGTCTGTGCAGATGACAGGCTGCTGACATGGAAGAGTGAGACAGCAGATGTTTTTTACAGCCTGAATGACACCTGGGTTTGACCTTCACAAGATGCTTTTGAGGTAATGTGGCAGCTGAACAAAATTTGGAGCTGTAAACATAAAACCAGCCTCACTTGATTCTCTGAAGAAGGTGGATTTTGTGCATTTTTATAAATAAACAGAAATGAAACAGTTCCACCATTTTTCTCCTGTTTAAACACAACAATCACAAAAATATTAAATATTGATTCTGCTACTTGGCTCAAAAGAGAAACTACAGGTCATATCCTTCCAGGCATTCCCTAGCTAAAATTGTATCTTCTTCTTCTGCTCTGTTGTTGATATAATACCAATAGTCCAATAATATCTTAAATGTAGTCTAATTCTGACATTTTAAATAAAAAAAGATTTAGATTCTGTTTTTCAGAGCACTTCATAGTGAGCCACACATAGATTATAAGGATGCTTCTGTCTCCAGCTACTTTTACGTTGCCTTATTTCAAACCAACATTTTAGGCCAGGACATAGGATAAACAGCAAAGAGAATGTACGTTGGTGCTTAGAGTGACTGGGAGGTGAAAAGTAGGCATGGTTTTCTATGGGTTGATGAGGTTTTGTGGAAGGAAAGTTAAATAGCAGAGAAGTGTGTGAAGCAAAAACAGATTGGTATTTTTATGGAGCCTGCTACTAAGATAGATTCTGCTTTTTTAAAGAAAAATATGTATGTGACTCCTTCCCCATATCCCCCCTGGATGTCAACTGGGCATTCCTGAGTGCAGAAATGGCAATGAATGTGTCCAGAACTCCAAATCCTTTCTGATTTTAATCCTGTTCTTTTTCAGGAGCAATAATATTCTTTAAAATTGTTCAAATATCAGATGACATTGTCTCAGAAGATTCTGTAGAAAATAATTTTATTCTCTACAATAGTTTTTCATTGCCTCAATAATTCAGTTACAGATTGTTTTGACTGTCTTTCTGTTAAAATACTAAGTGCATTATAGCAGGTGAAATATAAATTTGACAGACAAAAACATTTAAAAAAAATACAGTTCACTTCTGCTGCATCACACAATGTTGTTAGCAATTCTAAATACCAACTCCAAACACTCTGAAAGGTTTTCAAGGAACTTGATGGTTTAAAAATGTTCATCCACATAAAAGTAGCACAAGTTTTTGAAATTATTATTTCAGACTGATATGGAAATTGCTAGTCCTAATTATTTTTGTCAAGGAACTTTGGGACGGTAACAGATGCATTCAGCTCCTTAGCCAAACTAATGGTATTTTGGTACAGTCTCCAAAGCAGGTAAAGGCCTAAGCTGTAAGTGGACCAAGAACTTCTCTAGTTACAATCCATTCTCTGAAAACACACAAAGGATCTGAGTGACACAGTGAGCATCGATGGATATGGGCTTGGAGCACCAATCATGCGAGTAACACATCAATAGCAGGTGGCTTTTCCAAGGCTAGTTTTTCAAGGACCAAGCTGTGGGTACAAGTGCATATCTCTTCCATTGCATGTAATTTGACTACAAGCCAACAACTTTATCCCATAAATATGACAGCCTTCTCTGAGTTCTCCCTGCTAAGCATGGTGGTGATCTCCTCTTGAGCTGGAACACCCCTCAAGCTTGCTCTTTGAGACAGAGAGGTCTTTCACCAATGAGAGTTCTTTGGTAAGCAACCAATATCATGCACAGCTTTGCATTATGGTAACTTTGATTTTTGTCTGGATAACTTTGCCTTGGTAGTTTTGAATCATTGTTCAAATAATTGTCAGGCATATTCATAGAGTCAACCTTGCTATCAAATTTTGTTAATACCTTTGATATCGTTCTTTAACTGATCTAAATTACACATTCATGACAAATTGGTATAGTTAGCAGCATACTAAACTAGAACTCACAACAAATTGGCATAGTTGGCAGGATGGCAAGTAGTATCACTGATTACCTATAGAAACACAGAATTAGTCTGAGTCCCAAATTCTTAGAAGGAGCTCACAACCACTGGCATGTCTGAGGTGCTATTGAAGAAGAATTAAAATTGGTAAGAGGAATACTATAAGATGGTAAAGGAAAATAAATTATTAGTCAGATGTTAGGCACCTGTCTAGAAGCCACCTGTCAGGAAAAAACATAATAGAGAGAGACTAGATCTAAAAAAGGAAATAGAAGCAGAAAGGTAGCTGAGTTATTACTGTCCCTGCAAACTAAACATCTACAGAAGCAGTTACAGGAAGAAAAGGAGAAAAAAGAAAAGTTGGAAGCAAAGATCAAGATGATGCTTATGCAGGCTCCACACCCCTCTAATCTCATGCAAATTAGGAAGCTATTAGTGTCCTCAGAGGATTGGAATGGTGGTTATTTGGGGTGATACTGATGACCCTGATGAGAGAAATGTTAACCCTTGTCCCTTTCAGACTCCTCTGAATGTAAGACTAGAGCTATTGTTAAAGCAGAATGCCTGAAGGACACTGGGGAGGTGGTCAGTGATAGACTATGTAAGCACTCCACGGGATGTGTAACAATTGATAAACTTACAGAAGAAATATGGCAGATAGCCAGATGAAACTCAAACTAATATTTGTGGCACATCTGCCTTGGCAGTGGTGACTGAATAATGTTGAGTAGAGACAAGCTAAACTCTTATTGTGGCCCAAGAGTTTCCTTAAAGTTCTTCTATCAATCACCATCAGGGTAGTCTACCGGACTGGGGGAATAGATGGCTGAGATTGAGGTGAAGCTTCTATGATTCACATCTGTTCCCTAAGTGAGCTCTCCACTGCCATCACCAAAGCCGCCTGCATACAGGTTATGCACAAACTGGGAGAGTCCGGTTTGTGACATTCCCATATCTGTAGATTTTGCAATGTTAAAGCCACTAACTAGGAGAGCCCTGGATTTTTTCAAACCCTATTTAATTGCAAATTGGGATGGGATTAAAAAGGACCCAGAGCACAATGAAGAGTTAGATGGTGACAATCCCCACAGACAACTGACTATGGGCAGAATTAATTCATGGTATTGTAAAGGAACAGGGAAACACACCTGAGTAGCATGTGGCTCAGAGGCTGGTGCTGCCAGTGGAAGTTTGTTTTTTTTGATCATGGGCTGCTGTACAAGACCCCAGGCCTGCTGTCAACAAGATGGGGAACACCTGTCTCAAAGGGGGAGAAGGATCTAGAAGGCAAGAACTAGTGGGGCTCGTTGAAAGGTCTTTAAACTAGACTCGAAGAGGGATGGGGATAAAACTGGGCTTGCTAGAGAGGAGCCTGGGAGGGCATGCCAGTACCTGTGGGGCAGTGTGGTAGTAAGGTCTTAGAGTTGGCTGTCTCAGTGGAGGATGATGATCCACACAGCAGCAAAGACACAAGAGTTCATGGGCTGGTAATCGTTGAAGCATCAGAAAAACAGATGGTGGGAACTGGGGCTTCTCCCTCTGAGAATGTGGCAGGACAAAAAGCCCAGCTGAAGTGCATCTATGGCAATACATGCAGCTTGGGCAGCAAGCAGGAGGAACTGAAGGTGATCATGCAGTGAGAAAACTATGATATAGCTGCCATCATGGAAACGTGGTGGGACAACTCACATGATTGGACTACTGCAATTGATAGCTACCAGCTTTTCAGAAGTGACAGAAAAGGAAGGCAAGGCAGTGGGATGACCCTCTATGTCAAGGAGGGATATGAATGTTTACAGCTTAAAGATGGGGATGACAGGATTGAGTGTTTATGGGTAAGAATCAAGGGGAATGCCAACATGGCAGATATTGTGGTGGGAGTTTGTTACAGACTGACCAATCAGGAAGATGAGACTGATGAAACACTCTATAAGCATGGACAGGAGGACTCTTCACTGGGTTAGAAACTGGCTGGATGGCCAAGCCCAGAGGGTGGTTGTGAATGGAGTAAAATCCAGTTGGCGACCACTCACAAGCGGTGTCTCTCAGGGCTCAGTTTTGGGACCCATCTTGTTTAATATATTCATCAATGACCTGAACAAGGGAATCGAATGTAAATTTTCAGATGACACAAAATTAAGCACAAATGTCGATCTGCTTGAGGGTAGGAAGGCTCTGCAGTGGGATCTGGACAGGCTGGAGAGATGGGCTGAGGTCAATTGTATGGAGTTTAACAAAGCCAAGTGCGGGGTCACGCACTTCTGTCACAAAAACCCCCAGCAATGCTACAGGCTTGGGGAGGAGTGGCTGGAGAGCTGCCTGGTGGAAAAGGACCTGGGGGTGTTGGTCAATAGCCAGCTGAACATGAGCCAGCGGTGTGCCCAGGTGGCCAAGAAGGCCAATGGCATCCTGGCCTGTACCAGAAACGGTGTGACCAGTAGGAGTAGGGAGGTGATTGTACCCCTATACTCGACACTGGTGAGACCTCACCTTGAGTACTGTGTCCAGTTTTGGTCACCACAGTACAGGAGGGACATCGAGGTGCTGGAGCGAGTGCAGAGAGGGGCAGCAAAGCTGGTGAAAGGGCTGGAAAGCATGCCCTATGAAGAGCATCTGAGGGAACTGGGTTTGTTTAGTCTAGAGAAAAGGAGGCTGAGAGGAGACCTTATTGCCCTCTACAACTACCTAAAAGGAGGTTGTAGCGAGGCTGGTGTTGGTCTCTTCTCTCAGTAATGATAGGACGAGGGGAAATGGGCTCAAGTTGCGTCAGGGGAGGTTTAGATTAGATATTAAGAGGAAATTCTTCACTGAGAGGGTAGTTAGACACTGGAACAGGCTGCCCAGGGAGGTGTCGGAGTCACCATCCCTGGAGGTGTTTAAAGAACGAGTAGATGTGGAGCTTGAGGATATGGTGTAGTGGTTAGAGAAATTCTAGGACAAAGGTTGGACTTGATGACCCTGGAGGTCTTTCCAACCATAATGATTCTATGATTCTATGATTCTAAGCAGTTGGGAGAGTTTTTGCAGTCACTACCTCTTGTTCTTGTGGGGGATGTCAACTTTCCAAGATGTATGCTGGGAGTATAATACATCAGAGGGGGAACAGTCCTGGAGGTTCTTGGAGTGTGTGGAAGATAACTTTCTGACACATCTGGTGAAGGAGCCAACTAGAGAAGGTGCCCTCCTGGACCTGCTGCTTGTTAACAGAGAAGGACTTGTAACAGTCAGAGGCTGTCTTGGGAGTAGTGATCATGGAATAGAGTTTTGATTCTTGGAGAAGTAAGAAGTAGGGTCAGCAGAACTACCACCTTGGACCTCTGTAGTGCAGAGTTTGGTCTATTCTGGAGACTGATAGGCAGTGTCCCTTGGGAGGCCATCCTGAAGGACAAAGAAGTCCAGGAAGGCTGGTTACTCTTCAAGAAGGAACTCTTAAAAGCACAGGAACAGGCCATCCCCATGTCCTGAAAGATGGACTGATGGGGAAGACCAGCCTTGGCCAAATGGAGAGCTTCTGCTGGAACTCAGGAACAAAAGGAGAGTTCATGGCCTTTGGAAGAGGGGGGCAGTTACTCAGGAGGACAAAAAAACACATTAAAGCTATGCAGGGAGAAAATCTGAAGGGATAAAGCCCAACTAGAACTCAATCTAGCTATGGCTGTAAAAGAGAACAAAAAATGCTTCTAAGAAAAAATGCTTCTATCCATTAACAACAAGAGGAGGACCAGGGAGAATCTTTGTCCTTTATTGGCTGCAGAGGGAAACAGAGTCACTAAGGACAAGGAAAAGACTGAGGTACTTAATGCCTTCTTTGCCTCAGTCTTTAATAGCAGGACTAGTTGTTTTCTGGGTAGCCAGCCCCTCGAACTGAAAGACAGGGATAAGGAATAGAAGGAGGCCTCCATAATCCAAGAGGAAATGATTACTGACCTGCTGCACCACCTAGACATACACAAGTCTATGGGGCCAGATGGGTTACACCCAAGAGTGCTGAAGGAGCTGGCAGATGTCCTTACTAAGCCACTCTTCATGATTTATCCTACCATAGCACTCCTGGCTAATCATGGAGGTCCCAGCGGACTTGAGATTAACAAATGTGACACCCATCTACAAGAAAGGCTGGAAGGAGGATCTGAGAAACTACAGACCTGTCAGTCTGACCTCAGTTCCAGGGAAGATCATGAAACAAATCATCCTGAGTGCCAGAACACACCATTTACAGGACATACAGGCACTCAGGACCAGTCAGCACAGGTTCAGAAAGGACAGGTCCTGCTTAATGAACCTCTTAGTCATATGGTTTAGTTTTAGATAGTCCTGTGAGGAGCATGGAGTTGGATTAGATGATCCTTGTGGTTCCCTTCCAACTCAAGATATTCTCTGAGTCTGTGATCCTTACAGTAGTAAGTCTCTTATGGTATAGAGCCTCCTAAGGGGGCCTACAAGAAAGCTGGTGAGGGACTTTTTAGGCTGTCGGGCAGTGATAGGACTAGAGGGAATGGATTAAAACTAGAGATAGGTTGATTCAGGTTAGACATTAGGAAGAATTTCTTCACCATGAAGGTGGTGAGAAACTGGAACAGGTTGCCCAGAGAGGTGGTGGAAGCCCCATCCTTGGAAGTGTTTAAGCCCAGGCTGGATAGGGCTCTGAGCAACCTGCTCTTGTGGGAGGTGTCCCTGCCCATGGCAGGGGGGTTGGAACTAGATGATCTTTAAGGTCCCTTCCAACCCTGACAATTCTATGATTCTATCTGTCTCCCTGCATTTCCCATGTATGGATGAACTCTGGAAGAAATGGTTGTCACCACTATACCTCCTTCCCTGAAGTCCAGAGGCAAAAAAAGGGCAGAGCATATGGAGCACTGCCCCAAGCTGGAAGTACCAAAGCAGAGACCAGCTGTCTCAGAGGAACAGTGGACATGTCTAAGCCCTGTCAGCTGCTTGTCAGCCTGAGAAAGAGGAGCTTCAGGCCTGCAGCCATGGTAGGATGCCTGGAAATTTCTGGGGTGGGAAAGCATGGGGAAAGACCTTAAAAAACAGTTAATGCACAACTTTCTGGTATCCAGAATTCATGAATTCTCGTGCATTTCACAATCTGAGCGCTATAAACTAGGTTAAGTACATCTGCACCGAGTTTTCAGGGGAAATTAAGTGAGAACTGGAAAAAAACAGGAATGTGGCATTTCCAGCCACTTTCCAGCCTCTTCCAGGTGTAAAAAAATCTGCAGGTATTTACAACCAACCCTTGGTTCTGATGTGCAATTTCTGTTGACATCAGATGGGAGTCCAAGAGACCTCTTAGGAAAAACTAAAGCCAGACTGCTTTGAATACACCCAGCACTTGTCCAGTCCTGGAAGAGGACTTTTGCCTCTGCAAAAGAATTGAGATTTCTTGATGAAAAACAAAATCTTAACTACCAATGTATGGCAAACCAATTATTTATGTAATACCAATTCCATAAAGAGCACCCGGGATACTCTGGTGTCAGAGTGGTTAAATTTATTTGAAATGCTTTTGGAATAAAGAGACTAGTTAGCAGACTTATTACCAAATCAGATACTTCTTGATTAAACACTTGAACACAAAGTCAGTGTTTCCTCCTTCAAACAGGGATTCTGGCTTGTCCATTCAGTGTTTTATGAAAAGTGTTCTTGCAGGTGCCAAGTTATGCTTTAACAAATGGTGTGTGCTGAAATCTCAAAAAACATATATCCCAAAAATACTATGCTTAAACAAGAGGTTTCTCTTGAAACAGGAGATGAACCTGGAGCTGTGATCCCACCAGATCTCCACTGTTAAGAAAAAGCTAGGAAAGCAGATGAGTTGAGATTACTGCTAGAAGTTACAGTTTCTTCCAGTATTTTTCTCAGAGGAGAATGTATAAAGAGCTGTCCCATAAACTGGTACAAATTGTTGGGAGGGCAACAGTGATGTATTCTTCCTGTTCCTCTTTCATCAAAAGGAACTAATTTTTACCACAGCTGCATATAAAAAGTTAAGTTGGAAAGTAGAATAGAGGGGATTTTTGTGTAACAGATTCAGACCTGTATAACACCTCAGAAACTGCGAATGTGAATAGACCTTGTTTCTAACAAATCCACCCATGCCCTGCCATGAACAGAAACACCTCTTTCTAGTGTTTCCTTCAAATATAATTTAGAAACAAAAAACATATAAAAGTATGGGAAATATGCAGCTTCAAAATAATGTACAAATACCGCCCCCCCCCCGCCCCCGTATTAATAAAAATGTATTTGTCTTCAAAATTACTTGTGATCCACGGAAGCCTCAAGTAGCCATGTACCTTCATTAGTGCACCAAATTAATTCCAGAATGTGCAGAATCTTTATTAGTTTTTCATTACATACAAAACAAAACACATACTATCTCACAGTCTGCTAATCTAAAGAGAGGAGTGGGTTCAATGTGGGACATATGACCCAGCTGGCTTTTTCAGTGTTTTCATGATGAAATGCTGCTAAACGTTTAGGTGTTACCAAATAACAATAACTGTGGGAAGAAACTGAATGTCCTTGAAGAAAGTCCTGCCAGTTGAAGGAAATGGTCAGTTTGGAAAACCAGCATGCATTTAATAGTTGAAAAGGCTGGACCCTCTCAATTCCACAGTCTGGGGACTAACTTTCAATGGATGTACAACCAGTGGCCTGGGACAGTTCCTGTAATAATTATTACAACAGCTTTGGGTTAAAATCAGAAAGCATAACCACCACTAGTGATGAAAGGTGCTAGAATAAACTGTTAGCACATTTCCTCCAAAAAAAAAGCCACATAAGAGTCACTCTAGATCATTAGTAACAGAGGCAGAGGATATTGTCATTGTGGAAGCAATGTGCTTATGTACCTATATGTGCAATGAGACAGAGTCCACATCTCTGCTTGTCTGTAGTGCAGACTTGAGAAAAGATGGAGAGAGAGAGAGAAAAAAAGCATGTGAGAGGACTTTTTGGCCTGGCAGAAGAGTTGAGCAAAGACCTTGCTGCTTCTTGTTTGATTCCTCCAGTATTGTTGCTTCCAAGATGTCTTGTCATATAGGTGACATTAGTGAGACCAAGACCTCTGAAGGATCCTGGCATCAGGGGAGCTCCTATAGGTCCTGTGAAGAAATCAAAGTAGTCATCCAATGAGGAGTATAATCATAGTTCCCTTTCCTTGAAATGAAGACCTCCCTCCTGACCTCCCGGCCACTCAGAATAATTCCAGCATTGTTAAAACACATTCATTTGGCCTCAGGTGGAAGAAGGCACAGTGTGCCTTCATTTCCAGCCAGGGGCACTAAATACAAGCAGATTGGTGTAGTGAACGAAAGCCAGGCATTCAAAACTTTCTCATCTACAAACTTCCCTCTCCTCTGGGCATAAACATCCCTTCTCCAACAGGGCTCTGAAAACCCTAAATCCCGCAGGACTCTGTCAGAATGTCCTGCTGATGAGCTACAGTCAAGTGTGTGACACACACTGGGCTGATCCAGCATGAGGCTGTGAAATTGCTCTGCTGCAACCCAGCTGTCCTGAAATGATATAACACATAATAAAACCAAGACAGGTACTGAAGAAAAGTTACTCGTAGGAGATATGTACAGGACTTTTTTTCGAACTTCTTTACTTCCTTATTAAAAGGAAAATATGTTGAAACTAGAAGAGAAATAGGTAACAATTTCAAAAATAACCACTTTTCTGATTAAAGATAGTTATTGACAATCTCTACTTTCATATAGGTCTATACTGTTATGTAGGCTTTTGTCTATCTCACAGGACCTGGATCAAAAAATGACAGACAATGGACTATAAAATGGACATCTTCATTTATATTACTTTCCTTAATATCACATACTCATATGGTGGGTTAATCATCTTCTGCCCAGTCTCCATTAAAAATAATCCTGGATACTATTCTACTGTCTTGCCTAAGAGAGAAGCAGAGCGAGGCTGGAACTAGCCTGAGACTCACAGTTCAAGGCTTGTCTTTACTAGCAGGCAGGAGGCAACAGAAATGGCACTTTTGTGGGTACGTCCCTGCTCAGTGATAGCTTCCAAGCTATTTGCCAAAGAATTTGGGAAAACAGCAAAAATGTCTCTCAGTCCATGCCAGCAAGGGCAGGAGATGATGTTGGAATGGATGCTTCCCTGCCCCCACGGGCTCCAGAAAGGATGTCCACCTATTCAGGACCCTACAGGAACTGCTTAGTGCCTTGTAAGCATACACAGCTGAGCTCTAGACATCCTGTTCGGATCATCTCATCAAGAAGTTGCAATAAATCAATCACAGAAGTCTCTTCATGCACACTTTGAGGAGGTCTCACGTTGAAAGACCACCTTTTATTCACTTTTTACTAAGCATATAATGTCATTTTGAAGTAGTAATTCACCTTCTCCTTCTACCAGGACTGCTTTTCTTTATTTTGGCCAAAACTGAAGCAAACTAAAAGCTAATTATTTCCTGCTTCAGGCACAACAGTGTTTATTGGCATGTTCCCTATAATCCAATCAGCAGTGTTATAGGAGCTCAGTAATAAATGAGCTTCCAATTAATTGAACGCATCTCTCCATATAGACAGATCACTCGAGAAACTTGTTTCTTTTTTTCCTCCTCTTGCAACAATATCAGTTGTTACAAAACAGGAAGAAGGTTTTCACTGGAGTTTAATAAAAATCATGATTACAGAATGTTTCACTCATGGTGAAATTCATCCTTAGTGAATTAATGTTATAGACCAAATAGAAATATTATTAGTTCCACTGTTAAAATGTAATTAATTTGGGTACAGTTTTTGCACTTGGTTTTTTTTTTTTTTTAATTTAAGCATTCTAAACTTGGTAATATAAAATTGGAACTTCCGTCATTTTTAATAGGATTTTTAATAGCATTTCTCTCTAATTGCATTTAAATTACATTTTAGACAATTAACATTCATTTTGAGTTAAGACAATGTGAAATACACCAAGAGTTATTTGTGTGTTAGAAGGAAAAAGTGGATGATTTTTTTAAATTTTTTTTTACAAACATTAGTAGTGAGTTGAAAGGGATAGTTTCAAACCACCTAGGTATTGCAAATCAGTTTACTGCAGGTGTTTTGATGTCAGGAGACTTGCTCTAAAAAAAAAAAAAAAAACAAAAAACAGTGGACACTTTTCTGCTTTACTTGGCTAAATACTCCATGCATGTGCAAGGCACAAAAATTAGGTGGCAGGACACTCCAAAGAAAATTGTCCTAAGTGCATGCATTCTGCTACAGGGCTAAGGAGTTGCTAATGAGTAAGCTTAGTATCATAGAATACTTAAGGTTGGAAATGACCTTCAAGTTCATCGAGTCCAACTGTAAAGCCACAGCCAAAGCTTATCAACTGTGGATTTGTCTTTGGTATGCTCTGTGACAAATACACTGTGGGGAAGGTGTAAAAGAGAAATTAACTCCTTGGGTTTACTCTAGGACACTGGCTGCAGATTAGCAGGTGTGCTACGTGGCCATGTCACAGCTACGTCATATAATAGGAAAGGTAGCTTATTATAACATTTATTTGTGGGTGCTAATAGGTAAAAAGAGTGGACTTGGGCAGACATTCCTGAATCATCTCTGCTTCGGGTATCTCAATTTCTAGGAAGTTTCCTGGTGGCTTATGTATACCACTGCATATGCAGTGTAGAACTTTGATAACATCTACTGAGTTTCTGATTAATAGAGACTCAAGAACCTTAGGAATGGTGAAAGAAAAGAAAGAAATGCTCCTTTGCTAGGATATAAGATTCAGGATACTGCCAATGCTGATTGGTGCGACATCCTCTGCTCCAGGACACACTGAGCCTAGAAATAACTTAGGGCATGATTTTGGATTCATAAGGCTGGCAAAAGTTCAAGTGCTCATTGAAAGAGATCATGCTGAAAGCAAGGAATAAAATTTATGCGTGAGAGAAGTTTTCAGGGACTTAAAAACAAGACATAGCAAAAAAAAAAAAAAGAGGCATTCCTACCATTCAAACTAAAAACATACTGACACTAGTGAAACAGCTGTCACTAACTGATTCCTGAACTCCCACAAGCACACAGCCAGAGAGTAAAGTTGACTTTCAGAATAACATAAATTCCAGGTGCAACAATGAACCAACACTGAACGACCAGAGAAACAAAAATCCATTCCTTTTGTTTTGGTGCTACAGGCTTTCCCGAGCCAGTGAAGTACTGATGGAATTGCAGCCTGTGATCGTCAAGCTAGGAAAAAGAAGGAGGCTGGACAGAAAGGCTGACAATGTGTCAGGAGAAGTAAACATTCTCTCAGACTGCTGGCCTGTGGAGCCAAAGTCTGCAAGAGGTAGGTACTTCTCAACCTCACCTGATTTAAGTGTGATGCTGAACACATCCAGCATTCTTTGTAGAACAGCTAAACCTCATGGTCTGATGCACCAGCACCTGCATTTTATCCTCACAGACATCTGTGTATGTGTGTGACTTTCAAGCTGCAGTTCCTGCATGGAAGGTCATAGTTAAAATATTTTCATCCTGGACCTGTGTGGGTGTCTGCTTTGACTTGGAAAGCTACAAAAGCTGGGGGGGGTCCACTTGAAAACTTCGTTTTTGCTGCCTTTATCTCTATTCATAGCAAATCCACCTTGAGCTTGAGTCTCAGCAGCAGGTAGATTTTTGTTCTTTCCAAAAAGCATCAATTTCTCCACCTGAAACAGTGTGCACAGACCTTGCTTTGAAGCTTATTCCTGGTAAGAAATCACTCTTATTGAAATCTCTCAATAGGGCACCAACTTACCTCATCAAATGTTCTTTATGAGTATTCTTTTTTATTTTCTTCCCCTAAAATTTATACTGGAGAACATAATTCAGAACAAAAATTAGTAACAGCAGCTTCTTGAAACAGTGTGGTCAAACTGATTCAAATTTTTGTTAATGTCTCTTGCATCTGACTTAACTATTGTGCCTGATTGCCTTCCCGTCATATATGTGTGTAGTCTCTGCTGCTTGTACAGCTGAGAAATATCACATTTGTTTAGAAAGGCAGAGCTGGAAGAACAAATCTCTTGATCAAATTCACAGAGAACAAAACTTAGTATCAAAAGAACTGGATTTAGAATTGAATCCAGGATTCTAAGTATATATTCTGTCTACAGTTTGGTACAAATGGGAAAAATTACTAGATGGCTTCCTGAGATGAAAACTGAGTAATTTGTGGGCATGTTGAGACTCTTACTACATTTGTTTTCCACAGTCATGCCAGGTAAAAATATGTAGGCTTAAATATTTATGCAGAACAGAGTTTAGGAAGGCACGGCCAGAGCATTACGCAGGCATTTCTATCTACACAAGTCTGCCACGCATTCATCTTATAAAAGGCTGACACTTGTGAGCCACAAGAGGAGATTCAGCCTCAGTAATTCTTCAGGTCCCCATTATCCAGGTGTTCCTTCAATTCAAAAACTACAGTTAGCAAGAACAATTACACTGTTGCCACAGAAGTTACTAGTCATACACAGGTTTAGTCAGACACACACAATAGCACTTTATTAAAAGCAGTTAGCGGACAACTAAGTTTAGGGGAGTTCACTGAATTTCTTTTCTTTTTTTTTTTTTTTTTTTAATAAAGGCACTATTGAAATGGCTGGTGCTTTTAGAGGTTATGGCTCAGTTCTGATGCAGTCATGTCAGCCAGGTCATAACATTTGGGTTAGAGAAGTTAGTACTGCAGTAATTGTTCATCCATATAGATTTTCATTGAATAAGTTCCATTTTAGTGTCTATGTGTATTTGCCACAACTATTTCAATTTCAAATGTTCTGTCCAGAAGATTGCAAATGCTGATGGTACTTAATATGTTATTTTAAAGACAAAATGCACCCATGACAGGGATAAGTAATGGGTTAAGAGAATGACACCAATTAATTAAAGCTTATAAAATAAGAGCTACTTTGTAATAAACATGTGCAGAGTAACAAGGATACTTGTTACCTTCTGAATTACTGGGTACATAGATTATACAGCTACATTATAAAATCTGATCTGAGGCATAAATAAGAGGGTTTTGTTGAATCAATTTTTGTTTGAATTGCAGCATGTCTTCTAAGAAAAAAATCCCAATGTTATTCTTACATTGTCCTGAAGCCCTTAAGAAATTCAGGAAAGTCTGCCAATAATATGAAATGAAAAGATACACCTTTCCCTCTGTATCTCTCTCCTCTCCTCCCTAAGTTAGATAAAGGAAGAGACACCATGTCAGAGAGAGTCTGCAGTTCTCTCACAGGTATCAAAGTGGAGCTACCCCAGCAGAGAACTTGTATACTAGTATTGTATACTTGTATACTACTATTGTATACAAGATTCAGATGGCAAGGAAACATCCTCTGTAACATCAGTGAATGATGGATTTTACTCTGTCTGCTCCAGATTTTACTAGACTTTGAATCTCCTGCTTTTAATCCTTTTGAGGGAAAGGCTTCATATATTTATGAACTCACAGGCATGTCCTTTTGAACTGTAAAGACTGTAGAGGACTTTCATGCTGCATGAGTTTTGTGTGACTTAAATTCACTATCGTGAATGTCTGGGGAGAGCTTGCTTTGGACTAGAGATGAAACTGATAGAAAGGGACCAGCTAGATAATAACTGTGTAGGGCTCCAAACCTCCAGAGTGGGTAGTAGGTAGAAGTATCTTACAATGGACCATAAATTCTTTTTTAATAATTTTTACTATCTCCCCTGTGTAGCCTTACAATTAAAAAGTAGGTTATTATCCCTTTCAAAAATCTATCAGAGGTAGCAGGAAAAGATACTATTACTTAGTAGACTGAATGGATACAGTAGGAAAAAAAAACGACACGTCTCGGGGCTTCTCTTCAGGTCTTCATGAATAGAGGTTTTGGACAGAGTTGTTATGAGGGACAGTATACAAAGTATTTTCTGATCTTTCTGCTTTAGTTCATTTAGATATTTTTAAAATGTGATATAGTACTAAGGCTAAAAGAAGCTGAAATATTTTAAAACAAATGGCAAACAATTTAAAGCCATGCAACAAGTGGCTTTTTCCTGGGTCAACTCAGTTGCCTCAGCTCTAGTGCTGCCTTCCTTGAATCTAAATGAGACTATGAAGAGCAACAGGAAGGTGTGACTTGTACTGAAATAAAGCTAGATCAATCAAAGTTGTGCTTGATTACTAGAATCTAACCCTGGGAATGACTAGAAAGAATTATAACATTGCATTTAATTTTGTGCTGTGAAATTAATTGTATTTGAAAAATTAGTGTGTTGACTACATATATTAAAGCATAGATTACTGAGAAAGCAGCTGTAAAAGCCACTTCATTATGTTCTTAAACCTTGGTAATGCAAAGTCAACAGTGACTGAAAATAAGTGCAAGTAGAAGCATGGGTGTCCTTATCAAAAGAGTGAAACCTCCAAACCCCTGTCATCAAAGCAGTCTCTGCTCAGTGGCCACCCAGGGTCAATGATTGAGCTCTTTGAACATAAAATAGAGAGTAAATGGGATTGAAAACAACTGAGCATTGAAAGTACATGACAGGCAAGGTAAGCATGTCCATAAAATGTATGCAGATGGCAATGTGACCCACAGTGTTTCTCTACAGGCCTTTGCATTTGTCACAGTTCTATATGTTTCATTGAGTAGAATTAAAGAACAAAATCCCTAAGGCTTGTGATCATGAGTTTTAAAATGTTTCAGACCTGAAACACATTCATTTGAAGGGGTATGCAGCTGCAACACTTCCATTTTAGTGATACTTCACCCAGAGTTATTTGAACATCTTCAAATAATTTTATATTTTCAAAACACTTTTCAGAGATCCAGCTTGAACCAGCAAGATTTTTTTTTTTCCTCTAGTATGTGGCAATTATGAAGAATCAGAGTTTCTTCTGTGTTCTGTAGATCACCATAGTAACCTGTACTCTATTTAATAGGAAACAAAAAGTTATTTACTTGACAGGGATAGACTTCTGGGAAGAATTGGTTTATGAACAGTGGCAAAATATTTTAATAAGACTATTTTCTTCTCAGGTTGTTACATGTACCAGCAATTTGATCTTCAACTGTCACTCAGATTTCACAAGAAGAAGCTGATTTTAGTTAAAACATATTCATTAGGATTACAGCTATTTTCTGCTCTTATAAGTTGCTATATAAAGCTAGACAGCGCCCTGTGTTGTTTAGTAGTTCTTAAGGTCTATTTTCTCCAAGCCCAAACTGTGATATTGGCCATCAGATTTTAATAGTCCCTTTGGTGGTAGAAATTGATTTATTTTATGAAATGACTTGCTTTCAGTGTGTTAATTGATCTTTCTGATTGGTTACTCTTAATGGGGATCTATCCATTGATCTGCCTTACAAAAGAGTTCCCAAAAAACACAGAGACAGAACAGGGGCAATAACTGGTAGCCAGTGTGGTGCAGAGGAAGCCACGGGAAGCTGCAGAGGTCATTCTACACAGCTCCTTGCTCTGTTGGACTCAGGCACCAAATCTGGTTTCTTACTAAACTTCTCCTTAAACAAATTTTAGTCTTTTAAGGCAAGCTGTAAGGTGATTGCCCATAGAGTTTTTCTCCATGAGGAGATTTTCTGCAGTTTCAGTACTCTTTTGGAAACATCCCATGATAGGACATACGCTTCAGAAATGTTTATAAATCAATCCATCAGGTAAAGATGTGGTCATTACATTTCTGACCTCCTATACAAGCAATGAATGCTTCATTATTGACCTTCATTACTATATATCTATAAAAACTTAATTTTTTCTACCTTTACAACTTAACTAAGCCATAATTACAAGCACATATTATTGAGGTAGTCTCCAGCCCCTCAAGCATTCATGTATTCTACCTATCTTCTGTTGAACATTTTATCATGTTTCAGTGAACCGTATTTCATAATGCATACAAATTTAAAGCTTGAATTTCACCAGTTCTATAGGGAAGTTTTACCCAGAAGGTTGAATTCATTTCTTCTAACTCAGGAATAACTTTTTTGTTAACTCTGAGAAATTAAAAGGTATGGAAAAAACAATGGAAAACACACCTATTAATTAAAAATTTTATTTATTTTTGTAAACATGGATAGTAATTAATATACTTATTTTATACACTTAAGTATGCATTATCTCCTTTAGAAGCAGATGCAATCAATACCAAGTATCTAACAGTATGTGTATATTGATTGTACAAAAAACCCCTTTCACACTCATCTTTTCAAATAGGTTTTCTAACCTCTATTCTTAGGAATGCAGTTTGGAGGATGTGCGTATATATGTGCAAAACAAACTATTATTATCACTTCAGCTATGTGTCTGTTGGCACTGCAGTGTACCAGTTTTGCTGAAGTAATAATTTGGTCATATCAACGGATGGAAAATCAGATCGTCAAAGCACTATTCAGAAAGTACTGCTGAGAGAGTGCATTGTGGGGGTTTTTCCCTGCTAAGTGATTAAACATCCTACCTGGATATTGTCTCATAAACACCACACACACAGTACTTGTGAGACAGATAAGGGAAGGCTGGTAGCACAAGCAAGGAAATGTTACCTGTGATAGATGCATTTTTCTACCATAATGAGCTTAATGGGAATGCAGTGGTTTTGCTCTACAAAACAGTTAATCAAAATATTAGCAATGATTTTTCATTCTAAAACCTGCAGAAGACAGGGACAGTGTGCTCAATGGTTTAACTTTGTGGACTAGGTTCAGATTTTTTACCAGCTTTACAGCAAGCTAATACTGCATCATCTCTTTTCTAAATGTTCAAAGATGCAGCAGTCCCATTTTCAAAGTTGTTTAAGGCAAGTTTATATAGGCAAGTGCACAAAGACAGATTCATAGGCACACTCTGAAATGGCCAACACAAACTAGCTCTGAATAGGAGCCATGTAACTATACCTAAGCTGTTAAGCCCCATGGAGCTTTCCTAACAGTCAGGATCAGTGCAAGTGATTGTCCTGGTTTGAGTGAGAACAAAACTAATTCTGTTCAGTGAATTTACTTTTCAGTTCAGACCTTCTAACTAACTGCACTTTCTGAAGTTAGTGTCCCAGGCAGTGTCCGCTTCTAGCATTGATAACATACCATGTTTAGAGTTGCTACCAAGGATTGGTATGCAGACCAAGGCCACTGCTGGATCTTCTGTACCACATTGGGGGGTGCAGAAAGTGAAAGGCTGCACCTGTAGGGAGGAGTGGCCAGGACGGGTGACTCTAAACTGACCAACGAGGGATTCCAGCCCATATATGTCATATTCAGCATAGAGCTGAGGGATCCAAAGGGTCTTTGGCTCTTCTCCCCTCTTGGCCAGCTTTGCTTGGCTCGGGTCCTCTTTTGATTCTTTCCTCAGAGCACCCGAGGAGGCCTCTGTCTGTTCTGCTTTTGATCCTGATCTGTGTGCTCTGAATTCGGTACCAGAATCCAGCTCCTGAACACAGCTCCCGTCTGCTGTGGGGCCCAGTCTGGGACTCCCCCGGTGCCTGCTCCACAGCATCAGTGGTGATGGTGATGGAATTACCATCAGGGGGTTGGGTTCAATACTGGTTTTGTATATATTTGTGTATATTCCATTTTTTAAATTATTAATTTCATTTTCATTTAAGCTGTTCTAGTTTCCTTTTCTAATTTCTAATTCTCTCCCTTATTTCCTTTCTCTTCCCCTTTGGGGTGGGAGGGGGGTTAACAGAGAGCATCTGTTGTAGGGCTAAGGGGCCACCCTGACCCTAAACAGTGATAGTGATTTAGCCAAGTGCAGGATCACAAGATTCATGACAAACTCAGAGCACAGATGGGTAAAATTTACACTTGCACTTGCAGCCTTATCTGCAAAATGGGTATACAAACACCTACCTTTCACAAAAGTGTGGTATGTTTAAATAACATATTGGATATATTGGATACAATAAGAAGACCTTGGATAGGAAACTGCATAAATGCCAAGCATTAGATCATTAATACCCACAGGTTATGCTTTCACATTCTGATGATCAATGTATGCTTCTATCCTTTTTCCAGAAAATGAAAGAATTATTTCTGGGGTAATGGTGAACAGCTTGTAGAGAACTTACTTATATATATGAGTTGTACATAATTCATGCACTGAAGAATTTACATAGATACTTCATTTCCTTCATAAATGTCATTAGTAAAGACTACTGGCAAGAGACATCACATAAAATTCACCTCTTGTTAATTCACATAGAGCCACAGTGACAGGTCGCAAATACCAAATAGAAGACTTCAGCTCAAGAAAATAAATATCATTTTACTTGCAGAAACAAATGGAAGATTTCAAATAAAGAAAAAAAGCAATATTGATTTTAATATAAACACCCCTAAAAAGACAGGCTTGGTTTAGGTTCCAACACAACCCAAAAGTCTCAGATTCAGCTCCGTCCACTTATTATTGATTCATCTGGCATTCTGGATTGGTTGTTGTTGGTTTTTTTTTTTCCTGAAATGCTTTTCTGCTCTGAAATTTTAGCTAGCTCTCCGAAAAGAATGTCAAATAGAGTCACAAAGAGCTATTCTATTCCTTACAACTGAGCTATTGACTATCGCAATAAAAAGGAAAGACAGAAGTCATGTCAGCTTAGCTTCTGACAGGACCTTACAATGCTCCTTCATTCAAAAACACTTATGTAATCAAAAAGCAATGAGTAATGAGTTTCAAAATATCACCAGCCCTTAATTTTCTATCAGGTGTGATAAATAATTTATAAAGCTGTGCTGTTTTTAAGGAATAAAAGACCTTATAACTATCACCAAGACATCAGTTCTTTGCTATTTTACTATAATACCTGTTCTTTTTAATTTTGTTTTTCTCTCTTACTACTTGACATTTAAATGCCTATAATTTTAGACAGCAGGACCACATACCAACAAAAAAAATCCACAGGCAGAGAGCTGAAAGATATTATTTTTGCTATTTGTAGACAGTAGTTTCATATGATGTGCATCTTCAGCACCTTCTTTTCATGGGGATAGGAGCAAGATGAAGGAGCACAAAGAGACAGCATAGATTCTTTAATAAGCCTTAACAATTTTGCTTTGATTAAATTTTTACAGTGAAATTGAAATCCTTTGGGTAGAGGTAAAAAAGTCCTGTTGATGAATCATAGAAGATATCATAAGAGAAAATAAAGACATAGTTATAAGTGATTAAATAAGCCATAAAGTTTTCAATAAAAGTAGCATTTAGCAAATAAAGACAGAAGTGATTCATTGAGGTGCAAATGTATGTGTGGGTAGGAGGAAAGGGAAGGGTAAATTTGGGGAGTAAGTCTGTTTAGGTCATTATAGTTCAATATGGACATTGTCCAGAAAAACACTGGGCATACATTTGGTTTTAACATGTGAGTCACCCTCTCAAAAATCTGAGTTCTGCTCACTTGCTCAGGTTTAAGTGATTTTATCATTGCCGGGATACTTTCTTGAATTTTATCGGCCCATTCTAAAGCCCATAATCCAACTAACTGAAAGATTGAATGGCTCTTTGGATTGGGTATCTGTTTGAATAATCCTTTTCCTGGACACAGAAAAGTGTAATGCTTTCCATTATGGCATGTGCCATAGAAATGGAAGTGTATTTTTACATCCAGAGAGGCTGAAGGAAGAGGAATGATGATGGCAGACAGGGGGGATGTGATATTGGATCTCAGCAAGCTTTTAATTTCTGGAAGGCCATGTTAATATTTTGTGAGAGGTGGTACATGATAATCAGATTTAACTTGGCCAAAATTACAATGCACTTAATACTTGTGTGGTTCAGTTACCAGCTTGTGGGCTGAAGGGCCACAGTGGAGAAGAGCCAGCTCAGGGCAGACAGCTGTCACAGGTGTGCCCAAGGGCAAGGCAGAACAGCTCTTCTCACCCTAGGAGCACAAGTGGGGTTCTCAAAAGTGTTTCTGTGAAGACACTTTATGTTGCAGTCATTAAGTGTTGACAACAAGAAATGAATTATTTGATTGTTCTTTCTACTCCAAGTTTTGCAGGAATTTCTGTCGAGGGCAGAGGAATGACTCTGGGAGTAGTCTAACTTAAGTCCATGACTTAGCCACTAACCTGGGCTGATTAGCTTGTGAAAAGACCACAAATTTAAATCTTACATATTTTTCCCCATTTTCTCATCCCTAGGAGACCATTCTGCTTCCTCTAAGTTCCAGCCTTCTGTTTTCTAGGGCAGAAAGAAATACCATTTTGGCTTTTCAGAAATGAACAAGGTAGAAAAGATAGATAGATAGACAGACAGACAGACAACACAAGTCAGTGTCACCAGGTTCTAGAATATTTCTTTTTAACTCAGACAACACAAGTCAGTGTCACCAGGTTCTAGAATATGTCTTTATCTTACCTGTTTCCTGAGAAATGAGAATAGAGGAATCACAGCTTTCATTGGACAATAAAGTTAATTTCTAGTTCTTCAGGTTTCATAAAAAAGCATTAAAACATGATTCTTACAATGTCACCACAGATATCATTTGAACTTCTTGAATTTTTCTTACCTCTTAACTTGCTCTCTGAAGATGAAACAATTCACTTACACAAGCAATCTGCAGAATAGAGGAACCTTGTTATCTAACATGTTACAGATTTCTTTTTCTCCTAGGAAGTGATGGTGATGCATAAGAGCAAACATCTATATTTTTATACAACCAAAATGCTAGGGGTTTTGTTTGTTTTGTTTTTTAATTGCTGCATTTTACTAATAAGCTACTAGTTCAAAGGTTCTTTAAAATAATTAAGAAGTTGAAATTAAAACCTATGTGTCTTCTTCAGCATCTTTATGTTTAATTTATTGTCACACTCTCAGCAGGACGAGGTGGCTGATAATTATTCAGGGTTGCCAATTAACCTACTTAGCAGGTCACATAGGTAACTGGCATAGATTGTGTCAAATCTCATTATTGGGATAATAATTTAATCAGCTAGTGCATTGACTGAAGGCTAGAGAATCTGTAGAATAAATTAAACAGGAAAATAAAATCAGTACCTAGACAGACATTATACTTAAATGCATGCAAACAGTTTGTCGCACAAAAAGCATATATGAAGCATACAACTCACTAGTAGAAACCTGGTAAAGTCTGGGGTAGTGTTGGTGGTATTGGGAGGGGTTCAGTCATAGTATCGAGCATGATAAAAACCCCAAACCTTATGTGTTGCCTTGCTTTTATGAATGAAAGATAATATTACATACAAAGAAGTATGGTCTCTCCTCTCTCATATATCCCAGCCTTCTTCAGTTCTTTTTGCCTGGCTTTAGAGGAAAGACAAAGGAATGTCAAAGTAAGAAGGTCATATAATGGGTAAAATAATATTGCTGGATTTTTCAAGGTGGACAGGAAAGAAGACAAATTGCAACAAGTGAAGATGTCAAAGTCACAGAGTCAGTGAAAAAAATGTGGTCTATCTGTACAGTCATTCTCTACATTTACAAGGTGACTGAGTATATAGCAGGTAGGAAGAGTTCTGTGCAGTTAAAGAAACATTAGGAGGAACATTAACATCTTTAAAAATGGGTTTGAGTATGAAATACATACCTTTTCTTTAAAGGAAGGTACAAACATTAGCCAAATTATAAGAGCTGTAATACTCGCAATACAGAACAGTGAAAAAGTACCTCTACTAATGACAGGATCTAGATGGTCCTGAATGTGTAAAGTGTGAGGAGTCCTACAGCACAGACAAAAGTACATGCAAGACACAGGAAAAGACCAGAATACGGTGAACATGCCCTTGTCTTCATAGGCTGTATCAGTGGTTTACTGCCTACAAGAACAAGAGGGCTATAGAAGAAGCCATCATTCCTCCGAGTAGGGGTTCATTCAGTCTAAACATCTCACAGGTCTTTCGGACAAAAATTATAGTGTACCACACACTGCTCCAGGACTTGCAATTTATTCAGTCAATCATTTATTTTTCCTAAAAAAAAATTACTACCATCTTGGCTCATGATAGGCCTGTAAACTAAAAACAGCCAGCATGTAAAAAGAGCCAGCATGCCAGGAATGAATGCTGATCTCTCAACTAGCTCTGGGGTTTTTTATAATGATGAGCGAGAATACATACTTCAGGTACAAGATGTGACCTAGACCACTCACTTATGTTGTCAAATGTATTCTTTTGAATCACAAATTGTCTTGCTACTGAAACAGCATGCATTATAGCAGAAAGGCTGAGCATATCTGTTCCAATTCTGAAATTACAGAAACAACATGCACCTCTTGAGCATCTATTTTAACCATGCCCACAGAATAGAAATACTATAGTAGTCAATAACTACTTAGAATATTTTTTTCTTGTAATAAAAGACCAGTGCAGGATAGCACTATTCATGGATGCTACCCACTAGTTCAGGAGTGCAAGATAACAGAAACTGCTTGCAGAGGGAAAAAAACTTTCACCTAACTAGTACAAAACCTTAAAATCGATGAGTTAAACTTTCTCATTAAAACTTGCCCTGATAAAAAAGCAACGAGCTTAAAGATAATGTTTTGTTGTTTTTTGTTTTTTTTTTTCCTCTTAACATAGAGGCACTTTTCAGAGCTCAAAAATACTGGATAAATTCAGTGTAAGGGCTTCTCAGGTGTCAGCTCATGTAAATGAAGTTACTCTTTACTAGAAGTTTGAAGGCTAGACTCCAGCTGCCAGCAGTTACTGATTTCTATGATCAGAAGGCCTACAGCTCCCAGTTGGCTTTTCTGATTTTTGTGAACATTTCCAGTGTTTTCAGCTCACTGGTAATTTTTATATATTACGTACTAAAGTTATAAATTACATAGGCTACATTACATATTACATAATAAAATTACATAGGCTACAGTCACAGTAAAGAGTGACAGTAGATTAAGAAACTCCATTAGAATACTGAATTTTCACCATCCAGCTAACTCAGACTTTATAAATGCTTTGATAAGGCAAAAGCACTATCAATGCACATCAGTAATGGTCTAGCGAGCCATCATTTCAGATGTTAGCCTGGGCAGCATGATTCCCAAACTGTGAAGTCAGGATGTACTCTAAGCAGGGTTTCAAGTCTGGATGGAGATAAGCCCAAGAGCAAACAGCAGTATGGACCTACAGATGTATATTTGTCTGTAGCTGTGAGATACTGTTGCAGAGACTGAACATATACTAATTGCTTCTTCAACAACTATAGGTTGTTCTCCATGAGAACTGCACTGTATGATCTCTGGGAAAAGGATCAGTTAGAAACTTTCTTTTCCCCTTTCATGTATTCCATTTTCTGTTTGTTTGGTTGGGGTTTTTTTTTATTTTGTTTTGGTTTTATTTGTTGGTGTGGGGTTTTTTTGTTGGTTTGTTGTTTTGGGGTTTTTTTTGGTTGGTTGGTTTTTGTTTGTTTGTTTTAAATATATATTTTCCATTGTTCTCTCATTTATAATTCACAGTCTTTATATGTCATGAAGACTAATCTCTTTATATTGTTGTCATAGCACCATTTTGCAACCCTTCCTTTCAAAAAAGCGCTTTCCAATGACACCGCTATTTCTTCAGTTGACAACAATCACCTATGTATTTGTCGACTACAAATTTAACGAGAAGTACTAGCTAGCATTAAAGTACCCTAATACAATGTGATAGTGTTTTAGACAGATCTAGACAAGTTAAAATTTTATTCACATCTCCCTCCAGTAGCATCCAGGCTTGATTATTCCTGTTCAGTGCTAATCTTTTTCATTCCTCTTCTTACTCAGACTAACACTGACTTAATGCCTATTCCCTTACATAGGTGATGCTCATTGCTAGTATTCTTGCAGCAGACTGAACCCTATACCCCCCCGGGACAATTTGCGGTGGGGAACAACTTCTCCCTCTGTTGAAAACTATGGTTGCTTAGAGCTGCTAATTTTCACTGAAAGGAAAAAAGCTGACAGATTTTAGTCAGAAGGGCAAGAGACAAGGGAAGAAGACAGGCTCTGAGCCTCCCCAGGGTTATAGCAACTTCTCCACAAGGAAGGCACTCCATGGTCTGCCCCCCCAGCCCCAAAAAGAGAGATAAATATGCTGCAGTGTGGTACCTTTGCCCTGCTCCCCCTCCCGGCTCTCACCCTGGGGGACGTTAGTTACAACCTGTTGGGTGGGCTGAGCATCCACCTAAATACCAGGGCAGGGATAGAAAAAGGTAGACTGCATTTTTTTTCTCCATCAAGATTGTTTTTCTGAACAGCAGAAATGGTTTTAAATCACTGCAAGCTGCGAAGAGCCCAGACTCCTCTATCCCACTCCCTAGGCAAGCATTTTACCACTAGGTTGTATTTTTTACAAATAGATACTATATATTATACTCAACACAGAGCACAGTAATCCCACTTCAATCCCTAGTGAGAAGATCAGCGCTGGAAACTTGGTATAGGACACAAATTAGTCCCATATAACTTCCCATGCAGAAGGTTTCGTTGGCTGCTTGCATCTGTGCTGGGCAATCCTGGCTCCGGAAGCAACAAGTCTTTTGGTTTAGGACTGCAGAATATGGATGATTTTTGTTTGCCTCGGTGGCTTTTCCACTGCTTACAGAAGAAAGCCTTTATCTTTCAGTAAATGCACAGCTGAACTAATAGATTGTCAGGGATTCGCTGCAAAAGGACAGTTTACTGTTCAAGATAACTTTAAAGATTTGTGAGTGTAAGAGTCTGCAACAAAATGTAAAACATTTTAAACATTATGCAGTGACTAACTATAGGCCTTCCATGATAATCATGTAGCAAATGTCTAAATAGAATAAAAGCAATATTGAAACAAATAAATGACCTCTGACACAAAAAAAATGGCTTGTACTTCATATCACTTTGCTTAACTGCCCCCTCCTTCCCCCACCAAACAGAAGCTTTATTGACAAAATGTACTCTGGTAATTCAGTCTGTAGATTTAAAGAATGTGCAGCTCTGGGAAAAACTGAATTATGGCTTCTATTTGTGAGATGAGGAATGGCATGTAATAACTTAATGAACTGGAAGTTTATTAGTTGTAAAAGAGAGAACTAATGGAATGCTTTGTCTATCAATCTTTTGTTTAACTCGAAAAGTTCAGGTGGGTAAGTGTCACATCCATTATGCATTTATTATCTTATTAATACAAATATGTGCTAGAATCTCAATGAGCTACAAAAATATATCTCAGCTTATAATTTAATGTGTATTTTATTAGTCAGTTTTGGAGGGTCTATTCTAAACCCAAGTCATTAGAATTTCTACTCAGATATTTGGCCAGCAAAAAATTCACTTGAACACCGGAGCTACCAACTTACATTATCTACAGCTACAGCCCTCTGCACCCTGTACAGACTGTATTCATCAAAACTGTGGAGTGAAATAAATGCCCACACAGTCATGATGACAGCCTCACATCAACGTCTAGTTATCACACTGTATAAATACAAAAGGACAGTAACATAATGATTTTAACAAGAAACATGTGGAGAAACCAGTCTAACATAAAATGAAAGAATCAAACACTTGGCTGTTAAAGAAGTTTTCTCCACTGTGTAAAGTATAGGGATCTACCTCAGCTACAATTTCACACAGACATATTTCTTTTGCACAATTGAATGATTTACCTCAAAATATCTGGGATCATGATATGCATGTGTGAATGTGCTGAATAATGACAATAATAAAGTAGTCTAAAGTCTGTTAGGATGCTTCTCCCAATCTTAGCTGATATGATGTCTTAAAACCACAACATAACAAATAGAATTTAGCCCTAAATAAATACATAAAACATATGTGAAAGTAACAAAATATGACAGAGAGTATGAAATACAAATTTCAAGTCAATGCATATGAAGGTATAAGTGAAACAAAGCAGTCAGGTTCTACTCTATCAGCCCCAATTTCATGTGCTGCGTAGATCCATAGGTAATTTTAATTTTAACCCTTCAATGGATTGATCTGTTTGCTTTGATTTTCTATTCCAGAGATACAAATACACAAGGAAGGAAAACCTGCATTAATTTATGCCTCTAGTAGGCTTCTTTTTTTGTTGTTTTATTGTTTGGGGTTTTTTTTTCTTTATGTGGTCATTCTAGCAGCAGATGTCTTACAGATATTTAGCTGTTTACACCAGTCATAGCCATTCCACTTAATCAAGTAATAGCATGCTATTGACATGTTAGGCCAATTCAATACATTTATCTTCTTTATCAATTTACATGTCATCTCAGAGGTCTAATACAACAGGGTTTTGAACCATTTGTGCTGAACACAATCCAAGGGCCAGTAATCCAATTATTTGATTTTCTTGCTGAAGAGAGGGAAAGCCATCTTGCCCTCGCTCCAGTGAGTGAGCTGCAGGCCTGCATTAGGCTTTAAGCTTCCTGTATAAAACATACCCCAAGGGCACCAGAGAGCCACTTAAGAACAGCTTGGAGGGCATAAGTGGAACATGGCTGTGGCACATTGGCTTTCTGCCCAGGAATAAATTCCAACCATTAGCATGTAACACTCATCCTGAAGCTCTCATACTGAAATTAAATGCCATCTATTGAATGAATAAACAATAATAAATTAAAGTAACACAAGTAAATTAAAAAAATTAATTGCAGTAATTTATACTGTGGATCGCCTGTTCTGGATTGCTCTTCCAGAATGCACACCTCAGATTATCTTTCAGCATTTTTTTTTCAGAATTGTATTTTTGCACATGCAAAATGTCACTCAATGCACAAATTGAATTTATTTATGGCGCACCGTACATGTTAATAAAAACTTAGTTTTGAATAGTGATCACTTTTCCTGTGCAAATAATTTTATTTACTTCTGCTAGTCAGCAGAATCTGACCTATTTGGTACACAGGTTGAGTCTACGTGAATTGTATCTAAACAAGAATTCAGACAACAACAATTAAGGATGCAAAAATGTACCTTCAGGTACCTCGGGTGGAACTGCACATTCTGTGTCTTACACAGTCAAGGATAATATCAGCAGAGTTCAGAATTTGGATAGCTGTGAAGTTAAAATGAATCAGTCCCTTTAAAGTGCTCACAGGAAAAGCAGACTCTATTCCGGGACAGATTTTAGAAGGGGAATTTTCAGTAAGTAGAATTTAATTACTTAACTGGAATTTTGCCATGATGCCTTGGCTAAACGTTCACTTTTTGTGAAGACGGAAAAAAAACATCAAGGAAACTATTATGCTCTATCTGAACCATACCTATTATAGCAATAAATTCTGCCTTGTGCTGAGATGGGACAGTATTAAGGAGGGGAGCAAAGGGAAACATCTCACCTACTGAATATTACCCTTATTTCCTGAAACAAGTTGACTCATCCCAGGAACTTCTTTCCCAAAACTTCCTTAGGGTAGGAAATAATTGGCTATTAACCAGTGTGTTCTTGACCCAAGGAATGGAGCAGAAAACATGTAAAACTTGTCTGGATTATGAGGAGAGATAAAAGAAAAATTAGAGCCAATCTGTACTGAGCCCACGGCTCTCTTAATTTTGCTAGTTGAAACTCAGAGGGTTTTACTCAAGTTTGTACTAGGGCAAAATACCTGAGGAAAAGAGCAGGCAGAAAATAGGGAAAGGGAAAACAGAATGGCACAGCTTTCTCCCTCTTCAGTTTTTTTTTCCCCTGACTGTTTGTCCTGCATTTAGTGTGGGGCTCTGAAAAAGAAAGGCTGACAGCTCCACAGCATCATATTGCCAGTGCAGTGGGCAGCCTGTATCACCTCAAGGCAAAAGAGAAGTTACAAAAAAAAGTGTCTGCATATTAAGAAAAAACCCCAAATCTTACTTATCAAAAATCCTGTGCAGTTTTCTGAATGAGCATTTCCTTTTTTTGTCCCTTGGAAATGTGATCACCTGTAAACTACCAAAACCTCTGCAGGTCCCCTGAGGGCTGCCCCAGAGCCCCAAGCACTGGCAGCCAGCTTGACAGGCAAGGCTGCCACAGTGCAGGCTCCAAACACCACGCAAGGAGCAGCCGAGGACGCCAGCGGGTGCAGAGGCACTTCCCATGCCCTGGAACGATGAAAACAAGTTGTTAGTATGCACCACACAGTGCCCAGGGCTGAGCCCGCTGCTAATGAGTCCTATGCAGAGGGCTCAGGTCATGGTTTTGATAAATTCTGTGCACTTGGTACACCTGTGAAACACAATAGCAAAACACAGCTCAGCTCACACGGCCAGACAAGCAGCACATTCTAATCAAGGTGCCAGAGTGGGTGCCATCAGTGAGATATCTGCCCCTCACTGTCAGGTGGTTTGTTCTGAGTGCAAAGTGTTGGGAAAGCAAAGAGGTCTTTATGGAGCGGGTAGGTATCCATTGAACCTGCTCTGCTGCTGGGGCAGGGGTCTCTGGGCAAGGTGTAATACCTTAGTGCTGGTTCATAGTGGTTCATAGTGGTTCCCAGTGAGTGTCTGTACACTATGGCACAGAGCATAGGGACAAAAAGGAGACATTAGAGGTCCTGGTCTGGGCTGGGATCTTGCTGGGATCACAGAAATGCGATGCACGGGCTCTACAGGTGGATGATGGCCAGCTGCCATGGAGGACTGCTATAGATGCCTCCAGCTCTTCAGGAAGGACAGGTCAGGACAGCAGGGAGCTGTGCCTTAGGGCAGCTGACAGTTTATGGGTCAGGATTAAAGGGCAGCCCACAGTGGGTGACATTGTGGTGGGTGTCTGCTACAGGCCACCTCATCAGGAAGAAGTAGATAAGGCAAAAAACTAAAAGAAGCCACATGCTCACAGGCCATCAAGGTTCAGAGCATTGTAGCTAAACTGAGTATGGCTAATGAAGTAGCAGAAAACACACACCCAACAAAATGCTCCTGGTAGAGCCTATATTGGCTCTACCTACCTTAAAAGGTGGCTTTTATCCTCTGCATAAGTGTTCTGCTGCCTTTCAGAGGATGGTGTGCACTACCTGTATATCATAGACCTGCTCAGTAGTCTTCAAGAGGGTTTCTTTGTTGTCTTACATCCCGCTAGGATGTTCTGCAGCAGAAAGAAATTTTCTGTCCTCTCTGGCCTTATCCTGCTGATCAGAGTTTGAGGTCCTGAATGTGTAACACACGCAAGCAGGACACACTGGCTGCAAATTCTGGGAAAGCATTTCTTTTCATATGGGCAAAAAGGAAGTTGTATGCATAGGAAGTGTGTGCACACACCTTCGCTTTAAACAGAGCTCCCCCCTCTTTCCAGGTTAGACATCACTCTAGATGAAAAACCTTCACCTGCCATGCATCCCAGTGTCTGAATACAAAGAAAGGGCATTGGAAAAATTTTGGCTGACATTCTGGAAAAAAAATTTACTGACTACTGTAAAAGGAATATTACTGTAACATTGGTGTTTCAGCAACTTACATGATTTGTAAGTTCTCCCCCTTATTGACTGAAGGAGGTATAGAGATAGAGATAGATTCAAGATAGAGATAAGTGGTATTCAGATGTAAGACAATAAATTTTCACTGGTGATGAAAGACAAGTCTGAAGCTTAATGGGGAAGAGTAGTATTCCCAATGTTGTACTTGCCCGTTCCTTTGCAGCAGGAAATTATCTGATTTTGTTATAGTCACCATCCTCTGTGTCATAGAGGATGGCAAGTAGAGCCTCAGTATAGGAACAGTCTTTATATTCTCGTATGGTGATGTGCCAATTCCCTCAGGCTCTCCAAAAAGATCACACAGCAATCAGAAAGTCCTGTGGTACATTCTAGAAATGTCGGGCCATTTCTGGAGAATTTGAGGGAGGAATTTTAATATATTGGAAATAGCTATCAAGGATGCAGCTTAGCTGCAGGAGTCTTCCCTCCTCTGCTCTTTATATCCTACAACTTCAAACAGAAATTAGGGCCCTTAATTTTCTTTAAACTGTGTGGCAAACTGTTCATATTCCATGAGTGCCTCAGGATCTTGCCTCACTATACTCATGCATACCTACAGAATATTAATGCTTTTCTTATTCCGTATTTCAGTAACTTAATTACATGATGAATTCTCTTATGCTGTGAATTTATCTTCATTGAGCTAACTTTTGATCTTGGGCATTAACTGATCAGTGCTAAGGCAGACACAGTCTATCCAATTAGCAGGTGGCAGCCTCAGAAGCTCAGGACACAGCACCTGTGTTACACTGCCTTCCAGGAGATTTGACCTGAACAAACACACTTGATGATGAACCTGGCCATGGTATTTTGGATGCCTACCTCAGCTCATCTGCTTGGATGGCATTTTGTCTGTTAGCAAGGTAATATAGTACTTTCAGGATGTGCCAGAAAAGGATGGGTTTAGATCTGTAACTTGCTAAGCTCAGTTAAAATAGCTTTCTTCTGACACTGAACAATTACATAAAGTATCTTGACTTTCTCTGTATAGAAGTGACTCATGATCCTGTTCCCTTCTATGGAATCCAAACAACTTGTTTTCCAACACCAACAAAACCAAGTATATCTTCCAAAGGAGATTATTTCTGTGCTCTTTGGAGGCTGTTCTGATACTGACAACAGCAAGGAATCTGTTTCACTCAGTAGTTAGAGTTGAGGCAATGACCATCTTATTCTGTGTTTTTCCATGTCTAGAGCAAGGGGCATCTGAGCCATAGTCAAGGTTCCTGGGCACTGCACTGATGGCAGCTGTAGTACTGCATTAGATGCCAGGTAAGTCTTGTGCTTTGTTTTATTGGCTGTTTCAAAGTCATAGGGGAATCCATGGCTCAGCTTCCAACAAAAATCACTAGTTAATTGTGAACACCCTTACCTCTCTGCTTTGTACCTTCAGTAGATCTGTTTTTATCTGTTTGTGTCAGATGATGCCTGTTTGCTTTGGCATCGCAGAACCCTAAAGCTAAGCAAACAAGAATGACAAGATTTAAGAGTGCACTATAAGCTGTTTGAAATCAGTAACTTTCCAGATGTTCTTGGATGCCTGAGGGTGTGCCAAATGAGGCTGTGCTGAAGATCTCTTAGATGACATCAGGTGTGAAATGCCTAAGTGTGAAGGAAACACTGCAGTAGAATGATGCATTGACCCTGTTTTCAACTTTTTGATAGGTACTTGGCATTTGACTAAGGATCCAAAGCAAAGCTGATCACAACACAGTATAAGGGACTGAAGTCTTACATGCTCAGAAGAGCCTTTCAGTCTGCCTCTGACACACTAAATCTGTGCTTGCAAAACATAAGCTAGAATGGAAAAGTGAAACTCCCAGCTCCAGCAGTGGTCAAGGTAATTTCTGAAGCTGAGCCTGACTGACTGTATGACTGTATTAATTTGGCATCTTAATTAGGTCATTAACACTGAAATCTATGGGTGCTCATGTAAATAGATCACTAGAACACCAAGAAAAATGCAGGGACCTGTGTTCTTACAGTAGGTTCTACTTGCTTGCCTTTGCCTAGTTGGATATCACCAATCATGTATTCGAGGGTCCTTAACAGGAGAGTACATGGGGCTTTGTGAAGCCTGGGTCACACTGCCACTAGGGCCAGAGGAGTAGAACAAAAGAAGCATTGGTATCTTCTGGTTTTCAACAGCCCAGTATATACAAAAGAGAGAATAATCCTGTGACTGCCCTTCTGACATATGCTGCAGAGATCCTCAATCTATTCCAAGAAACAAAGTGAACTGCAGCATGCACTAGCACTAACATCATGGAGATATCAGCTCACCTCAGCATCACACCAGGACAATTAGTTTCAGCACTGTCTTACCACTGACGTGACTTCCAGTTCCAGTGCTTGATAATTTCTGATAAACCCATGATCTCCAAACTAGGCTTTTAAAATGGAGTTCACCCCATTTTACTTTTGCATTCCCACAGCAGTTCCTCCTCTGTACCTCTTCCAGTGTGACTATCTTTTTTGTAACATGATTGATCAGAAGTCAGTTTTACCAGTCTCTGTTTAGTCCTCTTGCCAGGCATTTTCCATTCAGTACAATAGTTTAAAACCTAGAACTGAGATGAGAAGAAAGAGATCACAGGGGAAGGAAAAAAAAAAAAAAAGATCAAGAAGAAAATCCTGCAATCCATTGAGTACATTCCTCTTTCATGACTGAAGTGTGTTGTATAGCAAAATTAAAGAAGTCACAGAAAACTGCTTTAATCTAAGATAGAACAAGGAACTTCACTAGAATAACAAGAGCCACATGGTTGATGAAATTACAGTGTCTTTCTTGAATTTGCTCAAGCCAGCTCCTGCCTGGATTATTGCTAAGAGGTTAAAGAACTAAATACACAGTACTCTTCAAAGGGATGTGGGGGAAAGGGCTGAAAGTGAATGCAACACAAGGAAACCTGGGATGGGGAAGAGGACTACTAATGCAACTTTCCTCATATGCAAAATTAATTAAACTAAAATTGAGTAAAAGAACAAGATGATATCTCCCTCCTACATTCCGTTCCATTCTCATGTATACTGACATAAGAAGGGTAATCATGAAAAACAGCTCTATTTTCAGACAAGCAAAGATGAAAGATGTTGGGGGATATATGTAAAAGAAGTTGTAAGCCTGATTCCAGCCAAGTTTTCTACTGCTTCAAGATTTTTTTTTTTTATACTGCCTCATGGTCTCCTACAAGGAGAGTGGCTCTGTTGGCAGTGTTAGAAAGGCTTTGAGAATCCTCTTTGGTGGCACAAAAGTGACTTTTCTATTGGCATATGGGCAGGTTGCTTACCTATTGTTCCTATATTGATACATAATGCATGTTTTCATGCAGCCAAAGGCAACCTTCTGAACACAGCTGAAGATTATTTACCTTTTTGAATCAATGGCAGGTACGTAACGGGAGCCTGAAAAAAACCCAGTTGCTGAAACTGCCAACGCCACCAAAGAATTTGAGTATGGTCACGCCCTAAAGTATTCCTTCCTTTATTTTCCAAACACAATGTAGCCAACTGAAAACCAAATTCTCATTTAGTACCTAAGCAGTGAATAATGTTATCATTCAGTTAAATGCAAATAAAGATTAAGTACATGGCTTATATTAATATATAGAAGATCTGATACATAATTTTAACACAGTGTACCAGCACTGTGTTAATTTCTGTTTAAAAAAAGAGTTAGTAGAATCTATCAAAAAGGTTTTTAATGAACTCAAAAGTACATGGTATTTTTCCTACAAGGAGGCAAGTGTGTATGAATATGACAACAGAGATGAAGGTAATTAAAAAGGCTCTTAAAAAGTAGAAAAAGAAGACAGGGAAAATCAGTTAATTCTCCTTCTCAGGATCTAATTAGCCTTAAAAACTGTGAGTCTCCAGTCTTTCCCATGCATTTCAATGCAATAGAGAATCTCCCTTGCTACAAACTACAGGTCTGATTTAATGGAGTTTTGATTGAGGATAAAGACAGAAGAGTCAGTCTGTGGTACCCTCTCTTCACACTGAAAAGTGTCCAATTCCAAAGGCAAATGCTCTCAGCTCAGTCATCCCAATTAAAGTGTCGGCTGCTATTCAGCATAAGCAAAGATAGCGCAAAGAATGCAAGAGAATCAGCCATTACAGTGTATTTACAAAGGCAGCACAGAAATTTATGTTGTCTGGGCACAGCAAAATAAAACACATACTGTTTAAACAAAAAGATGTACATACAGAAATATATACATTTACACATACAGATCTCACACACACATAATAAAATTATATAAAAAGGAAAAAAAGCCACACCACCTTTGCTCTCTTTAGATCATTCTCTCGGAATGCTTTGTCTATATGCAAATAAGCAGAGTTACAGCTGAAGCCACAGTATCTGGTTGTTAAAACAGTATCTTCTTGCTGCAAGTAAAAAGTGTTAGAAATAAATATCCAAAGACCACTTTTTTTTCACTAGTGTCTATAGCAATTCATCCAGTATGCACAGCACACACAGACTCTGATCCTAGCTGATGTCAGTTTGCCATAACCCCTCATGCCCCTAGAGGAATTTCTGTGCTGAGATCAGGATCCAGCCCCATGCTGACCAGGTCATACCCTGCAGTGGTGCCAGGCACAGATGTCCTACTGACATCTCTGGAGGTTTTGCATCAGTGCTACTGGCAGTCTGTGAAATTCAGATCAAGTCACCTGGAATGCTCCAGCTTCTTTGTTTCCAAAGTGCCTACTACCAGTTACTGTATTTTTATCAGAAAGGAGACAGAGAGTTCCCTGCCAAAGGTTATCTCCAAGTTCATACATACTGTATGTCCTTGCACTGCCACAGCCAATAAATCGTTAATGCTGCCTGTTCCAAGCAAACTTCCCTGGGACTGGTTTTGTGGGGCCAGCATGAATTTGTGCAGGCTGCTGCAATATGGAAGGACGAGGTGTGCTGGCACCACAGCTCTGTGGACATAGACAGCCTTCAAATGTTTGTGAAATGATCTTTTGAAGTTCAGCTTTCAGCTGCTACTGTTGTTTTCAAGAACAAAAGACACACAAGTAATCAGAGCCTGCTCAGCAAGACCAGAGATCTCACAGAGCAGTGGGCACCTCCCTAAAGTCCTCTGCATTGGTTTGAAATGCTCCAGAGATGGGTGAGGGGTGCTTTGCTCCTCTCAGCCTCCCTGAAGAGCACCATAATGATGGGATTCATGTTCACACAGAAAGAGCTTCAATCCCTTCTGCCTACCCATGTGGATAAAATTTACTTGGGGGGGGAATGCAGTGTAGTGCTGTGGTCTCCCCATTGTGGGGATGAAGATCATTTCTTACTCCTCTTATTTGAGCAGAAATTCACTCCCAAAAGCTAACACAAGACATTGATAAAGTACTCCTTAAGGCCTCAGAAACCCTCCTCATTTCCTATCTAAAAGCTGGCATGGGTTTACAATACATGGGAATAAACTGGTATATAGCCCATGCTCTTGTACTCAGCACAGTGATGGACTTTGCACCCTTTTAACTCTTTGTAAAACCAAATGACCCAGACTAGCAGCAGCAGGATGTCACCCTGAAGTGTAATCATTTTATAGCTTCTATTTATTTTTTGGAAAATCAAAATTTATGATAATCACTAAAGCAGATTGATTAAACCCTAAGCATGAACACATCATGATAGAGAAGTTGTTTTTCTGTCATCCCAAGGAAGCATCTATTTGCAAAGTACACGGCAATATCAAAGAGCTCTCTATTGATTAAACTTTGAAAATAAAATTGCACAACTTATCATATGCTGTTTGCAAAAATGCCAATCATTATAATACTTGCATAAACTTACTGTCTTTCCCCTGAATTAATTAAATTTATTACTGAGACTATCCTGATCTTCCTGAATGTGGAAAAAAATATCTTTCAGATAACACATTAACATTTATAACCAGTATTTAAAGCTGTGCATGGTGCCATCTCAAAAGATAAGGGTATTGTCAGCATTTACAGCACAAGTCTTATTTCAGGGGATGGAGGGAGGGAATGGTAATACTGTATTTCAGCTATTTCAAATGACACCACCAAGAAGCCTGAGACACAAGTTGTTATCTAATTGCACCTGTCTTTCAGAGATAGGTGCATCCTTCACCTCTACATTCAGTTTAAAAACTAGTGAAATTGTGAGTACAACATTGTAAACTACTTGGCAAGTGCTATCATTCTGCTTGTGCATACAGAATCCCACAAAATTATAATTCTAGATCTAAACATTCATATTGCAGAACCTTTTAAAGTATGGAACAATAATGATATGACCACTTCCTCACAGGTATACTTGTACTCCACAGAAGAAAGATAAGCAAAATAATAGCTAACAAGACAACACAGAGGGCTGCATCCATGACTCATCATGGCTTAACAGATGTTCCTGCAGTATCAAAATACTAATAATATCGAGTACAAAAGTTAACGACAAGAAGTGTAAAAACCAGCAAATAAAACTGTGGGGTTTTGGGGAGAAATTTGTGGGTGTAATGCATCTGCCTTTGAGCCCAGTTTTGCTAAAGATACAACATAAGTAAAATGAGACTCATTAGCAACTGATGTTATTCTGTCAAAAGAAAAGATACTTGTATTAGTAAAAAAAAATATCAAAAATAAATAAGCAGCTGTCATAAGGCTTCAGAACCGAATCCTCCTCAACTGATAGGAAATCTCCCTTCCTCCAGACTTCCTCTGTGGGCTTATAGGACTGGAACCCCTGGGAGCTGGCCTTAGCCGTAAAGACCAAGGCAAAGGTGGCATTCAGTAACTCCACCTTCTTTCTGTCCTCAGTCACTAGGGTACCCGCTTCATTCAGCAGTGGGCCCACATTTCCTCCAGTCTTCCTTTTACCTGCAACATACTTGAAAAAGCCTTTCTCGTTGTCCTTGACCTCCCCCACCAGGTTTAGTTCTAAGGAGGCCTTATCTTTCCTTGTTGCAGCCCTGCATCCTCTGACAACTTCTTTTTACTCTTCCCACATGGTAATCACCTCCTTCCATGTTCTATATACTTCCTTCTTCCACTTAAGTTTGTTCATTAGCTCCCTGCCCAACCATGCAGGTCTCCTAGCTCTGTTACTTGATTTCTTACTCTTCCGGATGCTCTGATCTTGAGTCTGGAGAAAAAGGCTCTTGAATAATAGCCAGCTTGCTTGGACCTCCTCACTATCTAGAGCCCTGTCCCATGGGACTTTTTCAAGCAGTTCCCTGAAGAGGCCAAAGTTAGCCCTTCTGAAGTCCAGGGTACTGATCCTGCTTGTGGCCCTGTGCCTGCTGCATGTGACCCTGAACTCCACCATCTCATGGTCACTGCAGCCAAGGGTGCCCCTTACTTTCACATCCTCAGTCTCTCTTTATTAGTACAAGGTCCAGCAGCGCTCCTATCCTTGTCGTCTCCTCCACCACCTGCATCAAGAAGTTATTGTCAATGCACTGGAGGAACCTATTGGACTGTGCATGTCTGGCTGTGTAGCTTTCCCAGCAAATGTCAGGGTAACTGAAGTCTCCTGTGACAACCAGAGCCTGTGATTGTGAGGCAACTTCCAGCTGCTTGAAGAAGGCTCAGTTTCATTTGGGGCTCCATCATGAAGTGAACAGTAAAATCTTCTGCTATGCAAAGAATATTTTTACTTTACAGTAAAAAGACTGATAGATGGGGAAAAAAGAAAAAAAAAGATGCCATATAAAGGATAGGCAGTTGTTAATAAATTATATTATTTGCAATGGAAATAAATGCCACAAGTGTTATGTAATATATACACACTTTAAATAGAGTCCAAATGCTCACTCCTTCTTGCCAAAGCTATTCCACTCCACCTGGATTCTAACAGACTAGAAAGACACCATACAAGGAACAAGATCCCCCATGTGTGGCAGTTAGGACACATACTTATCCACTGACTATGCAAAAGATTTAGGTGTCTCCTGGCAGCCCCTGCTTTTAGATTAGAAGGGAGATCACTAACCATCCTCAGCATCCTGGACCACAATGACTACTATATAAAGCAGAAGTATTATGGTAACTTCTCCTCCGTTGTCTTTTCAGTTAATGTGCTATATTTTGTGCATCCCCACTTTGCTTTGAAAGGAGTCTATCCAGACAAAGGTGGACCAGGCACAGACAAGTGCTGGGGGAAAATGATCATCTTTTATTGACTTCATAAAATGTCCAGTTCCAAGTGCTTGATCCCCACCACAAAGGCCTGGTGCTCAAGCTGGAACCCAGGAGGTTCCATATGACCAGGGGAGAAACTTCTTTGATGTGAGGGTGCTGGAGCCCGGCCCAGGCTGCCCAGAAAGGCTGTGGAGTCTCCTCCTCTGAGAGATTTCAAAGTTGCCTGGACACTGCAGTGCTGGGTCCCCTGCTGTGGGTGACCCTGCTGGATGGAGCAGGGGGTTGGCACCAGACAACCTCCAGAGGTCCCTTCCAACCCTCACCATCCTGGTATTCAGTGATTCTGTGACTGGCTGGGGAGCATCTCAGGGCTAGGGGGAGCTGTGCCATGCCAGTGTGAAGCCACACTCTGCTCTCCAGAAGGTTGTACTGATCTGGAGAGACCTGGTGACCTGAGCAACTGTAGAACCACCCTCCAGAAAGGCAGGCAGAGAGGAGCAGTGCTGAGACCTCCAGGCTGCTCCACCCCCTAGGAGGTGTTGGCACAAAAGCTCCTGGACATTGTCCCCAGAGGTGTGCTGGAGGAGCAGGGGACTGGGAAGAGCCAGCTGAGCTTTCCCTCAGGCCAGCGGCCCCTGCACTTGGGACTGCACAGGGACCAGTGCAGGGGTGGGTGGAGCACGTGGAGGGGCTGGGATGGTGCTGGGTATCTGGAGAGCAGCAGCAGCTGTGGGAAAGGAAGCCAAGATGAACCAGGCACAGATGAACACTAGGTTAAATTAACAAAAATCTTTTATTGGTTTCACAAAGTGGACACTGTGGCCAAGTGGTGACTGGCAGCCCGAAGTTCTCGTGGTGGCTGAATGGGGCTTGTCCAGGCCCCATCCTTGGGCACATCTTGCCACCAGGTGCTACGGCTCAGGCTGCGCCCTGACGCAGGACATGGCACGGAAGGCCCTGCGCACAGCCTTGAGTGCCCTCCTGAAGAGCAAGGGCCGGAGCTGGAGAGGCAGGATGGTGGCTTCAGGAGAAGTGGCAGCCGGAGGGCTCTCTGGTGGTGGAGGAGACACTTGAGGCTTCTGTGCTGCCAGAGCCATGGTGGCTGCACTGGACTCTCCCCAGTGGTCTCCAGGTGCCAGAGAAGCCATGTCTTCTTCATCTTCTTCTGCAGGAGCAAGAGAGGCTGTATCAGCCTCTGGCTTGGACTCTGCAGACATGGAACTCTCAGTGTCCTCAGGAGCTGACAACCTGTCTGATGTTGTAAGTTCATCCAGGCTTTTGGCTGGATCTTATTGCTGGGTGATGACCACAGCCCTGCCCATGACCTCCCTGCTCATGATGAATTCAGCCGAGTCCAGAAAGATGTCCTCATCATCACATGCTGTAGGGCTATGTGGGGCAGCTCCCTGGCTCTCTGACACTGTATCCTGATCGCCAAGTCCAGGACAAGATGCAGGGACCTTTTTGTCCTCTCGTGATGCAGGAACAAGAGGGGCTCTGACGGTCTCTGCCTTGGCCTCTCCAGATGAGGGACACTCAGTGGTGTCCTCAGCACTGCTCCTGCTCAAGATGAAGTTGGAGAGCTTGAGGAGGTGGTCTTTGTGCTCTGAGGGGCTCAGCAGGGTAGGAGCCCGCCTCTCGAGAGGCCCCTCAGGAGATGCAGCCGGGGCCGAAGCTGCCGGCTTGGTGTCCTCAAGTCCTGCCAGGACAGTAGCCCAGCTCTGCAGGTCACCATTTGCCACCTCTCCTGCCAGCTGTGGGTTCAGCTATTCTTTTCCTCTACCCTTGGGCTGCTGCAGCCTGTAGATCTTCACCCCACAGGTCTGAAAGTAGAGGGAGGTTGGTAAAGGCAGCTCAGCTCCTGCCCGCAAACACTGCCGGGGACATTCCAGCAGTGGCTGCTGGGACAGGGCTGCAGGAGATGATGGGACTGCAGCCGGGCAGTGGGAGCAACGGCTGGTCCCAGGCACAGGGAGGCTCATCTTCCTGTCCCATCCTGGGCACTTACCAGCCTGGAGCTGACATGGGGCTGCTCCTCGGACAGTGTCTGGGTGGGTCCTCACTGGTCCTTGTTGTCTTCATGCTCCTGGAGCTCTCTCTGCTCAGAGTTGTCCTGCTGCCACTGCAGGATGATATTCCGGGCTGGGCAGCTGCTCTCTGGGGTCTCCAAAGGCTCCATCTTGATGGACAGGATGGACGAATGGGCCACAGCAGATCTGCACCAAGACCTGGTCGTGGTGACCATGTCCACAGGGAGCAGCCTGTCCCGCTGTGCTGCCGGTGGCCACGGGGCGGGTCCCTCACTCCCAAGGAGCACCTTGTCCAGGACCTCGTGGACAATGTCCTAGCTGGTGTCTCTCACCGCGGCAGCATAGGCTGTGCGGCTCGGGGGGGACCAGCCTAAAGCCGCTCTTCATCAGCTTGGCCACTGACTCTGCAGTGGCAGGCACCAGGCAGCAGTGCTTGTGGGTGGTCATGACTGTCATCCGGCAGGCTGTGCCTCTGGCAGCAGAGCCAGAAGGTACCGCAGGCAGAGCCGGCACCTGGCTGGAGGAGGCGGCAGCTGCTGGCAGAGCTGAAGCTGCAGGTGCCACAACCTGCCCGGGGAGCAGCAGCAATTTTGGCATGCTGCTTGTCCTCCACTGCGTCTCCTGGCCACCGCAGAGCAGTAACACAAGAGCCTGTACTCTTGGAGGTACAAGGCCCTGCTCCATCTGCCCGGTGGCCTTGGTGCTTCCTCTCCCTGCCCATGGCCCACCTGCATGCAGGGGTGGGAGGAGGAGTATGCCGGGGATTGAGGCAGCTGCATTGGCACAGCCACCCCATCCCACTGCTGGCCTCTCCCTTCTACCCTGTGCCTTGCTTGGAGCCTCCTCAGCAATCTTGGCTGCCCCTCGGAGGGCTGGGAGTGGGCGTTCAGCTCATCGTCCACAGACTGGCATCACAGTTCCCTGGTCACACCCATGGGCTCTTCATCACAGTGGTCTCTGGGCGCCATGAGAACCTTGCCCCTCACCAAGGGCCAGGCAGCACTGAGGATCCCCCTTCCCTGTGGTGACCATGGAGAGGTGTCCTGGACTGCCCAGAGTTGATGACAGCACAAGGCCTGCACTCTGCAGGGGCTGCTGGCACTGGGGTATGTGGGAGGAGTTGGGAGATGGGAGAGCAGGGGTGCCCTGTGCCAGTCCCATCTGATCACGGGCATGGGCATCACTACAGCAACCACCAGTTCAAGCTGTGGCAAACTGGGATATCAACTGATTTTAAGCACCATCAGCATTTGACCACTGTCAATAGGGGAGGATGTTCTGAGCATGCCTATTTTCTACCTGAGCACCTAAATCTCACCATAAAATGTCAGATATTAAATACTCGAGATGTGTGTATGAAGTCAGCTGGAATCCTGACCCCATGAAGTCAGAGGGACATTTGTCAGTGTCTGAAGTCTAGGTCAGGATTTTATGTATGTTTGTTTTGTGCTTTGTGCAATAATTCAGATGCCAAATACATTTTAAGGTTTCCCTGGAGTTTGGAATTCTTCATTCTAAGTGATTCTCTCCAGCATATTAATGCAACCACCCTTCTTATAAGTTCTAATTGTCTCATCCATTTCTTTTCATGCCAGTTTCAGTTATATATCACGCTTCAAAGTCATTATTTGTAACTGACTGGCCTCCACAAAGAGAAATATTACAGGGTATTTTTCAGGTAAATGATTACTGCTCAGAGACAGAAAAGTTTCTGGCTACAGTGATGTGGAAAAGACTGCGGGAAAGCAGAGAATATTTTTTGATCGTCAAAAAAAGTAATCACTACTTCTCAGAGACTTAACTTTTCTATCCTTGGAAAGACAGAAAAGAAACTATTTCTTCCTAAAAGGTACATCATTGGGTTTTTTAGTTTGTTTTTGGTTTTTTGTTTGTTTCTGGATTTTTTTGGCGGGTTTGGTTTTGGTTTGGTTTTGTTGTTGTTGTGACTTATTATGCCACCTTTTCAGAGATAAAGTGCTTTTCAGTGTAAATATCTTCTTTCCTATCAATGCAAGGTGGCTTCTTGGCCTGCACTGTGCTGATTGACTAGCCATAAACTATTTTCACCTCTGACACCAGATACCACCATCTCAGTCCTGCAATCTCTTTTGCACCTCCATAACTTTACACAGTGAAGTACACACATTGAGACTATGCAGAAATGTAACCTTGAAACAGCCCTGCAACTAATAGTGAGTGTCTGAGCTGAAGTGAAAATATTCCCACCAAGCCACTCTATCACTTCCCTCCCTAGCAGGATGGAATGAGAGGGAGAAAGTAAGATGGAAAAATTGTCATGGATCAAGATAAAGGCAGTTCAATAAAGCAAAAGCAAAGACCATGTCTGGAAGTAAAGGAAAACAAAAGATTTATTCTATACTTACCATCAGCAGGTGTTATCTGGCCACTTCCCACAAAGTAAGGCTTCCTTTCTCTTAGCTTTTATCACTGAGCAGATGCCATATGGTATGGAATATCCCTTTGGTCATTTTGGGTCAGCTGTCCTGGCTCTGTCCCCTCCCAGATCTTGCCCACCCCCAGCCTACTGGTGAGAGGGGAATGTTGGAGAGACACACTGATGATGTGCAAGCCTTGCTCAGCAATAGCCAAATACCGGTGTGTTATCAACACCTTTCTAGATACCAAATAGAAAGCACAGCACTATGAGAGCTGCTAGGAGGAAAATTAATCTATCTCAGATGGATTCAATACAACGAGGCCAGGCTGCAACTTTTCTTCTGGTTGGACCAATTCTCAGTCATTTACTTTCACTGAAGAAGTGAGAAACTAAAATCTCTTAACAGCCACCACCTCTCATCAAATCTGATTCAAAATTTTTGGGAAGAGAGATCTTGACTGATGGCCAGACATATACACATACTGTCCACATACATAAAGCACACATACATTTCTGTTAGAAAACAGGTGAAAAGCACAAAAACCAATGACTGACCAAATTTTTCTTCAGTTAGCAGCTACTCACAAACATCTTATGGAATGAAGTTTATGGAAAGAAATTTTGGGAACACACAGAGTCTGAAAAAGTACTGTGTGGGGTTTTTTTTCTACTCATTTCATTTTTTACTGGAGCAAAACCAGAAATACGTGACCTCTGTGCATAATGACAACTCAATGACATGGCTCTCATTCTGAATGTGGAATATGAAATGCTCACCGTGAAGTGCTCAAAAATAATCCTTAGGCCATGATTATTCATAGAAATTATTTGGTGAGTAATTTCAATTAAATAAATTCAAGGAATCAAGAAAAAGAGGCTAAACTAACAGAATGCATTATTTATGATGAATAATTCATTTGCAGGAACTTTCCCACATACACCACTGCAGAAAGCCAGCTCAAGGCATAGGACACTGAAGTCCCACTTAAACCCTGTTTTGAGGTCTTAATTGGGGGCTTTTATGATGAATCACTCTGGGTTGGCCCTCTGCCCAGGACTAAATTTCATCCACTGTTCCTGCTACTCACATATTGCTAGATATGTCATTAGCACAGTGGGATTTGGATTCTTTCACTTTTACTGTTATAAAAATAATGATATGGAGAGATTTCATAATGTTACTTTTACTGCTAATAAGTAAAGGGAAGAAACCTTTCACATCAACCCACCAGACTTTCAACAGTGAACATTCATCAAACCCAAACATCAACTGCATTATGCAAATACGAGCCCCATTACTAAGGCATGTCCACTCAATAAACCAAGAAGACCTGATAATTTCAACAAGATTCTCTGAATTACTAAAAGCACTTGTATGGACTTAACGCTTGCAAGATGGGACATTTCCAGTTAAAAACATTCACAGTATGTAACAGATAGGTTAGACTGAGGAAATATGAAAAATTGCACTTAGAAATGGTAGTGGTAAATATTACTGTAGACATTCACACAGCTACTGTAGACATTCATCCATTCAAAATTATAGGAACAATAAATCCATTATTGCTTTAAGGATGTAAAAAAACCCACTCTTTTGTTTTCTTGCTGCTTAGCAATGTCATCACAGAATACCTTATTATCAGGAAGATTCATCTCACTGTTCCTATAAAAGACACACTGACATGATGAAACAAAGCACTTCCAAAAATATTTAACCCACTCAACAAGACCCACATGCATGTTTTTAAATTAAACATTCATTCAAAGATCTGATCCAAGTCCCCCTAAAATCAGTAGGAGTCATTCCATTGACACCAAATGGCTTTGGATCAGACATATCACATCTTTGAACAGGATGAACACATCCATAAATATTAACTGCCTTACAGTACTTTGCTGAGTCCTATGCTAAAAGGTCTGTGTGTACAAGAAGGGGGGAAGATTTGGTTTTCTATATGCAAGAAAGACAAAAAAGAAAAAAAAAAAAAAAGGGCTAAAGCTAAAATAAAGGGTAGTCTTAATTACATAATGGTGAGTCTGTCAGTATCCCCGGTGCACAGGCTACTTGGGATGCTTTCTGACAGACAGCTTCTCTAGCACATTTCCTGCTGAAACCAGTATTACTGGTATTAAAACACACAAAATTCACTTATCTTTTAAAAAGTTAGGATTCCACATTAATGATACAAACCCTTAGAAATGGATATTTTTACTGCTGTGTCTTGCACCACCAGTGTTAAAATCATGCTGTGCTGTTACAACAAAACAGTTTACCCCAGATATACTGAAACAAATTATGGTGAAGTGTCTTTGCAAAAAAAATTTGTTATAATTAGTTAGTGGGTATCAGAAATGTGTGTCTTTGTCCAGGGTCTGAGTCCTTGTAGGAAGCAGCAACTGAGAGAATTAAAAAGCATGTTGATTTTAAGTTGCAATTCATTAGATTATTTTACTTATACAGCAGGTAGTCATGACATGACAGCAACAAATATTCTGAAGTAGCCCATGGCCCTCCATATGCTTGAATGGCTGGAGGAAGTGGAGCTAAACATTGCATCTGGAAAGCAATGAAATTCATTACAGGTAATAGCAAAGGCAGTTAGTTACTGGCTGCCAGCAAAACACAACTCAGTAGAAGCCACACAGACTGGCACATCCACCAGCTTTCCGTCCACAGAGACTTCAAGACAAACATCTCCTTCCTCTGCCTCTTTTAGGTATGCATTGCACCAGTTCGTTGCTGGGCATCATGGGTGAGTGGGGATGGACACCAGGGTCATGGAGGACAGAGCCCGACAGCTCCTTCCTCCCCGTCTTTCATGCTCACCCTCTTTCACTCATTCCTTGCCTGTCCCCTGCCCAGAGAAAGCAAGTGAAAGCCAGAGCCTCCTCTTTCAGCCTCTCCTTTACGGCACACTTTCCAGTGCTCCTGGATGAGATAAAACCTTGGATTACAAGTAGCAATTATTTTGCATACTTCTCACTGCTAAATCTGGAAACTGTTTATTTCCTTAATGATTACTCTTAAGTGAGGCACAAAAATATCCCACACAGTACAGAAAAGAGTCCAAACATGTACGTACTCATGGAGGGAGAATATCTCCAAGCTACAAATAGCCACATATACATGAATATGGGGTACTTGAACAGTAATGAGGATTATCTCAGAACTCTGTAAACCGACATGGACTAGGCATCTCATGCAGGATGAGGAACACATGAGATCACTAAATATCTAAATTTACAAATTCCTATTGTTTCACCACATCAGCCATCATGTTTTGTTCACAAAAATCAATATTGTTATGTATTTATATTACATGAATAAATCCCTCCTTTCCCACCACCAGCACTCAGGCTACCTTGATGGTTTCTAACAATCAGTAAAACTTAAATCCCATCCTTTATCCAATTCACAGAGTTTTTTGCTTAAGTTCTTGCTGCAGTCTTTTCTTTATTCCATAAGACTTAGTGGATATATTTGTTCCTTCTTCATTTATGTACAGGGAAAAAGAAACAAACTGATAGGTAAAGATACATGAGTAGCACTTAGCATTCATCTGCAGATACAATGTGGAGAAAGAAAATTACCTCCACATTTCTGAACTTACTCTGCTCCTTGATATTTACTCTCACAGAAGGACAACAGCACAATGGGCATTAAGCAGGAAGGGTAATGGTGTGTACCAAATTTTATGTGCTTCATGCCGTATCTGTTGGGTTTTTTTGTTTTGTTTTGTTTTCCTGAAAGTAGATAGATAAAGTGGTGGCTTTAGGACCATGCAGGAGCCTAGAGCTGCTCTGGTGTATGTACCAGGATAGGACTAATGAAATTTAAAGTTCATTAAGGCTGGTATCAGGGAAGTATTTAGTTCATACTTGCTCTGCAGCAGTCTGGGAGTGCCCTCATGGGAAACAGGTATGGGATAATTGAGGGCTCTTAAGCCATCAGACAAGGATATTACAAGGATAAAAATTTCAAACTGAAGGTGGCCAGATACAAGGTTGTAGAGAAAGCACAATTTTTTACCTGTGGGAGATGAAAGCTATTGGAACAATTTACTAAACATTATGGCAGATTTTCATCATAGGCAGCTGCTAAAATACAAATGGATATGTTGTTGTTTTTTCAAGTTTTTGTTTTTCCTTTTCCTAGGAAGAATGGTCTAGCTTAAGCAGGAATCAATCAGTTTTGCTGATGGTCTTTGATATGCAAGATCTAAAAGCCACAATGGTTCCAGTAAGCCTTATAATCTATGAATCTCTAAGTTTATGAATCTCTACTCGGTCTTCGTAAGTTTGCTCCAAAAAGGAGGGTGAGGGAACACTGCAAAGTATTTGTGAAAAAAAACCCAAACCTTCACAATGTTTACAAACCCAGCGTAACACTAAGTTTTCCCAAACCCTCATAGGCTGCCGTACCAACCTGCCTCCCAGCCTGCCATTCCTGGAGGCTCTCAGATAGTCACAGCCTGAAAATGTTCTCACATTCAACATGCGAAATAAAAAGGCAGTAAAACAGGTGGGGAAAAAAAGCTGTTCTTTTATACTCTGTGCTTTTAATTGAGGGGATTATAAAACACTTCGGGCATGCTGAGAAATCATGACTTTGTTTCTAAATAAAAAGCTGTAGCTATTTTCTTTTTAAATCCTTGTTCCTCCTCCTCCAACAGTGGTTATTATATGCATGCATTTGCAGCGTAATAGAATCAGTATCATCTCTGTGTCTTATTACTGTTGCAATCCCCTAACATGCTGTTCCTTCCATCCCACATGAATCTGGTAATTACTGCTGAGGCATGTCATGCGTACACTTTCCCTTCCAAGGCAGCATCAGCAGTTACCACAAACACATTTCCTATGTACTAGCAAACACAGGCAAATGGGACAGTGTATCTTGCCCCATGAGCCCATTCCAAGTTGTTATACTTGCTCACCAGAAAGCTACATGTCACTGAAACTCACGGACATGAAACAAATGTACGCTGTGAGATGAGAGAAAAATGCATTGGACTTACTTCTGCCTTCAGCTCTTGCTGTGTGTTGGAGCAAGCCCTGTGAGTGCTGGCAATGCTATGCAGGGCTGCTCAGGTGAGACTCATTGAAGGTAGGTTACAAGAACATGTGTGTGCCTCTGTGTGTGTGTCCATGTAGGCAGGTGTGTGTATGAATATGCTCCCTTCCTAAAAGCAAAACAAATCAACCTGGGTCTACTTTTACCCTCTCTTTTTAGGCTTATGTCCCTAGACCCTGTTAGAAAGATCTGAAAAAACATTTTCTAGGTACTGTAACTAATCCAATTTTGCTCCTCAACCACCATATTCTAAGGTTTAAAGCAGAAAACAAGGGGAAAATCTCACAGAATAAGAATCTGTCTGCTGATGTATTAGTGCTGTAAAACCCCAGATCTGCCATGCACATTTTCCCTGATCTTAGCAATTTTTGCTCCTAAATTCATCAGGATGAAGAAATGGAGCAGCTCTTAGTGCATTTCCAAATTCCAGTCTTGTTGAAATTCACACAGCACCACACCAAAAGCATCCTCCAATGCGGGATGTTCCTGGTTTTCCCACAACCTTTACAAATTTTAGATAGGAAAGTTGCAGCTGCTCCAGTCCCGAATACAATCCAGCACTATTCCTGCCCAGCAGCACTGCAAAGGCATCTGTGCTGGCCGCTGCAGGATGATACCTTTTCTGAGCTCAGGCTCCTCATACGAACAGACAATACATCTCTGCTGCTTCTAAAATGTGGGCTTTAATACTTAACAGCTAAAAAATGACACAAGACAACAGTACTACTTTTGCCAAGTCCAGCACTCTTTTGGCAGCAAACCTCCACGCTGTAAAGACTAAGTGAAGTGCATATAGTTCCCTATGAAAATCCGGTAGTAATTCACATTGCCATATTAGTCCTTTAAAAATTAATTCTGGAGTGTCTTTTTTTCTTTTCTTTCTTTTTTTTTTTTTTTTTTTTTTTCTTTCTTTTCTCCAATGTGAACCCAAAGTTTTACTTTCCAGACAGAAATCAAGAGCAGCCCTACTTTCCCATCAAACAGATCTGTACCCAGTGCATGGTGCTTAAGCAAAGTCACAATGACCCACATCCAACCTCTTGTTCTTTCTAGAGGCAGCCAAACGCTGTACTGTAACATTGCAATTTGGCAGTGGAATTGGTCTAGCCAGTGTGAATGATCACGTTAGATGTGCTCTTAGCTCTTTCCAGCGCATGTAGAGGGATTCGGGCACACAACTGCAGTTACCTGCCAGCCTACTTTGGCAGAAGGTGTTGAACTTCCCTGAACGTTTTCAAACGCCAACGCGCTGGACAGAGCTAGTCACGGCGATTTGGGGAAGGGAGTTGCTGCAGCCAGAATGGGGGATAGATGCTGATGCCAGATCCGGGACTTGCAGCACCCCCGCTCCGAGAGCCAGATTGTGAGTGTGTGATGCGGATGCGGGTGTGGTGCGTGCGCGCGCGTGTGCGGTGTGTGTGTGTGTGTGTGTGTGTGTGGTGTATGTGTGTGTGTGTGTGGTGTATGTGTGTGTGTGGTGCGTGCGCGCTTGCCGGCTGGCTTGTGCCGAAGAAGCTGCTTGACTTGCTCTCGATTTTGAGGGCACAGATTTAGGGAGTCGGGGACAAAAATTCTCCGGACCCAGGTAAATCCGCTTGTTACCTTATTCCACTCCCCGGCTCCGAGTCCCCGCGCTGTCCTGGGCGCGGCTGCAGGTGCTGTCAGAGCGCTTCCGGCTTGAGCAGCCGAACCGGGAGCGGAGCTGGCTGCGAGAGGCACCGGGAGTGGGGGAGCGGGTTGGGGGGGGGGTGGGAAGTGGGGGGGCTGGGAAAAACGTGTCCCCCCCGCCCCCGGCGTGACGTCAGCGCGGCTCCGTGCGGGGCAGCCGGCAAAAGCGGCGCTCCGCGCCGCGCCCCACGCAGAGTCGCCCGCGCTCCCGCAGCGGCGCCGCCGCCGCTCCTCGCCCCCCGCCCGGCCCAACTTCCCGCTGAGCCGCGGCCGGGACGGGACGGACCGGACCAGACCGGACGGGACGGGACGGGACGGGACGACGGCGCCTCGCTGGGCTCCTCCTGAGGCGTGAGGCGGGCGATGCCTCTCGCCGCCGGGCGCCTGGCTCCCGGGGCGCGGCGGAGGCACTCGGCGGCGGCCCCTGCCCCTGCTGCCCCCTCGGGCGCCCCGAGAGCAGGTACGAGCCGAGGAACGTGGGGTTTGGCACGGGGAGCGAGGTTCGGAGGAGCCCTGCTGCCGGGAGGGGGGCGGGGAGGCTTTGCGATCATTTATTCTACATCCCCCCGCTCGCCACATCCAGGTTAAAATGCTGCCAGTGAACGGGCAGCCGGGAGCCGGGGCTACCCCGGGCCGGGCAGCGCGGCGGCTGGAGGGCACGGAGCCGCTCTGCTGGCAGGTCGCCGGGGTGAAGGCGGCTGCTGAGGCAGGCGGAGGGGTCGGGCGGGGGGGGGGGGCAGCACTGGGGGCCCTGGATTTTCGGAGGGCTCCCCGACGGGGCTTCTCCCACAGCAGCTCCCCAGGCACTTTCTGAAGGGAGAAGGAGGGGTGGAGGAGAAGGGAGATTTCAGACGAGTTTTGCAAGTCGTTGCCTTGCTGCCCACCTCCCTCCTAGCCTTGCAACCTGCTTTGCCCTCCCCTTCCAGCCTCTGCTTCTGGCCGTTTTCACTGGGGATTTCTTCTTTCTCTCCTTACTTGTCTCAAAAGGTTTGACTGTAGGTACCGAAGTGGGGATCGACGGCGCATAAAGATGCTGAAGGGTGTTTGGTTGCTCAGTTTGTTAACAGTGGCTGGGATCTCACAGACAGAGAGTCGCAAACCTGCCAAAGACATTTGCAGCAAAAGCCGCTGCCCTTGTGAGGAGAAGGAGAACGTGCTGAACATTAATTGTGAAAACAAAGGATTTACAACCGTCAGCCTCCTTCTGCCACCACCATCAAAGATCTACCAGCTGTTCCTCAATGGGAATGCACTGACCCGCTTGTTCCCCAATGAGTTCGTCAACTACTCCAATGCCGTGACCCTCCACTTGGGCAACAACGACATGCAGGAGATCCGCACAGGGGCCTTCAGTGGCCTCCGCACCTTGAAGAGGCTGCACCTCAATAACAACAAGCTGGAAGTGCTAAAGGAGGACACGTTCCTGGGCTTGGAGAGTCTGGAGTATCTGCAGGCTGATTACAATTACATCAGTGCCATTGAGGCAGGGGCTTTCAGCAAGCTAAACAAGCTAAAAGTGCTGATTCTCAATGACAACCTCCTGCTGTCCCTGCCCAGCAATGTCTTCCGCTTTGTGCTCCTCACTCACCTGGATCTGCGGGGGAACCGTCTGAAGATGATGCCTTTTGCTGGTGTGCTGGAGCACATTGGAGGCATCATGGAAATCCAGTTGGAGGAAAACCCTTGGAATTGCACCTGTGACTTGCTGCCACTCAAGGCCTGGCTAGACACCATCACCGTGTTTGTGGGTGAGATAGTCTGTGAAACCCCTTTCCGGCTTCATGGGAAAGATGTGACCCAGCTCACCAGGCAAGATCTCTGCCCTAGGAAAAGCTCCGGTGATTCAAACCAGAAGGAAAAACATCCTGTCCTCTCAGACCCACACATCTCTAGGCTGTCACCCACAGCCAACTCTGCCATCAATCCCACCAGAGCTCCTAAAGCCAGCCGGCCACCCAAAACTAGGAACCGCCCTACACCCCGTGTCACTGTGTCAAAAGACAGACAAATATTTGGACCTATCATGGTTTACCAGACGAAGTCTCCTGTGCCCATCACCTGCCCAGCTGGCTGCATCTGTACTTCACAGAACTCAGACAACGGTTTAAATGTGAACTGCCAAGAGAAAAAGATAAGTAACATCTCCGATCTCCACCCTAGGCCGACCAGTCCAAAGAAACTTTACCTTACCAGTAACTATCTGCAAGTTGTTTATAGAACTGATCTCATAGAGTACAGCTCTCTGGATTTGTTACATCTAGGAAATAACAGAATTGCAGTGATACAAGAAGGTGCCTTTACAAACCTTACAAGTTTACGTAGACTTTATCTTAACGGCAACTACCTTGAGATTCTGTACCCATCTATGTTCGACGGGCTGCATAGTCTGCAGTATCTCTACCTAGAGTACAATGTCATTAAGGAGATCCTGCCACGCACCTTTGATGCTCTGAGTAATCTTCATCTGTTATTTCTCAATAACAACCTGCTCAGATCCTTGCCTGACAACGTCTTTGGTGGCACTTCCCTCACCAGACTCAACCTAAGAAACAACCATTTCTCACACCTGCCTGTGAGAGGAGTCTTGGACCAGCTCTCAGCTCTAATTCAGATAGACCTCCAGGAGAACCCTTGGGACTGCACATGTGATATCCTGGGGCTGAGGAACTGGATTGAACAAGTCACTGACCAGAACAACCAGCAGTCAAATCCCCCCGTAGTTATAAACGAAGTCATATGTGAGTCTCCCACCAAGCACTCTGGAGAGCACCTGAAATTCCTGAGCAAAGAAGCCATCTGCCCAGAGAACCCCAACCTGTCAGATTCTTCTCTCCTCTCTATGAACCAGAACACAGATACACCCCATCTCCATGGTGTCTCACCCAGCTCCTACCCAGAAATACACACTGAAGTTCCACTGTCTGTCTTAATTTTAGGCTTGCTGGTTGTGTTTATTTTGTCAGTCTGTTTTGGGGCAGGCCTGTTTGTTTTCGTCCTTAAGCGCCGGAAGGGGGTGCAAAGCATGCCCAGCAGTGCAAACAACTTAGATATAAGTTCGTTTCAGCTCCAGTATGGGTCTTACAACACCGAGACCCACGATAAAACTGAAGGACATGTTTATAACTACATTCCCCCTCCTGTTGGACAGATGTGCCAAAACCCAATCTACATGCAAAAGGATGGGGATCCAGTTGCCTATTACAGGAATCTCCATGACTATAGCTATAGCAATCTTGACCACAAAAAGGAAGACCCCACCAGTCTTGCATTTACAATCAGTGCAGCTGAATTACTGGAAAAGCAGTCCTCACCAAGGGAACCAGAGCTTCTGTATCAAAATATTGCAGAAAGGGTCAAGGAACTCCCCACTGGAGGATTAGTTCATTATAACTTTTGCACCTTACCCAAAAGGCAGTTTGCCCCTTCGTATGAATCAAGACGCCAAAACCAGGACAGGATAAATAAAACTGTTTTATATGGAACTCCCAGGAAATATTTTGCAGAACAGTCTAAACCCGAGCATCCTTTACTCCAAGGAAAGCTACAAACAGAACCAGACTACCTCGAAGTTCTGGAAAAACAAACTGCAATCAGTCAGCTGTGAGGGGGGAGGGGGAAGACAAAGGAAAAATTTTAAATGAGCTCAGTATCACATTTGATCGAGTCTGAGCTCAGTGCTGATGTCATGTTGCATTCCCAACACTTCCACTTTTTACATTGGAAAGGAAGTGAGAGAGAAATGGAACCCTTACAGCGTAGTAGGGATATGGAGTTGCTTTTGCAACATTCCCTTTAAGTTATTTCTAGATCTCTCTCCTTTTGACCCTTCTGTTGGAATTGTCACTACAAATGTATGTTTCTGTAATAGATCTTGCATAATTCTTTTTGATTTGGAAGGAAATGAGGAAGGGGGTCTAGGGGGTTTCTGTTGTGTTTTTTTGGTTTTTTTTTTTTTTCTCATTTCAAAGTGGAAACTTAATGTATTATGTAGAAGATCTCCAAAGATCTTTTTTTCCTGGACTATGACTTTCTTTTGTAAATAATAATATACAGTACTGCTGTTTCCAAGTATAGCCACTGGGCGTCACTTTTTTGTGTTAAAGTGCCTTTGCACTTTAAGTACATTATTACTTAATTGTTGCTCTTAGCTTTGATAAATTGAACCTATTTTAATGTGTTGTATTTTTGAAATTAAAAAAAAATGTAAAATAGATCTATATGTCAGATGCATTAAATCAGAAGATTTGATTTATAGGAAAGCTGCCCTTCTTTAAATGACTCTAGTTCTAGGACCTTACAGACTCAAATGTAAATTATTGGGGTATTTTTTTTCCCTCTAGGTTTGTTTAGAGTGATTCACTGAAATCAACTGAGAGGATTTAGTAATGGACTAGAGGTTATCAAATGCCTCAGCTGGGAGTAACAGCTCATTAATAAAAGACGTTTAACACAGTGTCATAGTGAACTGAACAATTAATGTCCTTCTTAATGCATTGCGTTGCAGCTCTAACACAGTAATGTTCAGTGGTTTAAGATTATTCTCATACTTAAGAGAACATTACTCATAATATTTTATGCATTAAATTAGGTATTTTTATACATTTTATGATAGGTTTTGTATTTCTAACTTGTTTGGACTGAAATGAACATGTCCTTTTCCTGACAGATACATATTTTTTTCATAAGCAGGGACACCAGCAGGGGTCATCGCACACCTCATTAAATTTATTAACACACAGGCAAATGAACCAATGCCAAATGAAAAATTTGAACCTGTAACTTTGGAGTCCTCCAAATCAAGGTAGCAGAAAGCAGTATGTGCATCGCACTAGCTTTCAGTGGTCTGAACTATGTCAAGTTTCGACTCTCTAAAGCAAAAGTAATATTACAGTATTTCTAATCTACTTGAGAAAACTATTATTAAGTATTATCTTAAATTTTATGTAGTGTTTTAAGATAACTGAATTCTATTCTCAACATCTCTTTTCTTAAGCCATCAGTGAACAAGCACAGCAAGTCTTCTTTCCCTAAATCAGGCGTGTTTTACTTTGTTACCACCTTCAATTTACATTTCCTTCCTGGAGTGTATTGAAATCATTTTTATTAACAAGTATACAGCCAAACTTTATTAAGCCTTATTAGCTTCTAAATAATTTTTAGATGCAAACATTATTGTGCGATTTAAACAAACAGCCCTTATTTACAACAAACCCAGTTTTGTTTTGTCTATTGTAAATCCTTATGCAACTGGGATGGTGATCTGCATATAAAGTAGGCCAGGCTTTTCAATTCCTTATTAAAGCAATTGATGAAGTCTGAAAGAAGCACACTGTTTCCTTTTCATAAATAGGTTACTGCACATAATAATCCTTTATTATCATGCGGAGATTGAAGTGGCCTCTGCTGACTGATATTTAGAGCTTTACTATAGTTAATAATACAGTATCTACAACTTTGAGAAATTTTCAGCAATAGCATTTGAGCTATAAATAACTACAATCAATGTTGTTCTAATCAGGACTTTGCCAAAAGGAAGTTGCTTTATTTAAGAGCTAAAGAGGCTTTGCATGTATGTTGCCAGATATCTGAGTCATTCAGTAAACTGTCTTCTAATGATTGATGTGACATCCAAGTACATTAATATGCTAACATGTCAATTCTTTATGTTTAGAGTCCATAGCATCTATGGCTGTTCATTAGATCAGGTTTAAAACTGAAGTGCTACAATGAACTACTGAAGAATCAGTCTTCAAAATGCTCTCACTTCAAGAAGGAGGTGCAATGGTATCATGTTAGTTGAACTTGGAACATTTGACTGGAATACCATCCATCTTTGAGTGAGGTACCTGTTTGAAAGCTTCCAGTAGTGATTGTCTTATTATGGCTCCTTTCCCTGGGTAATTAAAAGCATTTATTACTGAAACCCTATGAAAAGCATAAGTATTATTTTAATGTAAATCTATTAACTCTTTCCAGGTATGATTTTAGTATGGCCTGTAAAACAAGTACCGTGTTATATCTGGCACACTATCAGTCAGGATATTACTATATATCATTCTGCAGTGAACCAGAACCAATTACAGGGTTTTTTTTTCTCAGAAAAATGCTAACTTTTCCTACAAAAATGTTTTCCCTCTTCTAGCATTTGCAAACAGCAAAGATAGGGAATTGATTATTTTAATAGCTCTATCCTGTTTAGTTTTACTGTTTCACTCTCAGACTATCTTACCATGTTTGCTTTGGTAGCACAGCCATATTTTACAGATACTGCTGTTATTTTACATTTCCTTAGCTCTCCCAGCAGAATTTATTTAGTGACTTGATTTTATTTTTCATCGCCAGTACTTAAAAATCATTGTTGCTGTAGATCTTTTAGGTTTGTTTTTAGATCCTTCAGCTGATGTCTATTAAACAACACTTTTCACAGTGTGTCTAGGTGAAAGAGAAGGAGAATTTTTTTCAGTTACACTTAAAGAGATTTGTTTAACAGGGAAAGTGTGTCAGCAGCAGCTGTGTAGAAGGTCTCTAGATTTCTTTAGCTCTGCAGCCCTGGAAGCTGCTGCTTGTTAGGGGAGAAGTGCTTGCCTGCATAGTGGCTTAATAATGAGTCTGAAAAAAATTTCCTTCACAGTTTGAAAAGTTGAACTGTTAAAATTATGTAACAAGGTTAGCAAAGCATTTTTTTTCTAATAGTTTTCTTTCTTCCTAAGTTTTCTTTTGTGAAAACAGACACAAATGACCTTTACAGAAACAGTAACAGTGCAGACTGAAGCACTGTTAAAATTATGCAGTTATTTCCAGTGAAAATGAGGCACAGTACACTTCCAGTGCATGAATACATTTTTGAAGATACCTATCTGTGTAAGCATGAAGTAAAGTGATCTTAGAAACCAGATTTCAGTAAGTAACTTCAATGGCAAAATGGAGGGAGCTGCTAACCTTACACTACTGTGCTCAGATTGCCCTATGGCTGCTAGGCAGACACGTATCTCCTGGGATGATGCTGTGGCTTTGTTAGCAATAGAACACACCCAGAGGGTGACAGGTTAATTGCCTTCCCTTTTTCTCCCCACAAAACAAATGACACATTTGGCAAAAGGGTCCATACTTTCTATCTGAGTTCTCAACTCTGCTGCAGAGACACTCCAAATGCCCACTGGTAGTCCTCCTTTCTACAATTTCTCTCTTCCATCAGATTTTATCTTTTTGGATTCCAGAATTTGCTCAGTTCCTACCTCACCTCCACTATCTGCTTCCTTACCCCTTACTGTGTAATGTCCCAACCTTTCCCCTCTTATCTGTCCTCCTGCACTCCTCTTTTCTTCCCTGGCTATCTCTGGAGGACCTATTTCAGCCTTGAAGGGAACTGATATTCCTGCTCTACTGAGACCTCAGCACTTACCTCCTCCTGTGACACTGCTGAGCAGCCCCATGTAAAATGAAACACCCAATCCCAGTGGTCCTTAGGGCCATGCTGGAGGAAGGTCTGCATAGCTGGTTCCTCTTCCACATGTTGAGCAGAGGAGAGAAACATAAGATCAAATAGTGTTTCAGCTTCCATGTGGGATTTCCCATCTGCCAGCCTTGGCTATGCAAGTAGCATTTCTGAATAAGAACAAATGGATGTGCTATCCGAAGCTACTGGCATCACATCGCACTTAGCTGTAATTTCAGTGAGATGACTTCAGCATGGGTTAATCTTACCAAAATTAGCTACTAAAATTTAAGAGTCAGAGTGGTTGTGTAGGGTCTCTAGAATAAATAATAAAAACGCAAGTCATTCAAAGATGATTTATTCCCTCCCAAAATATATGATATGAATTGGGCTACAGATATGCCTGCTTTTTTCCCCAGTAGCTGTAGAGAGGATAGATGATGAGCTCTGATTAGATAGCTAATTCCCACATAGCTGCAGTCAGCCCAGCCACATCATTTTCAGTATGTTCCCCATGGAGTATATAGCCTGGTTTGGTCAAAGGCACTGGCTTTTTAAAACACCTTCTTGTGCTGATATACAGTAGGGTTTAGTTTGGTTTTCTTCCCATAAACACTTGAGTTTTTAAAATAAATAAAAAACTTTTTAAAGTTAGAAGCAGTAATTAGTAGTGTCAAAATAAGGATAGCAACAAGTTAAATTGCCTAAATGAAAGTCTTAAAGAATACTGATCTTGTATGGAAATACAAATGCCATAATTCTAAACTGCTCAAGAGTGAAATGAGATACTGGAAATGTTAATGAAACTTCTTAGGCTTTTACAGGCTAATCATTGATACAGTTTGTGATTTTTCATATTACTGTTTTTGCAGACAGTAAATGCCATATAACAGCAAGAAGAAAAAACCTCTATTTCCTGAAGACCCTCCCCCAACTGTACAACTCCAAACTAACAGATAAATTAACTTACGCAGATGCTGTGACATTTCTTGTATTTTTCCCTTCACTTTTTCAAAGTGTTCTGTAGGAGAAGTACAAAAGTTATTCTTTTGTAAGAGGATCATTAAGTCTGTTTGGATTATTGATCTCATAGCTTTTCTGGGCACCAGGCCAATCATTTTGACTGAGGTTTTTAATCCTAACTAATGAGGGAGGTGGATTAATGAGGAGGTTTTTGTTCTTTTTTGTTATTGGAGGGTTGCTTGGATTTTTTTTAACCAGTAGATTGACGTGTTTATGAATACAGATGAATAGATCATTTTGAATAAAAGAAATGTTGGAGCTGCAACCAGAGATGCAGTCATTCTAAAGACCAAATAGACTCAAGGGTGTGAGTGAGGTTTGAAAAACAAGACGTCATAAAACTGCTTTTCTTCCTGAGATCATAAACACAGAGAACCCCCATTTGAGTACAGCAGCAGCTTTTGTTACCTGCTTTTAAACATTTGAAGGGATGAAATTAGAGACCAGATGCACCTCCATTATCTTTCAGAATGCTCGGGTAACTGAAGTGTTCAGATTTTGGTTCTCACCTCTAACTGTTACTCTATTTTTGCATGTATCTATATTACCACTGGTAATGCACTGCTCTTGAAAAAGTCATAGATAGTTGCAGTATTTCCAAATCTTTTTATCTCTATTAAAAAAAAAAACCAACAGTGAATTAACCATTTGTGTAATTAATGCCAGAGTCTTTTAACTTATAAGGTCCTTTGTAAAAAATAACTTTTCAGCAAACTGTTCAGGTCAATATATGTGGCTAGTTACAAAACAAGAGCAATGAAAAGCATTGTTTCTCATCTTAAAAAGGAAGGAGCATTACTGTTTAGAAACTGAAAATCCATATTTGCAGTATAACAGAAGTTACACCAGCATTATGAAGTGTATGCAATACAATGTCAGGATTCTTTATGGCAACAGAACAAGTATAGATTTGCGTCTCAGCAACACAGATTATTTGTATCTTTTTTTCTCACCCTGTATGTGCATTGCTCTCCAGAGCTAGAAGCGTTAGGCACCAGTTATCCTCTGAGTAGGAGCCATTACAGCCATTTTAAGAATGCTGTCTGCATTGGAAAAGGCACAGCTAATGTATATAGAGACCTGTTGCAGTTATCTCCTCTTGAGATAAGACCTATTTCCATACAAAAGCCTGGAAAAAAAATCCCATTGAGATCACGGATAATATGACAGTCTATTTTAAGACATCTTGATTTTTGTTAGAGAGCCTCTTATCTGAGAGGCAGAGGAATTGGAGCTGAGGCAGTTTTTTTCCCATGCTATGAACTTTATCCTTCTCTCTAGGGATTTGTTACTGATTTGTACATGCCAGTATTTTAGCTGGGCAGCTAAAATGAACAGAAAATTTTGAGAGAACTATGAAAATGTAATGACTGTATAAATTCTTTTCTAATTACAAAAGAGCAAACAACATAATACCAAAGCAAAGCTGACACAGAGGCTTTTAAAAGTTTCAGGATACAGTCAAATCTGAGCAGTTCAGGTGTAGCTGCAGAGTACCTTTGTTAGCTGTACACCTGAGTGACTTCAATGGAGCCCCTGGGATGGCACCAGTGACAAGAATCAGTGACAAAATACAGGCAGTCCTGGAACTCACTGAAGTGTGAGTGGTGGAGTAGAGAAAAAAAGTGTGATGTCCTCTTACCATCACTTAAAATGCCATTTGGGAGTTTTCCAGACTGAAGACTCATTCACATAAATCTGAAGTCAGCATGCTCCAAGTTTATATCCGAGTCACTAAGTATCAGCTTTTCAGTAACGTTCGAGTACACCATGATGTAACCTTTTGGCTCAATGTGTGGTGAAAATCTTAACTGCTATCATATCTCCTGCTCCTGGGAGTGTGGGGTTTTGCTTAAAATCTTAGCTTTATTATATCTCTGCTAAATTTTAATTCTTCATTATTCCTGATTGTATTCTTGCTATGGAGGGCACATGGAATATGTTCAGCTAAGTCTTTCTTTATCTTCTTTCAAAAGGAGCAAAGTTCTGCAAGTACCAGGGCATCTGCACCTTGAATGTCTCAGAAGAGTTTCAGAAACTCAGTGATCTACTCAAGTGAGCAAAGCTTTACCAAAGCTTTACTGCTCCCATCACATCTGCTGTGTTCTGCTGAGCTGTTGCTTCTTTTCAGATTATTCGAGCTTGAAACATATACACACTAATAATTACCTGTGGAAAACCTTATAATATTCAGCTTACATACTTACTTACAATAGAAAAAAGAGACAGGGCAGGAGGCTGGGAAAAGCCTTTCAAATTATCTGGGCTTTTTTTCTGAAGGTTTCAGAGAGGCTTATTTTGATTATTAGCTAATAAAGATGTTGTGTGTTTATTTTTGCCTTTTTATGCAAAACGGTGGGAAAGAACGAAAAAAAGTAGATTATAATTGCCTTAACTGTCAAGATGTTAAAAGGACACTACCAAAAAGCTATGAACTTCAGTGCTCATAATTCAAAGAGCTTACACAAATGACTTTTTTTTGTGGAACTTCTAAAAGGAAATGTAACACAGATTCCTTTCCTAACGGTTACAGGAACTGGACAGGCAATTCTCTTGCACAGCTGAGAAACCCCAGTCTTAAAGAGATACCAGATTTACTGCAATTCAGACATAAGCACGGCTTATGTGAAAAGACAATGATAGTGGGGAAAATGCTTAGTGCTATAGTTCACACTTTAATTAGTAGTATAGTTTTTAGCTTGTGTTTTCTGAGACCGATGGATTAACCATCCCATCTAATTCATAAGCTACTTACCAGAACTGAGTGGATAATTCTTGTTTATGAATGTGGCCTTCTTTTCCATAATGTAACATTTACAATTTTGTTTGCTGGTGGATTGTGTTTTCCATGGCTTCCTGTTGTTCTCTAGATAATACATGGGAATAATTCCTAGCTATAAAGTCCTAATGGATATTTCATAGTGAATGCCTAAAATTGAACTACCAATGACTTTGTTTATACTATTGTATTTATTTATTTATTTATTTGCTCTAGATAGGGAGGCAGTGGGCCTAGTTAAAAGTTCATTTGCTGGGAACTGAGAAATTAGTGTTCTCTTCTTAGTTCTGCCAGTGACCTTGCACAAGTCATACCTGTGTCCCCATGCTTTAATTTCTGCATCATTAAGTGAGGAGGATGATACTTTCTGCCTTAGTCTAGTAAGATTTACTGATGAGAAATGTTAAGTATAATTGTTTTTCAAAACGACTTCTTATGGCTTTATAGCTTCACACAAATACAGCAATAGTCTACTGCTTCTTTCTCTGGCATATGTGGTTCTGATCTAAGAATGTGGTGTGTATATTTCAGTTTTAGTTTGGTTTTCTGTTTTTAGTTAAAAACAGACCACAAAGATTATCTTGTACAGGGAAAAAATATTGTTTCCCTGTAAAAGGATATGACATACATGAAACAGGAAAAAACGCTACAGTTTGTTTTTAAACTGTTGAAAATGCACAGTATCCCATCTCCTTAATTTTTGCTCTCTGGCTGAGCGAAATCACTTTGTCTGTTTCTGTTCTACAGAATCCTTTCAGCAATAGTTCTTATAATAACAGTTATTTTTTATTCGTCTTTTTTTTCTGCATGAAGTCGGTTTGGCTATTGCGGGCAGCCATTATTCTAGTAAGTAAGCCAAAAGAGACCCTGAGTTGCAGAGAGCTGTTGACATAAGAACCTGGCACTCTGGGGAGAGAAAGAAATTCAACTTTCCCCTTCTGCCTCTTTGTACTCTGTAACCTCTCTTTTTATCTACTCCACAGTTACTGTAATAATTCTTTTGCCCATTGAATGCAGAGCGTGGGCATATTTTTCTATATGATATCTCAGCTATGTACTATAAAATCCAACTATTTGTGTTTGAAAGTCAACCTTTTTTCACAGACAGTCTTCCAGAATGTGGACAAGTCATGACTAGCAATCTGAGGATGCTCCCATTTAACAGAGGTGATTTGTAAATGTAGGACTACACGGTCCAGGAATCTGTGGCAGTATATCCATTCAATGCAATGAATGAGCCACAATTTCACCTCGGCTTTTAAATTGCCTTCTGATTAACCAACTAAGATTCATTCAATGGCTAGGCATGTTATTCTGGTTTAGGTTTAGATTTTGTGCCCATATAAGTTTTGAGATTGCTAAGACTGATGGTCTGCCTTCCATTGCTGATTCATAAAAACGGGACAGGTGAACTATTGCTCCTGGTTTCTAGAGTGTAAAGGACATGGGGTTTTTTTGGCTGGATGTGGTAAGTACTCTGATCTCATGCACAATTTTATACTTCTAGATAATTGGCAGTTGTTTAGAAGCTATTTATGTAGAACCTAAGATACATGGTACATCACAAAATATTTTTAGCAGTGCAGTGTAAACCATCTGTCATGGACCAGCAGAAGTACATCAAAAGAAGTAGTTCAAATAGTCCTTCAAAAGACTTGTTCTCTTTAAGTTCTGTGGAAATCTAGATCAAGGAATGTAAACATTCAATGATCCTTTTAAAGTGTTCATCTTGGAGATTTTAAGCGTTAACTTTTCTATCCTAAGAACAACAGAGGTTATTATTTATGTAAGGGTATCTAGATCCTCAGCTGCTGTAAATAGTGTTTAGCTCCATAAACATCCCTGTAGTGGTTTATAGTAACTGAGGATGCAGACACTTTGTTTTGTGGACCCCTTACCTAAGCAATCAACATTTATACTGATACTGGGTCAGCACTATAAGCAATGTAGTGTGTTGTTCACTTTAATTTCACCATAGATTCATAGATTCATAGATTGTTAGGGATTGGAAGGGACCTAGAAAGATCATCTAGTCCAACGCCCCTGCCAGAGCAGGATCACCTATAATAAGTCACACAGGAACGTGTCCAGGCGGGTTTTGAATGCCTCCAGAGAAGGAGACTCCACAACCCCCCTGGGCAGCCTGTTCCAGTGTTCTGTCACCCTTACCATAAAAAAGTTTTTTCTTATGTTTATCCTAAACCTCTTATTTTCCAACTTGCTCCTGTTGCCCCTTGTCCTAATATTGGATGACACCGAGAAGAGTCTGGCTCCATCCTCCCTACTCTCGCCCTTTATATATTTATAGACATTATATATTTATAGATATATATATATTTATAGACATTAATGAGATCCTCCCTCAGCCTCCTCTTCTCCAGGCTAAAGAGACCCAGCTCTCTCAGCCTCTCCTCATAAGGGAGATGCTTCACTCCCTTAATAATCTTGGTGGCCCTGCGCTGGAACCACTTTAGAACCAATACATTTTGCCACTGTTTGGGAATTTTTAGTGACATTTCACAGAATCATAGAATGGTAGGGGTTGGAAGGGGCCTCTGGAGATCATCAAGTCCAAACATTTACCATCATAGGGGTGGGAAAGGACCTTTATAGCTCATGTAGTCTAATCCCCTTGCAGTGAACAGGGACATCTTCAACTAGAGCAGGTTGCTAAGAGCCCTGTTCAGCCTGACCTTGAATATTTCCAGGGATGGGGCATCTACCATCTCCTACTTAGGAGGCAGCTATGCAACCTGGGCCAGTGTTTCACCACCCTCAGCATAAAAAAATTTGCTTCAGCCTTCTCCTCATTTGTTGTTACCAGCTTGCTGGTTATGTTCATCAGGGTGGGAACACTTTCTTTGACCTTCCTTTTCTGGCTGGCATACCTGTAGAAGCCCATATTATTCTTTGCAACCCTTGCCAAATTCAACTCCAGCCAAACCTTGGCCTTCCTGACCCCATCTCTACACACAGTCAATGTCACTATACTCCTCCCAGGATACCCGTCCCTGCTTCCACTGCCTGTGCATTTCCTTCTTGCCCTTTAGTTTGACCATCAAGTCTTGACTCAGCCATGCCGGTCGGTCTTTTGCCTTCCTTATCTGATTTCTCTGATCACTTGGGGATAGAGAGGTCTTTCACTCTATAGAAAGTGTCCATAAAGATGTGTCAGTTCTGTTCTGCTCCCTTGTCCCTGGGTGCAGTTCCCCAGGGGGTCCTATTGACTAACTCCTTGAGCTGGAATTTTGCTTTCCTAAAATTCATGGTCCTGACTTTACTCTTCGCCTGACCCATATCCCTCAGGACTGTGACTCTTTTAAAAATAGAGATCTTTGAAAGTCTACCACTTAGTTCATTTGGCATGCAAATGAATAATATGTGCAATAAAAAATACATTTATACATTTGGTGCTTTACAATCCCCTTCAATTCCTAAGTCTTACAGTTAGTAATACAATGTAGTGAGACAGAAAGGATTTTTGTGTTCTCCCATTTGGGACTCCTTACTTATTCTCAAAGATCAAAGCTACTTAACAACTCTTGTATAACTCTGACACCCTCAGAGTTTGAATGTGAATCTGGAATCAATGGCAAGTGCACTGTAACAGTAAATGTACTTCCAAAGAAAACTGTCTACAGAGTTTTGGGACATGCACAAAGTCACATTTAGAAAATTCATGTTTTCCCAAGGATGGCCACAGCTGTTTCGTCTTTGTAAGCAATACATTGTCTTCATCTAAAATATATAATCTTATTGTCATGCAAATATTTATGCCACATTAGAACTAGGCTTGCCCTTTTCACAATAGATTAGCTTCCTGTATTATTACAGATAATGACAATCCAATTTCTGAATATGTTATTGTTTCTTTTTTCCTGATTTTTATTAGTGAAGAACTTATAATTATTTTGTCTTATTCAGACTTTCCAGAGAAAGAACTGAAGTCATATTTCCCACACATTGGGATTCTAATCATTGAAATTCACTTCTTTCTCTTCTTTCTATTGCCTTTAAATGAAGCAACGTACTAGGGAAAAAGACATGTCTCAGTCTGGAATACAAGTGCAAGTCAGGAATAATTGAAAACAGTTTTGATCACCCTTTGAAATCCTAGATTAAGCAGTTTTGCTAACACTCAAAGAAATTCTCTGGAAACTTTTAATTTATTGCACAAAAGGTAGAAAGCTTCTTTTCTTCTTCTTTAGGCTCTTACTCTGCCAATGGATATTTTTTCTATAAGTAGCACTGACATGAAAAGTCTGAAGTTGTCCACTTTTCTCTCTTTGACCAACATTCCCTGGGTAAACAGAATACTGTGAGGAGAGCGGTGTAAATCCTCTAGGTTTATTTTAGCTTTATGAAAAAGCCACACTGAAAGCTGAGAAAGCTTTGAGCAAAATTAACAAAACTTTGCAATCCTTGCCAGCATCTTTCCAGAATACTTGTCATTATATGAGTTTCCAATTTAATAATACCCGTAACAGTGTCTTCCAAATTAATAAAATATTAAAGTGGAAATAACAAGGGTTATACCCTTAGCTAAGGAGCTCCATTTAGAAACATAGATTGCAATGTTGACTGCTATGCTAGTTTTCTGATCTGTTGGATTGTGCTTATTAACTGAATTAACTGAATTGATAAATTGAATTTTGCTGCCTCTGGGCTGAGCAGTCAGGCTGGGTAAGGGCCAAGCAGAAGCAAAGGTTAAGTAAGGGACAGAAGTAGAACTGCAACAGAGGCACAAATGCACAGCCCCAAAGAGAAGGAAGGTCAAGGCTACCAAGGACGAGAGCACTGCCCTCCTAGGAGAGAACTCCTCACTCACACATAGAAGCAGCCTCCTCCAGCACAACATGCCCTCCCACATTCCACGGTCAGGCTTTGGTGGACTTTGGCATAGCCAAACCAGACAGCAGGCACCTAGCCTCTTGACTTCCCCAAGAACTGCCTGCAGGACATACACATTCAGCCAGTCACACTGAGTTGATGTCTACCCATCCAAAACTGTCTATGTTCTCTTAAACTTGGCTAATTTGGTAAGAAATCCAATGGGCTGGTAGAAACCCTAGAGCTAAGGAACTCAGTCTGGAGTGCTCTGTGTTTCAGCTGACTGGAAATGTACGATGAGCACACACAGGTCTCCTCATGAAAGTCTCAGGAGTGTGCCCCAACCTTCCCGATCTCATTGCACTGAATAAGCACTATTATAAAAAAAAAAAAGATAAAATATAAGTAAAATGTCTCAACAAGCACACAGAGAAAGATAAATATATGTTTTATAAGATGAAGAACTTGGTGCTCGAGGTCAAAGAGGAATCCAGTGGTGGAGTCACTAAGATACAAACTGGTATCCCATAATACAATCTCTTGAACAGCATGTGTTGCTGCTCTGTCTGTGACAACAGATACTGCTGCCACCAGAAAAGCACGGATCAGAGGATTCCCCCCAGTTTCCAATGTTTGTGGGTTTTTTTCATTATTACTCATGCTGAGTTGGAGTTCTTCCAGATTTACCCACTGAAGTCAATCACACTGTGCAAAGGGTACATATAAACATGGGAGGCAAAATCTGTCACTGCCTTTTTTTAAGGGACCTAACTGGCCAAACAAATGATTCCCACTTTGCTACAGTACTTGAATCTACTGAGAGCAGGTGTGGGCTGAAGTTCTACTGGATGAACAGGCATTATACTGAATGCAGTCCTCAACCCCGGTGCAGGAAAACATGATTCCAATATAATGTTATTAGCTAAGTACTGTTTCCCCCAGGACAGCAAACATTCAGGATGACTACTTTAAATAGTTTAATTGTCCTCCTCTGTTAAAAGGCCAACACGTGGTACTGTATTCCAATAGGTTTTGTCTCCTCTGTGATGAACAATACCATGTTCAGAAATCAACCTGGTTTTAAAGGGGGCAGGGTGGCAGGAAGCATAGAAAAGATGGGGAGTGCCACAGAACCAGACCTGTATTTCTAGGTTGAGACAAATTTTCATGTGTCCCAAATGTAGGAAGAGGACCATCCTGAACAGAAGACTTAGGAAGATGGGACTCCTTGATGACCTCAAAAGTGAAAGAACAGATGAGCCTTGTCTTCTTTATTAACTGATCCTGGCTCCAAGTGCTTTCTGATAGCACAGATGATGGAAAGAACACTGGGCTCTCTCTGCCCTTGGAATAAAGTGGGTCATGCATCACCATCAATTTTTTAAGCAAAGGTGCTCCCTTGGAATCGGTGCTTGAATAGTTCTTAAAAATTGTGCTCTGATTTACACTTTTAATGTAGTGAAATGATGATCATGATACCAAACAGAGCAGTACTGTACTGTCTAGTCCAGTGCAGCAACAGATTTACACTCCAGTGATAACAGGAGAGGGTCCTTTGACAGATGAACTGTAAGCATTATTGCCCCGCCCAGATGGTACTCTGTAATAGATGTTGGGGGTTTTTTTCTGTTTTGGGATTTTGTCATTCATGTGGGATTCAAGTCATTTAATGGTAGCTACCTAAGCCTGACATTGTCTAATTTAATCATCTGTGTTCTTTTTATAGCTAACAGAAATAATCACCACAAGTTGATTCATCTCACCCACCTCAGCAAATTGTCATTGTCTGCACACTACTTATGCCTCTGTGAGTTAGTTACGCTAGTTTTCTCTCCAGGTTAAATTAAGAGCTGAAAGTCCTGTTGAACAGGAAATGGGTGAAGCCTCCAGGAGTTTCTGTTTTCAAGTCACATCCATATAGATTTTCAAGCTTCTTGTAGAAACAAATGAATTGTCCATACTTTAAAAGCAAGGTGAAAGTCTTGTCAAGAGAAAAAAAGAATCAAGGGAAAGAAGAAAGAAATGTTCTCTATAAAAGAATTTTATGAGAAGGGCATACAGTTAGTAGTATGCAGCCCTCTATACCTCTTTCTTTCATGCCCATAGCCACAAATACTCAGGGCTCCCTAAGCCTTTAATCTCCTTGACCTACCTCCTTTATTGAATATACCCAGCTCAGATAATGATGTACAAAATCTTCTGTGCCCATGTTCAGACTCCTCTGGTGAAAACCATCTTTTTAGCAACACTTAGCTAATCCTGGAGTCTCACATAGATACCTGAGATATGGGTCTCCATCTCCCTCCTGTGTTGCAAGCAGTAGGACTTTTTCAGACATGTGACTTGAGATTTGTAGACCTTTTAAAATGCAAGTGCCCCAAACACAAATAAGGTTTTTTCAATAACACCACATGTCACAACAGTAGGAAAATGACATCCTCTCCAACTACTAAAGGCCACATTTGGATATATTTACACAAGAGAAAGATCAGTCTTAAGACTAACAAATATACTAGTCCATCTCATATTCAACAAGATTTAAGAGAAGTACAGGAGAGAAAGTACTTTGGAAGATACGTAGGTGCTACTACCGTGAAGGGACTGTGAGTGGGTTTGTATGGAATAGCAAGAGATTCGACAGAGTGCTGTGACTCTTATTGTTGATCACTCTGAGGCCAGCCCTATACAGTTTCTGTGAGTATCTAGCAAAGTATTTAATATTATTCTGCTTAGGCCAGCCCTATACAGTTTCTGTGAGTATCTAGCAAAGTATTTAATATTATTCTGCTTAGCCAACCATGGCTTTATGATCTGCCATCTATCATAACAGTTGCTGCTTGTAGAGAGTCACCTCACTTTGCCATTACTCACTGAGAGAAATCACTCCATCTTTTTAACATGTCCTTTTGTAAATGAAAATGCTTAGGAGGAAAAGATATCATTTTCAAAAGCTTACTGGTGTCTACGTGTTGCACTGAACTGTGAATTACCTCGTGAACAGCTGGTTATAAAAGAAATACAAAGCATTTTTAAGCAACTAATGCTCGTTTGTTTCACAAGCTCCGAGCAGATTTAGAAGATGACTCAATGCCAACATTACTCTAGCAGTGCAAACAGCTATTGTTACCCAGACAAGTCATGTGAGTTTATAAAATTTGGTGATTTATCTTTTTTCAGTTTTGTCACAAATCACATTTTTCCAGATAAACAGTGCCTCAGGCAATTAAGTAACACTCAGTTCAGGAAGGACACACAATCCTAATGACCCCTTGATGCCTCTGTCCCAGCTCCCAAGGCAAAACCCTGGGTCTGAGTAGCTGCTTCAGCCTTTCCAAAATGCTCACATAAGGAAAAAGGTGTCCCTGCAGCCATCCCAGTTTGTACTATACAATCTCTAGTCATCCCTTTTGCAGAAATCAAGGAAAGAAATAATCAAGTAGCTGGAGATGTCTAGACCCCACTCCCCATCCACCTTCATCTACTTCTTTTGAGTCATACTGACAATATGTGTAATACAATGCATAAATCCTGACTGAGCTTTTTAACATCTAGCAGATTCAACACCATTAATCTTTGTTTGGAAAGCATGGATATTACTCTGTATAGCAAGCAAACAATAATTCTTTTTTATTACTTGCTCTCTGTAATAATAAAAGCTGCATATTTTACTCTTTTGTTTTATACTAAGGAGACAGAAAGACAATGTAGGATGTACTCTTGCTTTAAGTGAGCCCTGCTCATTTCCCAGTTTATACATATCCACACTTTCCTCCTTTATAAAATAAGTAAAACAGCAATACCTACCCCTCATTCATTTACATTGGTTCCACTAAAAGAACATATTTAGACATTAACTGATCAAATAGGGCAATTCATCCATGCAATAATTGCATAATTGCGGGCTTATCTGGAAGAAGTTTAAGGAAGATAAGGATTTCCCCATGGGAAATTCAAGCACAAGTAGAATGCAAATTTGATAGATGCACAAAAACGCATGTCTTTCATTTCCTTCTATAGAAAGAATTTCAAACTGAGAAATTCAGTAACTTAAAGCAGTTCTTTAAAAGTCATACAGATAAGTTACATAAATTACAGAATTAGTTCCTTCTTTTCAGAAAAAGAGTGTGTATTTTTTTCACAAGTCATTAGATTACATCAGCTAGTATTTAATGCTCTGAGAGTCACAGGTAGAAAGAGCTACTGTACTGTAAAATATGTATCGTTATTATTGCTCATTGTTACTTGATACCCTTCACTTTCCACTCTAAGGCATGCTGAGAATAAAAGAAAATTCAGGCTGCAGGGACAAGTCGAAAAATATCAGCCCATTATCAATTTCTCCTTTTTTTTTCCAGATTGATAAAGAATGGAATTTGCTCATCAAAGATTTTATAAGCCAGTTGCACCTTTTTGATGCAATCCTGTATCACTGAAGACCATGTAAATTCAGTAGGAGCAGGATTAAGGATTTTACTGGAAAAGCAGTGGTATACTACAGGAAGCTTCCATATAACTAAACATTCTCCCAGAAACAAAATGATTTTTAAGGAAACACTGATTTGTGGCTGAAAAGAGAATTTTAAACCATGAAGCATGTGCCAAGACACTAATTTCTGGTCCTGCATCTTTCCCATAGGAGAAGGCTGCTCAGCACTGACATATTTCTCAGTCTGGGAATAACTCCGCATTACCTCTCCTTGTTATGAGCAGTTTCACAGTGGGATCACATCACACCTGCAAAAACTACCAATCTTAATGAGTGCCCTGGATATGACACCTTAGAGCAGCAGACCTTCCTCTGCTGCTCAGCAATTTTCTGCTGTTGAAAGACTCTGCTGTTCAGTTCAGGAACCTAAAACCAGTTGAGTCTACACTTGCTTTTTAAGAAGCTCCTTAAAGATTAGAGCCAGATGAAGTGAATTCACAAAAGTTACTGGGGATACATGCACATCACCTACGTCTCCAAAGAAAAGAATATACATAGTAAGAGCCTAATTTAAGAGCAATGTAATAAGTGGAAATTTTGCCATTGGACACCACACATAGCTCCCAGAGATTTCTGCAGGACTTTAATGCACATATTATATAGACTGGAATGACAGACCTCAGTGTCTCTGTCCTTCAATCCCCTTTCAAGCAGAGGAATTGCTTGATTAGCCTATAAGATGATCAGCATAAAAGCCATGGTATCTTTTATTGCAAAGGAAATTGCTCAACTGTCATACAGGTACTTCTCTGTTACAGAATCACAGAGTGTTAGGGGTTGAAAGGGACCTTGGAGATCTTCGAGTTCAACCCCCCTGCCAGGGCAGGATCATATAAGCTACCCTACAACCTAATCTACCCTACAACCTAATCTACCCTAACACAGGTCACTCAGGAACGCATCCAGGCGAGTTTTGAAAAAAAGTTAGTAGAGACTGTCCTGAAAAATGAAACTTCAATAACTTTCCTGAGATGGAAGCCATAACAACCCATTTTATGCCATGTCCAGTCAAGCATCTGCATTTTGGTAGTTAAGGCACCAACTTAATATCTTTCATCTGTACTTATGGGAAATATACAAAGCCATTTTGGAACTTTGGAACTTTGACTTGGAACTTTGTTGTGGCAAAATAGATATATGAAGTTTGATATTCAGTAAGTCCTTTAATTTTTTTTTTTTTTTCCCATTTATACAGTCTTCTTTTAAAGCCTTTCTCTTCTTACAAGATTTCCCTTAGCCTAGGAGGTTAAAAAGTATTTCTGACCCAATACAACAACATTTGTAGTAAATAAAATTATAAGAAAAACAGTATCAACGTGCCTCTGAGATAATTATCTCTGATCTGAATGCAATTATTTCTATTTTTTAACAGTACTCAGAAAATGAAGCTGTCTGAGCGCTGAAAAACAGTTAATTCTTCTTTTTATTTTTTTTTTTTTCTAGTCAGGGTAAAAATACCTAATACACAAATACACAGATTTCAAGGAAATATGACAGAATGAGGGCATTATGGTTATGATACTCTGTATATTTGGAACTGTGGGTAAATTTAGTATGACTGCTGCAGTTCCTTGAAATACATACGGTCAATGCCACCCTCTGAATAAGAGAGGAACTAGCAGGAATCACTTGTTAAAATCATGAGTGAGACCCTCTGGAAACTGGATGCAAGATTCAGAATCCCAATCAGGTGCAGCAAACCCCCAGTTGTTACACTGCCTTGCCTGTGTGAACCTCACATGATGAGTTCAGTTAAACTTTATGGCAGTCTCCTGCCTTCTTGAAGCAATACAAAAATTTCTGCTCATGTATACTCTAAGGGCCTTATCCAGCTTTCCTGAGCACCTGTACACTGGTTTGAATGGTCTTTGGACCTGTCTGCTATCTCTGAAGATCTCTGCTCCAAAGAGAGATTGCAAATGTGGAGCTGAGGCTCTCTGCCTGAGAAAAGACTCCCTAATGTCACAACTTGTGCCCAGCACAGGATGCTGCATGTATCAGGATCAGGAATGGATGTAAGAGCTGCAATCCTGTGTCCTACGACAGGATATGGAGGTTAGCTTATGCTAATCTGACTTTTTGTATCCATTTCCCAATAGGGTAAGTTTGAACCTAATTAGTTCTTTTAATTAAGAACCTACTTATTATGATGTATTTGATAAGGCCTATTCTATATCCTTAAAGGGGCAACAGTTATTTAATTCATCTGTCCAGGCAAGAGGTTGGCAGGTATATTCAGGGTCATCAGAAAGGATGCAGTGTTGAGTTGTCTTAGTCCAAAGACACAGAGAAAACAAAGTAATCCAAGGAGCACGCCTGGGGTCATGAGACCACCTTCCTCACCTCAGGCTCTCCAGGTTTTTCTAAGTCTACTTTTTCTATATATAACATATATTATATATATGCACAACATATATGTAAAGAAGATACAATTGTTTCTTACAAACCTTGAATCTTTATAGGCACACAGAAGGAGACTTTATATATGGGATAGAGAAGTTTTGTGAAACAAAACCAATATTTTCAGAATAAAAGGAGAATCAGGCTTTCAGGTTGCTTTTAAAGCATATTTTAAGAAGCAAGCAGACCTGATCAGATGTCAAGAACCAATTTGTTCATGTGAGATTTGCCACTGGTAAGCTTTAAAAGTCAGTGAGAGCTTAGTTTCTATTTCACAAGTCCTGATCATATCAGTTAGCTGCATGCTGTTAGATTAACTTGCACACTGAACTTTCCAGAGACAGAGGGAAGAAAAGATAACAGAGAAAAAAGTGAGGAGAAGCCTAATAGAAAGGCAAAGGAAATAAAAAGAAGCTGGAGATGGGATACAGGAGCAGTAAAGAATACAGAATTGCTAGGATTATAAAAAAGGAAGGTGGGGATATGCCAAAAGAGGAGAAGGGAAAACAAATATTCCTGATCAACAAAAAAGAAAATGAGAATTCACTGAGACTGACAGAGGGAAAGCAAAGCACGGAGTATTTAATTGTCTCTAGCTGAGGGGATAAGACAAACACCAATGTATTATTTTGCCTTCAGAGCTGTGATTATTTCCTTTCCACCTGAGTATTTTAAAATATCCTTTACTCATTCATGGAGGTTACAATCTTTCCACTTCTGCATCAACATGTGGAAAGTACTGTTACAGATGTAGTAGGGTCAACTCTCCACTCAGCTGTATTTACTTTCTTTATTAAATTAATTATAAAATTGTCACAAGGTCAAAGGGAAATTCTATGTTCAATTTAGCTTGGATGAGACCATTAATGCTAAAATTATTAAGATACCTATGGAGCTACACTAATTTACACCAGCGGGGAATTTGGACTGTGTCCATTCAAGTACAGCCTAGAGCAGTTAACCTAATAAAACCATTAAAATGAAAAGTGACATCATTTCATTAAAGTGAGCATATTGTACTGTACTGAGGCCAATGGAGGGCAGTTACATTAACAGGTCCTATATTGCTTTGCACTACTTATTAACTTCAGTATACCTCTTTTATAGCAAATTTAAAAGATGTTTGTATCTTTCATTTAAGAGCACACAGCAAATTTCCTATAGCTTAATATTCTTCTTAAATTTATTTTTTACTTTTGTAGCATTTTTCTTTGATGTGCACAGTTTTTAATGTGCACTGCTCAGACCCTAGCTCCATCAGAAGAGCTCACTTCTAAATACTGCTGAATGTATAAATGGTTTCATGGAATAGGCAAAGGGCAAGAATACAGAAAGACCACACTAGCTTGATCCTATGGTTCACTCAGCCTTACAGTCATACATCATTATCTAATAGTGGTCTAATTGGCTTACAATTTGTGGTCTAATCTGTGCTGCCTATTATGTATTTCCTTACTGGGATACGCAGGGAAATGAAACACCCAGTTTATTACCTCTTTCAAAAATTATTTTGAACTTTCTTCTTATTGTTATTCTTGTTGTTAACTGACTAGACTCATTCTGAATGTTGTTAATTTTTTGATCTGAACGTCTGGGAGGTTTTTGCAAACAAAGGTGTCGGTTTTGTTCAAAATTATCAAAATTATCCATTGCTGAGGGAACATTTCCCAATCAGGTCTAATTAAATTATTTTACTTGTTATTCCCCATCCTATTCCTTGAGCTTTTTAATGTCCTTTTGGACTTCTTGCCATAGCTGAAGTTTTCATTAAGCTGTCTGTAACAACATTGAAATCTTTTTCCTGAACTGAATAATTAATTCCAAATCCTTTCCACTTTCACTGATGTTTTAATACATTGCACATATTGATGGTGAGTCTCATTTGCTGTCATGATCCTGGTGAAGCTCATCCATCAGCCCACAGTACTGAGCAAGAGTACAGGGCTGCTAAGTCTGGAAGCACTTCACTACATAATTGATGTTTAAACTGGAAATACCAGTAAGAACATCTTTTCATTCCCACACAACATAAATCAGTCTTCCCTAGTGATGACTAACCAATATGCCTGTACACTCTGCAAATTTTGCTGCCTTCTCCTATTCAACATCTTTTTCAGGAATTATTAAATATATTAAGGAATGTTGCACCTAATTAATACATAAAGTTAAATTATTAGGAAGAAAGAAGTCAAGAAGAAACTCTTAATTTCGTGCCTCTTTGCATATGGAGACCCAGACTCAATGTTTATGTAATCTGGAAGCCATCTTACCAAAATATAAATGCTATGAAACTCAAGAAAAATGTGTTCTAGAATTTAGATATACTTTTCTTTTTTTTTTTTCCCCTTGATTCTCATAAAATATGAATCAGGATCATGAGGAATTTATGAATTCGTTATATTTTACCCAGTAAGAGAATACGGTCCTGTAAAGAATAAATTTAGACCAAGGTCTTACAAAATGCACTGAAATGCAGTATGGAACAATTCAAATGTTTTCAGAAATAGAAAACAGTGGGTTACAGTGCAGTACCATGTTGGTGAGGACTCACTGTTTCATTGTGCTCTGAATTTGTTTTTACTTTTCACTCCATTGTTTTTACTTTATTCCATCTTTAGGAAAAAAAAATTAAATTGTAGTTATAGATAATAAAGACAGAATCAGATATGAGTTTTAATAATATAAGACCTTTTTAGCAATCATAACCTGAAGCTAGAAAAGCAGGACAGAGAATCTTCCACTGAAAAGTGTCACTTCAGCACTTCTTCACCATTTCTTTCATTCCTAGAAGCCTGTTCACTTCACTTGTATCTGTAAGAGATTGTGGCACTTCAGCATATGACAAGGAAAAAAAGGGAGACTCAAGACTCAACTCATCCACACTTCATACCATAAACATTTCTAGGCCCTGACAGAATTGTAGAACATAATCAAGCAGTTGTTCCTGACCCTTAGAGATTCTGAGATGCCTTGTCCTACAGTGCTACAAGGTGAAGACAACATACATAACTCAAATGAGAAGAGGGTACATCAGACAGGCTGTATGAAGTAGTAGAACAGTAATTAAAATTTTCGTAAACTGAGTTTAAAATCTCTTGAGACGTCTGAACACCTTCACAACATTTTAAAACTCTAGCATCTTACTGAAAATGTGTATAACTTCCTACAGCTTCTGTATACAAGTCCCACAGATGAGATGGCATTTGGAACAGGAAGTACTTGAGAAAGATTTATTATCTGGTTTCCATGAAAAAAAAGTAAAGAATGCATCTGTAAATATATGTAAGAAAATATTTAATCCAGGTGTCTACAGGGCATGACAATGCTTCCCAAAGAATGATACACAGGTTTTTATATTAATTGTGTGTATAGGACTATGTAAAAGGGCAGGGAGATCATTGACAAATAATGCATGATTGCCTGCTATTTACTGCTTGTTAGGTTCATGAGATGTGAATAATTAGCAGAATTCTTGGAACAGCAAAAAACATTCATTTTTTAATATTAAGCCATACTTTCCACTGACCAAATGCCAAGGGCTAGAATGTGCTCCAGTTCTTCCATTGGAAGCCTCCTCACATCCTGCAGCTCAAAGCTATGCTTAGTAAGTAGCCACCTAGGACTCAACAGGCCACTCACAAAGGTACGATGCAAGGGCATGGGGCACCACCAGGCCTTGCTAGAATGGCAGGCAATTTACAATTGAACATGAATTTTTTACAAATTTTAAAACAATGACCCTTCACAGAGTGTAGTTAAAAATGCCCTTATTCTTCCCTGACCTTCATGTAGTTGTAATTCTGCCTCACACACAGTCTGAGGAAAATCCACAATTGTGGTGTCTGCAATTAAAAGAATCCATACATAGGCTATAACCTTCCTTAATTTGTACTAAGAGGATAATTCAAATAAGCTTTATGTAAGTTGACAAAGCAGACTTCTGGCAAATTTGTAAAGTGAAATTTTTTCGTCATCTTTGCTGATGAATTAAACTCCATAAAGGCTTCTAGTAACATCACTTGTGTGTACCTCGTTTTGTGAGGGTGTAAGATTTGATTCAGTCTGCAAAATTCAGAGTGATGGACAGGAAAAGTGCAAACTCAAGCCACCTGTAAGTAAATTAAGCCATCCTTTAGAGGAAGTGACCATTCACAGTGTACTCTTTCTCCAATTTGCACTGAATTGTTTGTCACTATCCGTTTTTAAGCATCAATTGTTTTTTTAAGGCTGAACATTTTAAAATGCTCTGCCTACCTGCTAAAACCACCCAACTGCAGAATTGCTTTCAAATAAGCACTACTGACTTTTATATAAAAGATCTGTAATTATAGGGAATGAGTGAGTGAAATACCATTTTTTGCCCTAGATTCTAAACTGCCCAGTGGGTGTGCTTCACATTTAAAAATCTTTCTGTCTGCCAGTAACACTGAGCCCTCACGCACATTCCACAGTCTCTGTTTTCCTGTGCATAGTGCTAATTGCAGAGGCAAAGATAGCAATCTAGGTGGGAAAAAGACATTTGTTTTAGTTTAGTAGCCAGCAAACCAGGTTTATTTTGCATATTTAAACTAAACTACACTAAATCACTCAAAGAAAAAAGTATTGTGCAAATGGGATATATGACCAAAGATCAGATTTACTGCTAAACCACAGAAAATAAAATTGGTCAACATTTAACATTAGCTATCACATAAGAGGAAAAAAAAAAAAAAAAAAGATGTATCACACTAAATGTTGCTGTGCTTTGGATCCTTTGGACAGACAGATGATAGAATCATTTTATGAAAAGTAAACCACCATTAATTGTCACTGTATGTTAACACATTTCCGTCTATTTACAGACAATTAATAACTATATTATTCAGTTATTTTCCCTTTATGCTAGCTGATGTGTTAAAAAATACATGAATTTTAAAAAAGCACTTTATCTGACACTAAGCTTAAGTGGAGGTTCAACAAACCTCAATGACACTCAGTGCTAGTTGACATTACCTATCCTACCATTTCAAATCTAGGCAACTCAGAAGGGATAGTCCTAACCCTCCTATAAAAATCCTATATAAAAAATCTTATATAAAATCCTCTTATTAAGTAGCATTGAAGGGATTCATAGAGGAGAAAGGCATTGGTTAGCATGAAGACTATGGATCTCTGCAGTATCGGCTTAAAAGAAGCATCATCACAGGTTGAATATATAAAATGGCCTTTTCTATCAGTACAAAAATCACCATTTCCTTGCATCCTTTCCCTCAAATGGCCAAGAACAGATATCTAAAGGATTATATAAACTAGTCAACAGTGTTGTGATACTTCCTCAGGATATTTTCTCAGCCTCCAAAAATTTCTATCTCAGAGCTTTCCTCAGCCACAAATACAGAAAGGTGGTGACTTGCAGAACTAGGTCTGACAAGAAATTCAGGGAAAACAACCACCATAATCTGACAGAGGGTCATTAATGTAAATGTAATGTCAATGGAGTATGTTACTGAGTCGGTTGTAGAAAATAGAAACAAAAATCACTGACTCCAATAGGCTGTGCCATAATGCTACAGGCAGTAATATCAACTGAAACATTGAGGTCAACAGGGATGAGCAAAGGGAACCACAGACTAACAAGCAATGTTATTTAAGCACAACAGAAAAGTCAATGTCAATGCTATGAAAATGGCATAAGTCATGTTGGAAACAGTGGCTGAATACTCTGGGGGGACTGACATGGGGCAGAAAGCCACGATGTTTGCACCAAATATTAATAACTACTCACCTTATCTAATTACAGTGCCCAAACTGTGTAAACAAACATGTATTCAAGCACCACTGCAAAGGGTCAAAGGTGCTGCATTTTCCCATAAGTTTTATAACCTTTGTTCATGTGAACAAGACCTGTCAATCATCATGCATCCAGCTCTGCCACTGAATTGACGTGCATGTCTTTAGGAAAAGACCCGATTAATGAATTTTTCATTTTTACACCTAAAGTTTTTTCTGTTAATTAGACCACAAATAAAAATATCAGAGAAAAGAATCCATTGAAGACCCTATGTTAGATTTCAAAGCTTCCAATTTTTCACCATCTATGAGGACTATGTTTTCTATTTTCATTATTGTCTCCAGGACCAAGGATCAGCTCCTTTCAATTGCTGTCAGTTGGACACAGTGTTGTCTGAACTTTTGCACCAGTGAAATATAACAGCTTTTCTCTTCTGTGCTTACACAAGTATGCTTTTCCAAGGAATAGCTTTATTTACATTAGCTTTCAAAGTGAAAGCAAATTTCTCTACACTGTTGTAGAATACCTAATCAGGTGGAGAATTCAAGTCTTAGTACGATTCCACTTACAAATCTAATTTGAAAAAACTTTATAGGCCATTTGGATTCTCAACTCAAACAGACAGATTGTTGTTATTTTCCTATAATCCCATTTCAGTACTTTTTTCATACAGATAAGCCAAAAGAAGGATAAAACCCCAAAGAACCTCCTACTCCATACTGTTGACCAGAACTAATCGCTTCATTCTTTCTGCTCAAGTTTGGACTTGTACAAGTACAAGGATTTAAAAAAATACAGGAAACTTATCAGATCCTTGTCCTGGTTTGTGACAGAACAGAATTAATTCTGTTCAGTGATTTTACTTTTCAGCTAGGTACTTTCTTTCTCTACTAAGTAACTGCACTTCCAGAAGTTAGTGACATATTTTTGCGGATGTCTGCTTCTAGAAGTGGTAACACTTAATATTTACAGTTACTACCAAGGATTGGTGTGGGCATTGGTACCATGTTGTGGGTTCAGAAAGCAAAAGGCCACACCTGCAGGGAGAAGCAGACAGGACAGGTGTCCCTAAACTGGCCAACGAGGGATTCCTTTCCAGATGGGTCAAATTCAGTATAAAACTGAGGGATCATAAGAGTCAAGCTCTTTTCTTCAATAGCCGATATCCGAAGGTCTTTGATTCCAATCCATGTGTTCCTGAATCCAGTTCCCAAATCCAGCTCCTGAATGCAGTTTCCATCTGCCTCTGAGTCCAGTCTGGGACTTCCCCAGAGCCTGCTTCACAGCATCAATGGTGATGTTGACATAATTGCCATCAGAGGGGTTGGGTTTGGTTTATATTTCATTTTATTGTTATTCCTTTCATTAAAGCTGTTTTAGTTTTCTTTTCCACTGCATAAATCTCTCTCCTTATTCCCTGTCTCTTGCCCTTTGGGAGGGAGAGGAATTAATAAAGAGCATTTGTTATTCATGTAGTGGTGCTATCTCTTGACCATGTTATTGTGCTAAAACCAGCTATAATGCCCAGCTCTTCTTGTTTCCACTTCCTTGCTTTTCATAGTCTGTATGGAGCCATCCGTTTTATGCACAAAGTGTATCGGATTGCTTCTTTTTTGGTGAAGTTCCTTTCTATTCCATGTTCCTACAGGACTATGTCTTATCAACATTAACATTAGAAATTGCTAAAAAAAATCATGTTCCTTGAAAAAAAGAAGTTCCATTGTAATGTAGAAAGTGTGTTTGCTGCTGTGAAAAGATTTGATAGGCAGGGCATAGGAAATGGTTAGAAGCGAAGACTCCAACAGTGGGCAAGAGCCATAACTGAGTTATAACTAGTCTGTGCTCATTTCATTTTAATATTATTAGCATAGAAACTATTATCCACAGTGGGACATATCATTTCAATAGGAAGGAAATGGGTTATTAATATAATACCAAAAGCTTGACAATAAAACATAGTCTTTGTTCTACACTTAGAAAAACAATTTCAGAACAGAATTTCCATGAGGCACATATGAAAAGGAACAGCTCATTTTATTTTTGGCTTAGATTTGCTTTTAGAGCTCAGTATTTTCATCATAATAGACCTTGCTTTGATGCTTTTTGTGATGAACTTTTTTTCCCTTTTCTTAATAAAATTCCTACATTAGATTTTGCAATGCCTTAGCTCTGTTTTATTGTTCTGTTTCATTCTTTTAATTGGCTTGGAAACAGAGCCTTTTATTCTAGCCCCTGAATGAGTGGTCTCGTTGCAGATGTAATTAATTGTTGGTAGATTTCTAACTAGCTGAGTTTTAAATACGAATACTTCGTCCAATATAGTACGATACAACAACACATTTGTAGGGTGTTTCCAACCTGTTGTAACAGAGTCTCTGAAGTCTAGGAGTATGTACTCTGGACTCAAGTTTTGATTTTGCAGCCTGGAGATTTGTGCTTACTCCAAAGTGAGGCAGAGATTCAACTTTTCCACTTGGATCATTCTGATGTCCATGCATTCAGTAATAAGAACAACATCTGGAAGTACCTAACTTCCCACTGACTTTTAAAGGAACATGGAAGTCAGATGTTTAATATCAATTCTTAAGCTCATGTCCTCACTCAGCTTTTTCAATAGGTCTAATATAATTCAGCAGAGGACAACTGACTTCTTTGGAAGCAACAGCAAAGGAACCTCAAAATGCACTATCAGGATATACTGTGAGGCAAAGGGGAGTACCGCGATTCTTTTTGTATTGTTTCTGTTTACAGTCTGTACATGTTTTGTTGTATTACATCTCTGTATTACACCAGAGATACCATGTAAGCATTCCCAGAAGGTAGTATGGAAGACATTTATGCCAGACAGCAGACACTGTCTGCTGTCTCACTACCATACCTGGTAAGGTTTCCCTTAGATTTTCCTGAATGTTGATTTCCCTACAAGCACATTAATGGCAGCTGAGTGTAAATCTGGGTCTTCCTGTTTACACCAGTGACATTCTGGGAATACAGGGGCTCTGTTACTAGACATCTACAGATGGCATTCCATTTATAATTAGTATTTCTTAATCCCTCACAATAAAATGCATTATCCAGTCATAAGTTAATTTTCTTCATGACAGATCTTCCAGGTAATGAAGAAAAAAAGCAGCTTTTCTCACAGAATCTGATGGATTTTGCTGCCACACACAAAAAACCCCACCCTCTTGGGATATTGGGGTGCTAACTCCAAGGACAAAGGGTAGACAAATGCTATTTATAGCTGTGGATGACTGAGGGTTCTGTAACTGTGAGAAAAGGTGGATTAGCACTGCATGAAGGCACTGAAAAGACATTTCTATAGTATTAGAGTAAGATGCATGGATCTGAGATATTTCCAAAAGATGACAATATAATCTAGCACAATTTGTAACTTTCTGGATTTGGCAACTACACTGTGACCCTAAACAATATGGTAGACACTTTCTAAAAATATTGTCTACTGTGTATATTTAATACTGATGTTAAAAATACATCCTGGCAGCAGGCATTTTTAGAGGGAAGTTATTCTGATTTCTCTTAAATGGAGTGTGATTTAATAGTATTTAAATAGCATTTTATTTCCAGTATGATACATAGCTTAGTCACACCAGTAAAGGACTTTTCTGTTTCCTGACTAGCTCAGCTTTGTCAGAAATGAATGTACAGCACTTAGCTAGTCCCTTGGTAAAAGAAAGAATGTAAGATGTCAAAAACCTGGTGGTGGGAACCATTCTCACTGAAAAGTGTCAGTGTCCAGCTACAGAGGCAGGAAAACTCAGGCTGAGTTATTCCACTGCTACCCATGCTATGGTTCTGGCTACATGGGGCATTCTATCGGGAAAACAAAAACAGCAAACAAAATAGAATGGTGTTGTATATACCTGATTTTTCTTTTAAAATAAACAAAGCAAGCTCATCTTAGCACAGCCACATTTCTCTTCAGTAAAATGGTTGAGTCATTTCAACCGTGCCTTGGCCTGTCTGGAAAATAAGGTAAAAAAAAAAAAAAAAAAAGAAAAAAAGAAAAAAATCTCATGCAGATTTGTAACAGATTATCCTGCACAGTATGAGCATAAATAAAACTAGCTAACAATCACCAATATGCATAAAAATTAAAATGCAGAGAATTGTGACTTAGAATAAAATAAAGTGCTGAAAGTCTTTGGGCTTCAAATCACTGAGACAATATGGGTCATGTGAGAGCTGGCTAGAATGAACTGAGAATTACTCCAAGACAAAGAAGAAATTTTTGATTAAGAGAATTGTGCTTCTAGTAAAATTCATACCACCTGCTTCTCCTGACTAGATGTCTGCTATAAAATAAAAGTGAAAGTCCCTGTGGACAGTCGCTTACTCTGAAAAAAAGAAATGTTGCTGAAAGCATAAAGCCTCTTATCCATTTGATTGAAGCAGATGGAAATAAGCAATAAAGTATGACTTGCCCCTTCTGTTTTTTACTGTGTGCTTTTAGTTATCTGTTGTGAACACAATGACAGGTAAATGCTAAAGATCCTATTGATACCTAATAAATCATTCACGGATTTTTTTTATAACCAGTAAGTCAGCATTTACATTTGGCCTTCTTCCAGCTAATACTGAGTGTGATCCATTTGTACTAAACAAAATCTCAAGGACTGGAAGATATTCAGAATTTGCCAGCAAGGTCACGTTGGCTGAATAGTATATTTGATTTACATCATAAAGAAAAATTAGTGTCTCTCTTCTCAGTGAAGTAGGCAAACAAAATGCAACTGTTTTGTACTCTCCTGTGCACTTGACTCCTTAGCAAGAGCTTGAATATGCATAAGTTGGAAGCAAAATATATACTAACTGTGGTGTCATACAATCTATCACTTCCATCCTTACCAGCACTTGAGGAAAGGCAGCAAATAGAACAGACTGTGATCAGGGACTCAACTGGGTATACAAGAAATTATAGTTTGGGACTTTCAGGCAAAGAGCTAAAAATCAGAATGAAAATAGAACTGGCAGATACTCACATAACCATAGGGGAAGAAGTCATGAAGCTTCTGTAGGCAGAAGGTATGTCCTTCAAGGCTCTTACAGCTCTTTGAAGGATTCAACAAGCATGTAGATAGGTGTAGTGCTGTCAATACATTGTCCTTGGATTTTTAAAAGAGCTTTTGACAGAGTTCTTGAAGAAGGAAAGTTTTCACATAATAAAAGAGAAAAATTATCTTGCAGATAGATAACACATTAAAAACTAGGAAACAAGAACAAAAAGAAATAGCCTGTATTCACAATGGAGGATGGTTGCCACAGAGGTCCAGTGGGGTCTGTTGTGCAAACACAGGTTATTCAGCCTATTCATGAATGAACCAGGAAACAGAGTCAACAGTGAGGTAAAAAACTTTCAGGTGATACAAACTATTCAGGATAAAATAGCAGATGAAATGCAATGTTGATTATTGTAATCAATAATAATAACAACATTTACAACACGGGATTAAATCTTTTTTTACCATGAGAAGAAGTATTTGAGTCATTTCAGGTTGCTGTCTGAAAATAGCTGTTATAGAAAAACAAATAATGTTAAATACTAGAGAAAAAAAACTGACACCAAATAAAAAACCAAAAGTACAACCCAGGTGTTCCCTCTGTTTTGAATGTTGAATGAAATTTTGGTAACAGCAACTTAAAAAGGAGCACAGCAAGACAAAACACCAATAGAAAAGAAATAGGAAAAGAATTAGGAAATTAGGAAAAGAATTAGGAAAATGATCAGAAGTATGGAACAGCATTCACTTTGAGAGAATAAAAAGTCTATAACTTCAGATGTGAAAAGAGATTATATATGACAGGCCAGAATAAAATCTTGAAAGGTGGGGATTTGATAGTTTGCATGATACAAGAAATAATGCCTACCCATATGAATGATCAGGCAGCAGATTTAAAATATATTTAAAATTTCACAGCAGCACACAGTATTGTGGAGGCCACAAGGACAGCAGTATTGAAGAACAAATAAAACTCAGAGCTTTGTAATTGTCTGGTCTGCCTTCTTCTGCTCCTGAACTCTCTAAATTTATGACTCTTGGAAGAAGGAAAGCATCACTCTGCATATGTCCACTGCAACTCTCATCTCTCTCTATATATATGCTGCTGACTGATATTCCCTACAGACCACTAAACTAGTAGATATTGTGGTTCTGAAAAATATGTAAAAAAAAGACTCATATTAATATTGAAAAATCAAGCACTTGAAAGTTAGGAAACAGCAGTATTCAGGTTGCCCTCATAATTGTACTTCTGCCCTCTTGTACTCTAGCACTTTTTCCAATTGCCTCTGGACTCACTCAGGCTTGGGCTGACTCAAACTCCACAGGTGAAGTAACTAGTCAATATTACATTATATCCCCATCATTCAGCAGGCAGACAATTCAGTTCATTTACTATATGCCAGCAAACACAAACCCTGAATGCAGAATTGTTCTTTTCCCAATGGTCATGGAGACCTGACTGCCCTTCAGTTTCTCTCCCTGATTCTTCTGTGAAGTCAGAAAATATTATTAGGGGAGACAGGAGACAAAAGGATGTCAATTATTGATTCAGATTCCCAGCTATCATAAACATTTTTTCATATCATCATTTTCATTATTTTCACAAGCTCTACTGTGAATATGATTATGCATTTTTCCCTCAACTTTCCCCAGAATCTGAATGTTCTAGATTTTTTTTTCTAATTTATTAATGGTTACTTTATATCCACTTTTTCTTGACCCAATGTGTGTTTACTTGGCTATCTCTCTGCCAGGGTGCTCCATAACACCCCTCATGTCTCCTCCCTTTACCTCTGCAGATATTGATAGATTGCAGTTTTTCTCCCTTCTCCTCCCAACCCTCTTTTTAGAAGGCTCAAGAAGCCAGGCTTGTCTAGTGTCTTCCCTTAAGACAAGTACTTTGTTCATCAACCTCTGAACCAGTTCTATTCTCAGTTCAGCCAGATGACCAGAGCTGTACACCGTATGGAGTCATGTAAGTCATTAATATTTCTATATTCCTTATGATGAAGTTTGATATTTTTTACTGACACACAACTTCAGCTTGATTTTCTATGGGGGAGCCATGATGAGTTACCTTGGGTTCCTTTTCCTTATTGTAACAAAATCTAGATATTACTTGTGCTGTAAGTAAAAACAAGAGAGTTGAGAGCATCCCAAAATTTTTTATATTTCATATTGCCACTGACAAAAAAGTTGAATAATTTACACTATTTCTCTCCTAAAATCCCCAAACTTTTAATATAAAAGCATAATCTATCTTGTACTATCTTCTCAATTTTCATATGCACAAGGAGGTAATTGACTTATATGTTTTCTACATGACTTTGACACTTCATTAATGAGAAACATAAATCTCAAAGGAGTGAGGAAAATAATTTCTCTTAGAGTGCTGAGAGCTATCTTGACCTACAATCACATCCATAGTATGGTTCAGAGGGACAATACTAAGCTACAGTAACTAAAAGAGAACAATTTATGCTCATTGTGAGCATTACCTACCTAGCATTATCTGTGAGTTAGTCAGTTTTATATCAGAAACATGTCAATACTGATAACACAGAAGCTTAAAGTTGGGTAAAATACAGGCTGCTGAGGTCTTTCAGGCTTGTAGTGAAATAAAAGTTGATCTTACATTACTTTGCTTGAGCATTGCAGCTGTAGCTTAATCATATCTGCACATAGTGTTTGGTGCTATGGTCATCTGTACAGGAAGCATTCATAACTTGATGAATTTGGAATTCTGTCATAATAACTTCATGATGATTGGAATTTTGACTTGATAGTTAAACAGAAGTGGGAAAGTGTTGTAAAGAAACAGTAATCACTACCAGTTACTTTAAACTCTCTGAGATTTTAAAATCCTTGACCCTGGTTGTGTAGAATTGTAGCAATCTTGATGGCGAACTCCATGAGCAACTCTCCATTCTGGTATTGGACAGAGGGTACTAAAATTAAGTCCATAGCAAAAATACTGGTGAGATTGTGAATGGCAGCACAAATGATGCCTACAGGATTCATGCCTATGTTCTAACTATGGAAGTACATATTTAGTGGGATTGCTAAACATACGCATGTTAGTTATTTAATCCCTGTTAAAGAGGTAGTGGGGCTAACATAGAAAATTAGGGTTACATTTGCAAAACTCTGTCAATCTTTAAGCTAGGTAGCTTTGTAAATTTGTTAACACTTTTGCAATGCTCACTTCCCATAGGAGTTGAGTTGAGCATCTTGAAATGGTTGTAAATTTAGAAGCATATGAATCCTACTCAGAAAATGAGCAATGGGGTTTTCATATGTGTATTGGTTTTATATGATATATGGTATGCATATGTTTTTTATATGATATATTGTCTGTTCATGAAAACAAGGAAAAGGAATTATTAGAACAATGGCACATGGACGTTCTGTCAGCAAATCTGCTTCTGATACACCTGAAGACTTAAATTTCCATGACTTAGGGTAAACCAATTTATCTTTTTGTTTTGATGTCTTGATATTAACTAAAATATTCTATGGTGCTTTGATGTTTTACATAATGTCACAACTCAGAGACCAGAAAATCAACAGAAAATCAAAGTAATTAGCGAAGTAATTAGGTGGCACTCAACGCCAGTCAGTAACTACAATACAACATATAGCTTCGAACACTGAAAAGTTAAGTCCTTCATGTAAACTTAAAAAAGGTAATAAAATGGACAATACATATTGGAAAAGATGAATTCTGCAACTATGGAAGTGGACCTTTTTACTTAAAAAATAAAAAGTTATGTTTCAATCTATGTGGCTTCACATAGGTGCTAGACCAAACCCCAAACCTTAAAACAAAGAAAGTGTAGTTGAACTACTGGAGTTCCATTTGCCTTTGTCTCAGTATTAGGGTAAGCTTCAATTTCTCCAGTGATTCTGTGCTACTCTGTAAACTGTGTCCTTGTTGACTAGAAAGGTTTTATTAACCTGTCAGTAAACACGGTATGATTTTTAAGTTTGCAGTGAATTGGAAACTACAGGAGTTTTCTGAACACTGTGCTGTAGTCAAAGTCAGGACTCATATTTTGGCTCTAGGTGCTCATTTACAAATGAGCAATTCATCATGTGAAATAGAAAGGAAATAGCTCCAGGTTTATGTCACACTGTTGTGATGTGAAGTGCTTGTCATTGACATGACTCTGCTGTAGATGGAGTACCAGCAAGACTGACAAAGTGAAAAAGCAGGAGCTGAATTTTGTTCTGATTTTCCACATTGTCCTTGTTAGAATGGAGAGACTGTGAAAAGCATCTACAATGTCTTTAAACCATCCAAAGCTTTTAAAAGAGAGGCTTATCACAGGACAATGAATACTAAGGAGTGAGAAGACTTCTTTATGATGGTACCAAATAAATGCTCTTCTCAAAAGACACAGCAGTAAATGAGAAAGAAAGCCTAACCTGACTCTGTCGGACTGTATAGATGGCTCTTGAAGAAACAAAAGTCTCTTTGATCATTTGAGAGTAGCCAATGAAGTCAAGTACACTAATACAGCTCTAAGTCCATACAGTCAGGTCAAGGCAACCTATCACGTCTTCATGTAACATCAATATCCTGTTAGAGTACTGAAGATATTACTCTAACACACCTTGTAACTGGAGCAAATTGTGGTGTTGGTTTTCAGCTGAGACAAAAAATTTCTAAATCTATGAAACCCAAAGGAGAAGACAAACATTCAGGGCCTTACTGAGGTTTCTGTAAGGAGTTTAGTTTTCTTATACTGAGGCTGTTGATATCTGTAAAAAGGATAAAGAGTATCTGAAGAAACTGTTTGAGAACTGAAAGAGAAGGCCTATTAAAAACAGAAAGGTCAAAGACAGCCGCTGTGTGTCTTGTTTGTATGCATTATTTTAAAAATAAGATGAATGAATTGTATCTAATTCCTGGCATATTGCCCTTCAATAGACATTAATTTAATAACATTAAGAAATGCTCACAATTTTTTTTCAAAGAATCAAAGTATTGATTTAATTTAGAGACATTCAAAATATATCTTTGATTTTGTTAAATGTTAATCCATCATATTCTGCATATGCTGTGCATTCTGTTATGAAACTGGAATGTTCTTTACATTCCTAATATGTCTAGTCTCTTACCATATATATAGAAACTCAATCTTATAAGAGATTTTCTTCTATTGAATAGTCAATTACAGAAGATTTCAAACAGTCCTATATCCTAAAATCAACTTTGTTACAATAGAATTAACAAATATAAAGTCTGTTTCCCTCTTGTTTTTTTGACCTAGGGCACAAACTTTTCCCTTGTGAAAAAAAAAAAGAATGGCTCCTGTTCATTTGAGCAGGCCCTGTCTCAGGCCAGCTCTAATTAATTTCTTTTTTAAACATAAAAAAAACCCACCCCAAAACAAACCAAAACTATATGATACTGCTTAGGTACTTATTTTGTATCACAGGATATATTTTATATTTATAGAGGATATATTTTTAAACTTTGGAAGCAAACACCTAGCATATCAGATTTTTCATTAATGCAAGTTATGGATCAGTAGAAGCATTATACTTGGGTAGTGGCAGCCAGTAGTTTAATTCATCCAAAATAATGGAATGGCCACTCTCCCCCTCTATTACTCCTACTGGCACTAGGTCTAGACAATGTCACATCAAAGAGCAGCAGTTAACACTGGGGCAATCTGACACAAACCTGGAGCTATTTCCCTTCGCATGATGAATTGTTCATTTGCAAATGAACACCTTGAGCCAAAATACTAATGCAGTTTGTCTGTGTCCTACTGTTTGGAAGAATTATTATAATGACAATGCCTATTGATATTGTGTAGGTTCCTGATGTGATTTGTCATTGAATAATTTAATTTGTTAGTAGTTAATATTCACAGACTATATTCTTTCAAATTAAATCACATTACAAGATGCTCAAATTCTATTAACCTTTGTGTTTGTTAATATAGGCTATTACTTAGAAAACCATACATTTTTTCTTGTCAGAGCAAATTTATGGGAAAAAAAAAAAAGAGATTTTGATGAACAGAAGCAAAGCAAGGCTTATTCTTACACTGTTCAATAACAGTCATTACACACAGAGAAAAGTACGTTTTAAAATTGGGAATGGCTCGGTGATTACCATTTTTGTACTCTTATTTTCTGCTGGAATAGGAAAGACTTGCAATGTCAACACTATGGTTTCAAGTCCAAGTGTAGCACATAGGTGAGTGCACAGCTGCAGCTCCATAGGACTCATATAGCAGAGAAAGGAGGTATCTGAAACACTGTGCCCCTATCATTGCTCTCCTTGGGTGAACACTCACCCCTGTAAGGTGATGAAATAGCAGCTGACCAAGGTTGACACCTCGAGTCTGATCATTAGGAAGGAATGAAATAAGCAACATGTTAATTTCATTTCTGTAGAGCCCATGTTATTATAAAGCAAGAAAGGTATTAAACATACCCACAACAAAGCTGGCTGGAGTCAAACTTTGCAAGGCACAAAAATCCTTTCAGCACTAAGAATGTTAATAGTTTGGTTTATTATCCTTGAATATTAAGACAAAATTATCTAAATTAAGGAGGTGACCTGAAAATCTTTTCCTAGTCACTGTAATTACACTAGTATACATGAAAAGGATTCATTATACCTGTCTGTAAAATATTGCTAATACTTGTAATGCTCCTTCAATATCTTGATCAAATATTGCAACTCCTGAATACTTTTGTTTGTTTGTTTTGCATCTGGTAATCCCTCTTATGCCAGAGTTGATGCTGATTTTGTCATAGCTAATAAGTCTGTATTTTTGCCTCTTTTGCAGGAATGAATGCTTGATTTGGTTTTAACGGTCTCCAGGCCTAGATGAGCAATAAAATGTTTTGAAAAGTGACACCCAAACACACAATGCATGAGCTTCAGATTTGGTTACAGGGCACTGTACACATGATAATAGCATATCATAACTTTGAAGGTCATATTTTCCCAGTCTGCTAAGTGGAATCTCTTCAAAGCTACTGCAAAAAATATTATCTAAGACTGTGCAGGGAAGAAGACCTGATGACTATGCTCTGTATCACAGGTAAACCTGTTAATCTTTTTCTATGCTATATGCTATGATACCTGTAAGCATCACAGTATCTCCACAGGTACTTTAATCAAAAGGCTAAATAAGTATTTTTAATAACTTTAGACCTTCAAAGCAAAAGAACAGAGAATTCTGGGAGTTCTATCATTAACTTTTCAAGCAAGAGACAACATTCTACAAGCTATAAATTTATAATCTCAAGGGAGGAGGAAAAAACCTTCTTGCAGTATACATAAAACAGGTCAGAGATACCAATTACAATATTATACCAGTCCTTCCAGTGCTGCAAGGGATTTCCAACTGTCTGAAAATAAAAATCTCCTTCAGAAGCTAACACCTGAGTGTTTTATTAGCACTTTATCTCAAATGGTAATGCTCACTCCATTTAACTTCTTACATTTTTATTTGAATTTCAATGGTTCAGATTTCTCTCCCCCCTTCTGAGAATATTTTGATAGATATAGATAGATTCCTTGGAGCCTGACAGGTGGAATTAAAAAAAAAAAACATTCTAATTAAAGACGGCTAGCACAATTTGTATTTGTTAGTTGACCTAGAATTTAACAAGATGTTTTATTCTGTGTAGTCAAGCTATTAAACAATTTCTTTTGATTAAAACTGTTGAAAGAACCAAAACACAGAGACAACAGAAATAAGGATAAAAAGCCTTCTCCTCCAGTGAAAATGTATGCTTTACTAATAAGTTAATCTATTTAGTGATGCTTCTAGGGGAAGGGATTTCTATGAAAAAACCTCAGCAAATCACTCCTTGTTCCATTTGTTGGAGCCTTTCATGTGTCATTATTGCTTAGTTTTTAAAGATCATATAAATACTATTGTCCTTTCTCTTTAATAGCATAAGGAACTTTCCAAACCATAGATCATTTTCTAATTTTCATTATATATTTTTTCTAATAAAAAATGAACTGCTGCTTGTCAGGTAAGAGAGAAGTCTACCAATAACTGTAACTTAGAATTTTCTCTTCTCTCCATTTCTGAATTGTGATTATCACTGAAAAGAAAATTGTCTTTACACATTCTCTGTCAGTACTATCTGTGGAAGTGAGAATTTGACATTCAGAGGAGGTACCAAGGAAACTAACCCTCCTTAAACTACCACCAAATTCACTCTAAGTGTTTTTGTGATTGCTTCACTGAGGCATTTCTTTATATGTGTGTTTATAGGTTTAGATTCCAAAGATGATTTTCTAAAACACAATAGCAATGATAAAATTTCAGTAGTTAAAAAACCCCAACCTTCTCAAAGCTGGGATGAGGACCTAAAGATCTCTTCTTCATGACCCAAAAAAGTCAATAATAGCTTTCATTTCACTATCTTAATCTTTAAAGTCTCGGACATGGACCTGATCCAACAGCCAGTAAAAACCAGTATCATTAAACTTCCATTAACCTCAGTGTCAGTAATGAGCTTATGCACAGAATGCTACAGAAAATTGGGGTATCCCAGTGCTTACATTCAACAGAATTAGGAAAAAGTAACCACACACTATATGAAAACTCCAAGGGTGGGAAAGCAGAGTTCAGAGTCAGCAGTCTACATTTCTTAACATATCCTGGCTTATATAACCTAGTCACAGCTACCAGGAATGGTCAGTCCTCAACACCCCAGAATAGGTTTTTTTAAATCAAGCAACAGTTTTTTGACACGCTTTACCTAGTCAGAGGCACAAAATCTATGAAAGTAATTTCTTTTTTTTTTTATAAAACGAAGAAAACACCTGTCTCTTCTAAAAAAGATCAGATAATGAGACTGATTTTCTAATAAAATGAAGTTTATGCAATTGTATTATTTTGTGGTTGTCCTTCTGTCAGCAGTAACTTCCAACAATGCAGCTAATGGAAAGGAAGTTGTCAGAAAGGTCTCAAACATATTAAGTTCCTTCAGATTTGAATGACCAGTGGCTGTGCAGGGGAATCAGCAGCTCTGCTATTTAGTTACTTATTTCCATCAAGCTCATCTTTCTTCCTCATCCATGAGGCCACAAAGTTTGGACATATTCAAATACAGATTTGCAGTCAGATAACAAGGGCACAGCCCCTTTGTGAAGGCAGGGAGATCTGTTTGGCAGCATATGGCAGTTTGGCTATATTTTCGCTGGTTCTATGTGCAAGCAGAAGTCTACACAGTCCGTCACATTAGTTGCAATGAACAATGTTAATTACTTATCATCTTCGTAGATACTATCTTCATTAATGGGCATATGAGAAAACAAACACATTCTCTATCCCCATTGTTATATTACAGATTTTTCAATATTAGTACAATAATTATGAAGAAGATACATCATATAAGGCTGCTAGCTGGTGACCACAACTAATCAAAAAGAAAGAGCTATCCAGGGAGGTAATGGCTTAACACTAACTCAAATAATAAACAACAGTGAGTGCTTCCCACTTTTCCTGTTTGCTTTGATGGATTGATATAAATTACTGGAAAGAAACAGAAAAATTGTAGCAATGTAAAAATCTGAACTTTAATTTTCTTCTGACCCCAAGGAGAAACACCTTGTAAGAATCCTCAGATTCTGTTGTATTTTCAATTGCAATTTTTTATGTATCAGCCTTAACATATTGTCTCCTTAGCAGTAACATGAAGAATGACTCAAACTAGCTGTTTGAACATCTAAAAAATGACATTTAGACTATTTTCTCACAAGAAGTATTACATTGCATGCAAAACTTCTGCTTAGAGAAAGCTTCAATGGTCCTCTACCTATAAAACTATTTGATACATGATCCTAGAAATAGTACAGGTGCAGACAAGATGTTTTGCAGTGTGTTTCATAGACAACATTTATTTCATTTAGTTTACTAAATTATTCACAAGATTTGGGTTTATTTCTTGTTCAAAATCTCAAAAATCATGGATGCAGCCTGTGAGGCATCTAGATAAGGGCTACAGTCTTGGAGTGTCAGGGGTGTAAATTTTCTCATGACTACAAAATCAGCCTTTTAAATGTGAAGGCATCTCTTTTTAATGTGCTTTGAGTTAACTACATCTGCCACCAGTAAAAGTTAACACTGCAATGCACTTAGCGTGCCAGAAATTACCTCCCCATGGGTAGGCAATGTCAGTGCAAGAATACAACGTGGGTGATGATAAGCAACAAGGAAAGGCAGCTTTGGCATCATAAAACAAAGCAGATTAAATCCTGGTTCCAAAGGGTATGAGATCATAAGTATCCCATTTACATGAAAAGAATGTGGAAGAGAATGAGCCCCTTCAGTTGGGAAAGGAAAAGACCAATAATACCTATATTAAGAGAATTCTATGGTAGACTGACACTTCAGCAGGGACTGATAATGTGAGAACCACACTGAAGACAAAGGATAAGTGGATTAAAAGATTCTGGTTTGGGAGAGACTGCAAAGGGAGAAATGGCCCTGTCATGGCAGCAGAACCTGATAGCGATGGAGGCATTTCATACTCACGTGCTATAAAATACAAATAAATAGCTCAGTTTTGAAGAGATGGAGACAAAACACAAAGCAGCACCTCCCTAATGGTAAACCATTTCTAGCAGATACTTTTTAATAATGCTGACTTTTACTGATACACATGATCTTGCCTACATATAAAAGTTGTTGTCTTTTTAACTTTCAGAATATAACCGCCCCTAGTGTCAGCATTTTAGTGATAATAGCATAAAGGACTTGATACGTGTGTAGATTATACCTTTACAAAAAGGTGGATAAAATAACCTGGCACTTTGATGGCAAAATAACTGCAACCACTTAAGGGACAGTACTAATACAACTACAGCAGTAAAGAGGAAAACAAATCAAAATCCTGCATCAAAGAACAAAACCGGTAGACCAGTCCTAAGCCTCTCAAGCACACTAAACATAATTGTTTACAGAACATGGAAAGCTTGCAATACAGAGACCTCATGTAGCTGTATTGTGCAAAACCAGAACTATTGGTAAACTGCACATGGATTTTTTTTTTTTTAAAAAGGGTAGAAAGGGCAACCCTGGGAACTACAGACCTGCCAGCTTCACCTCTGTGCCTGGGAAGATCATGGAACAGGTCCTCCTAGAAGCTATGCTATGGCACATAGAGGACAGGGAGGCGATTCAGGACAGTCAGTATGGCTTTACCAAAGGCAAGTTCTGCCTGACCACCTTAGGAGCCAGAGAGTAATGGTCAATGGCTTGACGTCCAGATGGAGATCAGTGACAAGTGGTGTCCCTCATTTCAAGTAATCTTTCTTATAGGCAAAGGATGTTTACTTATATACTTTAGAGTAACATCAGGACAAGGGGCAAAGGGCACAAGCTGCAACACAGAAGGGTCCATCTAAATACGAGGAAAAACTTCCTTACTGTGAGCGTGTGTGCTGATTTGAGTGAGAATTCTGTTCAGTGATTTTACTTTTCAGCTCAGTTCTTCTAACTAACTGCACTTTCTGAACTTAGCAGCCTGTCCTCACAGACAGTGTCTGCTTTCAGCAGTGATAACATACCATGTTTAGTGTTACTGCCAAGGATTGGTGTGCAGACCAAGGCCACTGCTGGATCTTGTGAACCACATTGGGGGGGTGCAGAAAGTGAAAGGCTGCACCTGCAGGGAGGAGTGGACAGGACAGGTGACCCCAAACTGACCAGTGAGGGATTCCATTCAATATACGTCATATTTGATATAAATCTGAGGGATCACGAGGGTCAAGCTCTGCTTGGCTCAGGTCTTTTTCCAGCTTCTTCTTTGTTTCTTCGATACCTGGCATCCAAGGAGGCCACTGTCCATTCTGCCTTCGAATGCAGTCTGTGTGTTCCTGAATCTGGTACCAGAATCTAGCTCCTGAACAAGCTCCTGTCTGCTGCAGGGCCCAGTCTGGGAGTCTCTCAGTGCCTGCTCCACAGCATCACGGGTGACGGTGACATAATTGTCATCAGAGGGTGTTAGGTTTGATACTAGTTTTGTATATATTTGTATATATTCCATTTTTATTATTATTTTCATTAAAGTTCTTCTAGTTTCCATTTCTAATTGATAAGTCTCTCATGCTTATTCCTTTACTCTTCCCCTTTGGAGAGGGAGGGGGATTAACAGACAATGTCTGTTATAGGTCTAGTGGGCTGCCCTGACCCTAAACCCTGACAGAGTGACAAAGCACTGGAACAGGCTGTCCAGTGAGGTTGTGGAGTCTTCTTCTCTGGAGATATTCAAAACCCACCTGGATACAATCCTATGTAATGTGCTCTAGGCAAACCTGCTTCGGTTGGACTAGATGATCTCTAGAGTTCCCTTCTAACTCCAGTGATTCTGTGATCACTGTGAACACAAAAAGCTCAGTATGTCATATATATGCATGAGTCAGTGGACTCCTTTAGACACTTATATTTGCCTATAAGACTGATAAGCAGCTTTCGAGAAACAAGACACAGAAAAATGTCTTCCATTTCCAGCAGTCTATAGGGTTCTAGGGAGACAGTTGACATCTCTTTGACCTCATAAGTAAATAACATTAAACGTTTCCAAGAAGGAATGCTCCCTGTACTCCAAGTTTGAATATGCCTATGAGACACTATTCTTCACTTAGGCATGTTGGGCTGCAAACAGAAGTGTCATGAATGGCAGCAGAAATTATGTCCCATTAAACATTTATCAGCCAGAGATGCAAATTTATCTGAAGAAAACTCTACAGTTGGCTAGTAGACTGTGAACTATTACAGCTGAGAAAAAACTGTGAGATACTATTTATTGTACAACACACAACTACAAAAGAGGAAGATCAGAACCAGGGAATTCAAGTGGCAAAGGAAATAGATCTTATTGTCTCAAAAAATTATCTTTCATTAGCACTCATGTGACTGATTCGTTGTGTACAATGTATAGTTTAGAAGAATGAAGGGAACAATCAGGTTAGGGACTGAAGTGGATGATGCAGAACTCCAAGATGATTTTGCAAGACTTTGATTGCAAATGGTGAAAATCATATATGGTCCTCACAGAAGGTGGCAGAGGACACTAAGCCTCATAAAAAGCTCCTTGGTACTTCTGTTTTGCATAAAAAGATACTGTTTAGAGTTTTTTTGGTTTTGTTTTTTTTTTGTTGGTTTTTTTTTTGTGTTTTTTTTTGTTAAGGAATACACTTGTTTGCAATAAAGAAAATTCTGGCCTATGGGTTATTTTTATTCATTCTCATTAACTGAAAATATTACTGAGAGCTATTTCAGTAATTTCTAAAATCATTGAAGTAATTTTCTTGAATTTTGCAGGACTTTACAGGCGGCTCTTCTTTCCTCAAGATTTATTCCAAGGTAGCAACCACAATGCTGTATTGCTGAATATCACCTTACAGATCTGTGACATTGTTTTTTTCATAAATTATTGGCTGCTTGCATTAATGAAGCAAAACAACCAGCTCCTAAAGCAGTTTGTGATCAATTTTCTACCTGCATAGAAAGTTCTTTGAACAGTGCAAAGGACCGAAATCTGTCTAAAACATTAATTAGCTAAAGACTTCTCTCAGCAATTTGGAGCTAACCAGTAGTTTATTAGAGGATCCTCATCCTCTGCTATTTGTCCCTCCCCCTCACTGACAGACTGGGGATGCATTAAAGTTGCGCAAAGTGTTGTTGCACTCTGACAGCTCACACATGGGTCCTTGCAAACAATAGTCACACAGTCATAAATTAGACCACTGTATAGGTTGCTCTAAATTACTGTACGTTTAAAGAAGTTTAATGATGAGAGAATGACAGTGAATTCTTTGGGACAACCCCCATTCCTGAGCTGAAAAGATCTTGGCACAAGAGAGAATCTCACTCTTTTTCAGTGCTTCTACACTATTTTTAGGAGTCATCATTCTTCCACACTGAGAGATCATTTTCTAAGTCCTCTGTGTTGCCATAGTAAAAGCCACATTTTTTTCCCCCCAAATGCCTGACAAAAAGAGTCTGTGCAATATTACAGACAAAAAAGTATAAACAACAGGTTTTAAATTACTCCAAATGTTTTCCTGTATTACATGGCTTCACTTTGTAACACCCTTCACTTTTTATACCCATATCAAGAGTGTAAATATATGTCTGAATTCTTTCAGTTGTTCTCAGACTTGGGATTCTGAAAAGGGCTAATCTTGCCTAATGACTTTGAAAATTTTGTAAACTGGAAGAGAATGGCTGTTGCAGAGGACGTACTTTCTCAGGTAGATGTTTTAAGGGATAGATTCTATTCACTTATAGCTGCAGTTAACAAAATCAGGACAGTTTGTAATCACAAAGAGAGAAAGACTACTACATTGAAGTGATCAGAAAAGAAATCACAACTTTCTCTACTTGTCTTAAGTATTGTAAAGTCATATTTGGAACTTAGTAATACAAATATGGGATCTTATACTTTATATTTGCTCCAAAATACTTTGGAGAGTGGAAAAAAAAATTCACACTTGAAACAGTATTAAGATCAGTTTTAAACTAAATTTCAGATAGCCAAGTCCTGTATGCACCTGGTGCTGAACATTAGAATTTTGACCTGTATTATTAATGTGCAATATAATAAGGTCTTAGTCACTGAGCTCTATATTTAATTAAATATTCATCAGCATCAGATATTAGTTACACAAAGGGGGACAGAACACTGCAGCAGACACACAAACACTACAGCTTTTACTATATACCAATTTGCATTCTAAATGGGCACTTGACTTTTCCTCTGTGACAGTTTCGCAATTGTTTAGATAAATATTTTGCAGTAAGCCACCAGAATGTAGGGGCATAAATCAAAGTGTCATTTTAGAGACTGAGAAATCCTTTAAATAACTAAAATAGCAATACTGTTTTTTGAAATAATTCATTACTTCTGAAGTGGTAAAATCTTGATCAAGCTCTTGGCTTTGTGAACACTGCAGCTAGGCTGACTATTTTCTACAACTACTCTTTCATCTTTCAGACGTAAGTGTCCATATGGTACACAGAAAGGGGAATTTCATGATAGTCCAAAACCTCCTGAAAATTACTAATTTACAACTGCATATGGAACAAAACAATAGAAGCAATATGTTAAATATAAGTAAAGGTGGGAAAAAAATGTTATTTAACCATTCTGCATATGTCCGCCATGTATTTCAGATAATAAAAAAAAAATCCCATGTACCAAAATGAAGGCCTGTAAAAACAGGAAAGAACTTGTTTTAGACTGTGGGTGAAAAGAAAGTGACCATAAAATAGTAACCTGACTACAGCCTTCATTTCTGTTGTCTACTTTTGACAGTCTGCATAAGGGTTAGGCAGTATTTCAGACATTGCACACAACAAACTTTGCTGCCAACATATTCCATTAGGGGAAGAGCTGGCTTGAGTGAGGAGATAGTAGTTCTTCCTCCCTAAGCCCTGGGCATGTGAAGACACAAAACATACACCATCTGTTAAAGAGGTTTAAGGAAAATTGTTTCTCTATCTCATGCATGGAGATCAAGAGGTATGACATCTTGTAACAGTGACTAACTGCTGCTCTTGGCTGTACAACCCTAGAGTCTCTATTTAGAAAATATGTTCAACGTTCAGTTTCATTACATAGTAAGTATTGTCTTTGAATAAATAATTTAGTCTTGTTTGCATTCCCTCTTGTCGTTTCTCTTATTGAAAAGTTGTTTGGTACATGTTTTCACAGAATAACAGGATGGTTGAGGTTGGAAGGGACCTTTGGAGGTCACCTTGACCAACCCCACCAGGCTAAACAGGTTGCTTAGGGCTATGTCTAGACAGATTTTACATATCTCCAAGGAAGGCGACTCTGCAATCTCCCTGGACAACCTTCGCTAGTGCTTGGTCACCATCACAGTAAAAAGTGTTTCATTATGTTCACAGGTAACCTACCCCATTTCATTTTGTGCCCATTGCCTCTTGTCCTCTCAGTGGACACTACTGAAAAGAACCTAGGTCTGACTTCTTCCACCCTCAGTTCAGAAATTTGTCCAGATCCATGAGTTCCTGTGGTGATTTGACCTTGGCTGGACTCGAGGCGCCCACCAAGCTGCTCTATTACTTCCCCCCCGCCCCCCCCCCTTAGATGGACCCGCGGGGAGAAAATAAGATGAAATTTGTAGGTTAAGACAATGGCGATTTAATGAAAAGAGAAGCAAGGCCGTGTGTGTGGAAGCAAAAGAAAACAAAGATTTATTCTCTACTTCCCATCAGCAAGTGCTGTCTGTCTCTTTTCAGGAAGCAGGGCTCCAAATGCGTAGTGGTTGCTCTGGAGGACAAGTGGATGCCCCCCCCCCCCCTTCTTTTTCTAGCTGTTATTGTTAAGCTGATGCCATATGGTTTGGAATATCCCTTTGGTCAGTTTGGGTCAGCTGCCCTAGTTGTTTTCCCTCCCAAGATCTTGTCCACCACATCCCACTGAAGGGGGAATGTTGGAAAAGCAGCCCTGGTAATATCCCAGCCCTGCTCAGCAGTAGCCACAACATGGGTGTGTTATCACCACCTTTCTAGCTCCCAAAACAAAGCACAGCACTGGGAGGGCTGCTATGGGGAAAATTAACTTCATCTCAGCCAGGCCAAATCTAGTTCCAGACATGATCCTTCTCTTCTCTAGGCTAAACAGTTCTACCTTTCAACCTGTCTTGTAGGAGAGATGCTCCCGTCTCTTCATTACCATGGCGGCCCCTCCAGCTCCCTTACTCTCTTGCACTGCAGAGACCCCAGCTGTACAAAGTACTCCAGAACTCAGAGGTCTTATAAAATTGAAAACTTGAATTTTGTGTAAAGTTTAACTGCTTAGTAAGTGTGCATTTTAGGAAGCCTGTAATTTGTAAGCTATAGGTTGTATGTCAATGATTTGCAAGACATTTCTGATGTAAGTGATTATTTAATCTGTTTTAAGAGGTACTGCATGATTTAAGTAGACTATACAAGACATTCTTATCACTTAGAGAGTTTAGGAATTTGAATAGACTACCCTAGGCTGTCATTAGTACCTGAGTCTGTGATTGGCAATGGCATAGACTCATTGTTGGCAGAAAAAGAAAAGGTACATTGTCATTTTTCCAAAACTGCTGTGTATTTTCAATTGCTGAGGGGTTTTCTTGTTGTTTTTTCCCCAAATTTCTCAACATAAAGAAAACAATTGAAGGCCAAAGTTTTTTTTTGATGATGACAACCTATGCAAAACAAATTTCTTACAAAGTTATTATTTAGAAAGAACTGGCTTAATCTGACTCCCCTGCCCGGTTTGCGTGAATGGCATCACTCAACAACACCAGTTATTCACTAAGGAAACTGTACTTCCACAGTGTTTTAAGGGTTGCAGATGGAGTAGAATAGCACTTCAAGGGGGGGGGGGGAGAAGATCTTTCTCTTCCATTGCATGCAAGCACAGAAAACAGCAGATGAACTTGGACAGCTTTAATTTACATTATGTGACCTTCACTTACGTAGCATATTTGGGATGTGACTGAGATAGCATCCTAGTAATTTATGAGTTTGTTTATCATGAGAAATGAATTGTCTGGGACGTGATCCTTCTAAGCACTAAAAATAAATAAGCCCACTTTTCAAGATATGCTAAATATTATCTCTGAATGGAAAGCTTTGTTTATCCAAGTGCTAAAATCCAAGACAGAAATGGACTAAAAGAGTGTGCTGATTGTTTTCTTTACACTACACATAAAAATGTCTGCTTATTTGTGATTATTTCACACTTATTATTAAGTACTACAAAGAAAAATGGAAGGGCACCTTATTGTGCTTGAGAGGCAGTGGACACCCATAGGCTGTGGTAGCTCTGTCAGACAGAACTAAATCATGCAACTCTCCCCAAGCACACAGTTTTTTTTAGGCAACAAGGGTGGGTCATGCTCAGCCCCAGGGTTAGCTCCATATACAGAGCAGCACCAACCATGTGGCTCCTCCTCCTGCTCTTAGTCACTTCCCTGTGCCTCTCAGCAGCTGGTAGGACCATCTGAGTGGTCCTTCTTATTTCCAACCACTGTGCGTATTTGTCATTTCATTACAACCCATCTTTAGTGAGGACTTTGGGAACAGATGAAACTTCCATATTACCTGTGCACAGAGGAACAGAATTTATGAGAGGTGTATGGAAATAGAATTTGTGGAAACAAAATTCCACTTGTAGAAAAGCTCCAGATATTGGAGAGCACCATGAAAAATCAAGCCTGTCTTTGCTACTCCATTATAGATGAGCCAGAAACACAAACCTGGACCCCTTCAGATACCACTGAATTAAGGAGGTTAACTTCCCAAATCAGACCTGTTTCATGCCACTTTGATGCAAGGTGAGCCAATTTTATGTCTCTCAATCACTAATCTTCCACTACTATTCTAAAACATGATCAGAGTAATACTCATAATTAAGAACTGTGTCACAGCCTATAAAAGGCTCTCTGCTGAGGAAGCTGGTAACTGAGCAGAAATGAGACAAACACAGGCTTTTAAGGGCCCATTGTTCTTATAATGAAAAAATATGAACAAAACCTAGAAAACTTTAAAAAAAATGCAAAAAACAAAGTTGTAAAAGCCTAATGATAATGTTGAGAGATGCATGGCACATTCAGATATGACTTCTGATCCATCCACTCATAAATGCCACATTTATCTTCTAAAGAGACCCAAATTATAACTTTATCTCTACATTACTGATACTCATAGATCCAACACTCAGCTTTATCTATTAATACATGTTTCCATAAAAGCACCCGTATCCCAGTCTTTGAGACTAATTTAAGGCATGGCTGCTATTTTCAGATATTAGGTACTTCAGATTTTGTTCCCTTGTCACGCAGAACATGACTCAGATTGACAAACTTGACTGAGAGGAGCAGCACTACCGTCTTGCAATTAAAATTTAAACTCTTCTGCACTTAAAGGAATGGAAGGAAATAAAACACTATATGTCTGTCTGTCGTTCTATCTCTCAGGGCTGGAAAATGAAAGAAATTTAGACAAGTGACTGTTTCAGTTCTATATTTCATCTCTTTTCATACTATTGACTACTGTTTTCCCCACAGTTACCAGTCATAGAGACATTGTAACCTCTGAATCTCAGGTGCCAGATACTTTATGTGATATGTCTTGTATCCAAAACTCCAGCTTTGGTCATGAGATCAGAAAGAGAGAAAAGCATCTTTTCTTCAACCATCGTTAGTGCTTCAGCAGAATGTAGAGATCTTAAATTTTGGAACTATGTGTATGAAACTCATGTAACTTGACTTCTTATGGCTACATTAACAGCAATTGTGTCACTCATAAGATATATGTGGCTATTAGTAAACACTGCCTAGTAAGTAAATCTTTGAAAAGATACTAAAGGAACACAACTTGAACTGTGCAGTTGTGTGGTTCTCCCCTGTTTATTACAGGATAACATCTATTATTATTTATATCACACAGGAAACCACTGAAGTTAATAGCGTTAAACAAAATGAAAGGAAAAAAGGACATTGTCAGGCAACCTTGGAGCCCATTAATGAGGCTTCTGCTATGGAAAATATTCTATTTCAGTCACAAATTCCCTGTCCACTGTTTAACAGAAGGTAAAAAGGTGGGCCAGTACTGTGACAAGTTTCTTTATTCCTGTCATAATCCTAAGTGAACATCTCCTGAACTGTGCGTAACAACTATTTAATTAATATATCTCTTAGAACTATCCATTCCACAATTCTTTATTCCAATACTTAGCTATTCCTACAGTTAGAAAATTCTAGGTATGTAACCTCGAATTTCCCTTTTACATTTGATTTTTCATGACCCATTTATGGTATAACATTGTCACTACCCAGTACTTTTTTTTCCCATCACTAATAAAGAAGCCTAAGGATAAATCAGATCATAGTCACGCTTCTTATTCAAGTACCTAAAATCAGAAATTATTAATCCCAGTGACAATGCTTACAATATTTTGTTGATATATATATAAGTAGATGAATATCTGTAATGCACAAATTCAGGTGGTCCATTTAAGTGGCCAATCACCTTAGACTCTGTGGGTCAAAGGAAAGACAGCCTTTATCAGAGAGTAATTTAGAGAAGCCCTAGCTTTGCTGCATTGAATTACTCTCCGGTGAAACCCTTCTCTGTTGACTACACAGAATCAAGTAAGCAAAGTAAGCTATACAGCTAACTTTCTGTATTCCTTTTGTTTTTCTTGAGACTGAAGTTAATCTGACTAATGTAAAATTTCCCAGACCTATTACTCTTTTAAAAAAAAGGCCCCGTATTTAGTCAGTTTTATGTATTGGAACTTCAACTGGCTTTTTCATTACAAAGTATCTGCAATTGCTTCAGCCAGTCATCAAGCTGTCCTACATCAACTCTATCTCAGCTGAAAATACATAAAATGACTGAGCACCCTAATCTGCGCCTTTACCGCTTAGTCTTGAAGATATTCACATTTGTCATCTGACATTTTAAATGTTTGTGGAAACAGAAGCCACTCACTGCTGGACATTTCAACAGTCTGTTAGTAACTTCTAGTCTCCAATGCGAGTCTTTTAATGAAAACTGAAACACAATTTCAAATTGAGAAGCAGCTGCTGAGATCTTACAATTCCATTCACACAAGATCTTCATAGAGAGGATCTTCATAAGTTACTCAAACAGAAACATAAGTTGTTTCAATAAGCTATATCACATGCAAAAGTTATATAGTAATAGTCACAGCAGCATTTTTTCCTATGCTTTTGGTAAACCTAAATAGTAATGCTTAGGGCTACCTGAAAGTCAATAAAGAAAACACCAAATTGGTTCATCATTATCTCATTATTAAAGTGAAGTCACTGTTCCTTTGCTTGGGGTGCCTCACTCCAAACTGAGATACATTTGACTGCTGGAATGCTTATAATTCATCATAGAAGAATTGCTGAATACAGGGTTTATGCTACCTAGTAACAGAGTTTTACAAAAAAAATTCTGTACCCAATCAAGTCCTCTCTTGATCATTTCACTTTTATCTAAAGCTTAGGAGATTACAGTTAGTCAATTTACTTAAAAATTAATCTCAAAGAAAACTGGAAACCATAGTCTAGAGGTTTTCAAAGCAGACTAATTCTTCTGTTTACTTAAATACTTTAATGAACAGTGCTGTTTGGATGAGGTGGATTCATTGCCAGAAGTACAGCAAGTCACTTCTCTGAGAACTGTGATTACTGGTTGTCTGCAAATTTAGGATGATGTTATTTTTGCATGCAAGGTATTTTCCTGTAATTCAGTTCACATCTGCAAATGGTAATGACTTCTCTTCATTTGTCATAATTTGTATGTCTACCTTGTCTCCTAGAAACACCAGTTATTTTTCACATACGCAGTCTCCTAATAAGCACATATTTAACCCGCCCACATATGCTATCTAGCCTCAATCTAAACACAATGACTGTCTCTTTTACCATATTTTAATTGACTCTTTGGAAATCTCTGTGGTTAGCTCCATTGTCCTTGGTTTCATGCTTGCTATTTCATCCAGCCTGGTTTCTGACACCAGATGGGATTCATTTGCTTTTTAAGCCACTATAAACTCAGAAAGTTTAAGTCATATACAGAGAGGCATTCCCAAAATTTCTGGACATTGGTGTACACATGCATCTTCTCTGCACAGTTTCTGATGTTCAAGGGTGTGAGTTATAGCACATTGACACAGCCTATGTCCACTATACAAGCTGTATAAACTTTTAGTCTTTCCACAGCATCAGGCAAAATGAAAGCTATCTCACACATCATGCCTAGTATGGTAGGCACAATTTAGTTGTTTCTACTACAGTGAAAGACAAGGATTTACAAGTAGGATTTACTTCAAACCTCAGAAATACTACACTACTCTATTTATGCTCCCATCATTTTGAATGGGAACTGCAACAATACAGCTCTACAGCTGCAAACTTGATACAGAAACAAACATATAAACTTATAAAAGAAAAACTTATAAGAGTATTTGCCTTTGAAAATGAAGTTAAGGCATAAAATGCAATCATGAATATAATGAAGGTGGTTATCTTTTTTAACACTACTATCATTAACTGACAGCACAGACCCTTGAGAGTTGCCTGTAATTTGGTTTCCAAGAGATACGATTTTTTTATATTCTGCATGGTTGATTCAACAAATAGAAATATCTGCAAGGCATTTGGCCAGTTAAAGATATTGCAGGCTGTTAATGAACTGATGGAAGAACTACCATGACTGGGAGATGAGATAGTCTATTTCACAGCCTGAAGTGATTCACCTATTCTTCTTCCACTCTCTCACCATTGCATTTGCATTAGTTCAGCTCTGGTGATGTCTGCTGAGAGGAGAAGGTTCGCCCTGATAGTCCCCTGGCACTCCTACTGCTTATAGGGCCAAGTCATTGTATCTAGACACAAAGAGATGAAAATTACGGTCACCTATTCTACCTGACCGGTGCTGCTTTTCCCAGCACAGATGTTCTTGTGATCACTGTAGCAGTGAGGAATTTGAGAAAGAAAAAATTTACATCTCAGAAAATGTAATTCTACAATGTAACTAGAAGTCATGCCTGCAAAACAGCCCAGTAGAAATCAACAGTGAGGAGAATTTTGGTGGGTATGTTGTTTTTTAATTTTTTTTCCAAAAGGCAAAAATGTTCTTTGACAAGTTCACTTTCACAGTATCTTGCCATAGATATGTGGAAAAATATCTATACTATATGCACAGAAAATAAGAGCAGAGGTGTGTATGCAAGGGATAGGATGGAGCATATTAGGAATGAACAATTCACTTCCACAGCCCTACCTCCAGACTCAGTTCTAAGTTGGACATATGTTCCTCTCATAAATTTTCCTTCATCCAATTTTAAGCTGTATGAAGGAGCTGCATGTCAGCATAAACCATTGCTAGGGTTTGAATTCATAACTATCAAAACTTACTGAATCTGCAGACCTCAGGGGAAGTAGATTATGTTCTATTTATACTCATGGCCAGATTCTAACCTCCACTTTGACAGCCTCAAATTACAGTATGTTTGCTGGCACAAGTAATTTCTCTGTTTACACCAGTTTATGTGAGGTCAAACTGTATATGAGAGAGGAAGAATACATAGTTGATTGTAAATTTATACTACACTTTCAAGATATTGAAGCAGAATTTGAAAATTCACAAACTAAAACTGTTCCAAACAGAGCTGACTTATGATACTTGTGACAAGAGAAGACAAAAAATAGTTGCAACACAAAATTTCTCTGCATAAAATCTAATATTTTCTCAGATTAACATTTATCATTTCATTTTTGCCTTATGATATTTTAACCCATATGTAAATTGCCATCTGAGAGAACTTCTAAGCTTCCAGGAATAAGTCAGCCATACTTTAGTTATAAGAAACCCCATACAAAGTACTGTCCATTTAAACACATTTATAAAGCATATAAAGTTTCAAGAGTATGGCATAAGAGCAAGTAATTTTAGATCAAGCTAATAAGCTCATCACATTTTAATCACTTTCCTAAAAGCCTTTGGTTGCAAAAAAAAGAGTTTGGAACCTCACAATGTACAAGTCTCTAAGTCAAAACCAGCCAGCTGCATGTCTAACGAACAGTTGACAGAATAACTATTCTTAACATTATAATTTCACATTCTGTATTTTTAGGAATTTTAAAAATTAATCTACATGGGACATCAAAGAAACTGGGGAGATCATGCATTTTCCATTGCCCAACAGCAATCTTTAAGTAATTGAATTACTCCTTTCCTTCAGCAAATAATCACTTCAGTAAAATGCAGGGTAGGATCTTAGTGGATTAGTGGGTTGCTTGAATCCAGATTTTGGTGCTACATATGGTTTCCTCAGAAAGGAATAAAGGCAGAGCTGTTGCGGGAAGCAAAAACATCACCCACTTCCCAAGAGAAAGATACCAGTTTTCCCATGGTCTGATGAAGATATATTGAGACAAGAGAATCCAGTTAAATAGACTTTTCTTTCCCTAATTGTTGCTTCCTGAACATTTAGAAATATAAACCTTAGAAAACAGAAATAAACTGAGGGCTTGCACAGCACCCGGCTGAATTAGGAGCACTTCAGTATGTACTGTACTTGTTCATCTTTGTTGCTGTGTGGGAGCTAGTCTCAGGAGAGGATTAGCACTCACAGTGAAACTGCTGCAGCCATTGGCTTTTCTGTTACAATATAGGAATTATTTCCTTTAATGATAAAAATAATAGTGGCCCCTAAAGAAAAAGATAGCTGTAACCTGTACTGCCAAAAGCTGATGGAAGTGGAAGTCCCTACTTCTTCCTGGTAAACCCTGAATGACAGGTGCCAGCTATACATTAAATTCCCAATTCATTCCGCTAACCACACTGCTGGTTCACATGTCAAAAATGTCCTTGCTACTGAAAAATAAATGACCAAACCCTCACTTTTAAGATAAAGACCACTTTGTAACGCTTCATCCTGTGGTGACATGCTGCTGTGCGTGTAATGCAGGACTTGCATTGTTCATACACTCTAACGTATGTGCCTGATGTTCTGGAGCTGCTGTCTCTAAAACGCCCCACCAAGCCTGGCAAGAGATAGTCTCTTCAGTAAAGAAATAAAGTGGCTACTCTGATATAATTCTAGCTGTATCTACCTTTAAAAAGGACTAGAGAAATACATAAGACTTTTATCAAGCTGTTAGCTCAATTTCAGTCCTCTGAAGAAAAGATGTCAGATATCAATCCCAAGAAATTTCACTAAACACAAACAGATGTTTCAAACAATTCAGAAAACATTTGCTACTAACTAGAGAAAACTAATTCTCTCTCATAAAAAGATTCGGATAATTGTTCTAAGCTACACTGCCAGTTTCAGAAGTTTGACTTCACTGTTATTTTGAAAAATGAGGAGCTGATTTCTTAGTTGAGAGCAACAAGAACAATCACCAGCCTCCCACTGTACAACAGAGAACAATTCCACTAGAATTTCTTCAGAGCTTAGCAAAATGAATAAATGTAGTAGACATTGTTCTTACTGAACATTCAAATTCTGATTGAAATTAGCAGATAAGCTTAACAACTAAAACCTAATAATGTTTTACAGTATTTACATTAACTTTTAAATTTTGGTTGTTTTCTCCTAGATATTTATGCAAATTCCTACTCAGACAAATCTTAGATATTATAACCAAGGTTCTCTTGACAGAAATCTTGTGCATTTGTTCTCCTTCCCTTTTACGCCTCTTGAGAACATTTTCACGTTAAACACTTGCCCCTTCTACATGGTGGTCTGGTGCTCCAAAGTGGTTGGAATATGGTTTCCATCTTCTCACCACTCATAGCACACCCCAAGGCAAGTCCCTCTGGATTGATAAAGGCTCCCCTATGTGCTCAAATCTTTGATATCACATAAAAGAGCATAAAACATTCATTTGACATAAAAAAATAGTTTAATGGTACCACCTTCTTCTGCCCCTCTCCATAAGGAGGAATTTTAATGAGGTATTCAACAGTTAAAATAAAGATGTACTAGATCTGTAGCTAATTACAGTAGGCAATTAGTCCAATTAGCTATCTATTAGAATATGATACTTAAATGCAATACCTCGATTAAAAAAAAAAATATTGCAATGGATGATGAAACTCATAAATGATGATGATGAAGGGCTGAAATTATGACCTGCACAGAGCTTTTTTTAACTGCCCTCTTAACTATTTTCTTTACTGCCCCTGTATTAGATAATGTTAGATATTAGAATTAGATATTAGATAATAGACTTAGATAATTAGAATATTAGAATATGAGATAATCAGCTATCTAAACAAATGCTCTTTTTCTAGGCTTTGAATTCTGTTTTCTGTACCATCATTTGCCTAATCATAGTTGCTTTGTCTATGTCATTTTAACAGAAGTGCCTTTGAAATAATACCAGACCGAACTCCAAGGAGTAATATATGTGGAATGGATGACATCCCTTTTTTTTAAAGAGTAATTTCCTTTAGTCTGTGTACAGACAGATCTCATTAATTTAGATGCACTTATTTTCTTCTATTTACTATACAAATTACTTCTTATATATGGTGCATTATTGAAAAAAATAATCTATTCCAGTAAATATTATCCATCCTAAAACTATTAATGATACACTAGGCAATTTTAACTGCATTAGTCATTAGAAATAGAGAAAAACTATGTGGCAATTCTCTGCTACTTTAAACTGAAAATGCTATTTTCTAAAATTGACAATATAAATATAATCACATTTTACGAAAGGCAAAACATGTTGAAATTAATTTTGAAAACATTACATGCTTAAACCAAAAAAATTATCATAGTATTTTATTTATCAGGATTCACAACCTGATCTTAAGTATTCACTATTTACATCATAAATATACATGAAGTGTTGGTCAAAACTCTATAAGAGCAGTCTGTTGTGATCTGGTGAAAGAGGGCATACTAAACTGAGTTCTTATTTCTCCACAAGAGACTGTAAAAAAGATGACTGCAGTGAAATAATGTGGCTCAGCCACTCAGGATGTTAAGCCAAGCTATTACTCTCACTCAAAACTCTGTCCCAGCACAGTCCACATGCTTTAAAGAATTGGAATTCTTTAGAAGACGAACAAAGGTGTTATGCACCGATATCAAATCCACATCCCCATTTCTGTAAATCAGATTCAGCTTTCTCCTGGATGTTTAGTGTTAGACAAAGGAGACATTGGAAACACACTACAGAATGTGTGAATTGAATAGTAAGAGTACAAGAGGGTTTTTTTTTCTTCTCCCCTTCCCCACCCCCCCCCCGATTTCAGATCAAAATGTACTAAAATAGTGTCATCAAAGTATAAAAACCTTAGTAAATATTTGAAGATGCAAAGTTAACAAAGATGCAACTTCCTACTAACTGACATCTCAGATTTTACATCTTCTCAATGTAAGGCTGTTTCTTTATATATCACTTGTAAGATACCTAGTCTTACAGGAACTAAATCTTCATCAAACATTCCTGTAAATTGCTACTAATAGCAACATGCTGTTTCCCTAATGAATCTCCCCAAAACTTGTTCAGAATTTACCATGGACTGGAATATTAAAATATGACAAGATAAATGTTTCCAAAATTTTTTTGTAATCATATAAAATTTTAATTCTTTAATTTAAAAGGAAATTCCTGGATTATTTTTCATGGAAAACAATAATTTTCAATGTTATTAGCGATTTGTACATCTTGCATGAAATTAAGATTCTTCCTGTGCATTCTTTACTATACCACAACAAAAGAGGCAAAATTTTCAGTTAACAAAGACTCAATCACATTATTAATTATAAATGCTATTTTTGTTCCTTTTATGTGATGATTAATAGACATATACCACTTTAAAACACCTTGTATAACCACAATTTAGGGAAAGAATTACAGGTTCAGGCACAAATCTTTTCCTCCCTCTTCATTATTTGAATACAGAGTTCAGATAAGTTAATAATTTTAAAAAGTAAAGTTGTCCAAAGAATGGCAACATCCCTACACAACACTTTCCACGCTGTCTTTCTTACACCCATGATAAGAAAGACAAAGAGACAGAAAAGCAAAATGCCTTAATTTACTAGTTGGTAAAAAGGGTAATCCACAAATGCAAAGCATTTCTTCATTATTTCCACAGTAGCATGCTGGACCCAGCACAGGCTGCAATTACTGAACACCCACTTTCTAAACAAGAAAAACTCTTCAATTCAAAATTGATTTCAGTGTCTTTGGAGGTGTGAAGAAGCCACACACACAACAAATTAACCACAGTAACTCTCAATTCCGAGGAGAGGATTATATGAAAAAGAAGCAGCTTTCTGAAAGCAAACAAAAAAGAGTGGCTAAAAGGGTAAAAATGCCTTGTCCATGAAAGGAAGACTATTAAAAGACACAATTATTTGAAGCTCATAGTAAGTGTATAAAAATTTTCAAGTCTATATTAAAGGAAGGGGGGAAAAAAGGTTGCTTTTAAACTGCAGAATAAGAGACTATTAGAAGTAAAAAGCCTCTTGCACAAAGCCGTAGTTATTGCTTAATTAAAAAAAAAAAAAAAAAGGGGAAATAATGTTAATGAGCTATACTTAAAACAATAAAACAGGATTATGAGACTTAATATGCTGTCTACGTACAAAAAAAGAAACACATACACTCCCCTAAAAGACACTTTATGATACATATCATAAGGAACCCACCAAAAAATTTAGAGTCCATAGATCCCTGAGCTGTAAACAGAGTGGTGATGCAACAAAAAAGGTACATTACCAGAGCCTTCTGTCAGGAAGAACATTTTCTTGGACAGGGCATCTACAGGCACCTTCCCTTGATTCTACCCATTTCCATGTCTTCCTGACAGCTCACTATTATCATCAAAATGCAATAAGTACTTAGGATTATTCATTAAAAAATACCTAAAGATTATGACCTTATCATGTCATTTAGGATGCCTTAAATCTTCCATGTAGCAGGTTAGGACACCAGTGGATCCACCAGAAACCTTCCTTTGTTAATCATTTTCAGCGCCTACTAACAGTTTCAACATAGCTCTTGAGGAACTAATACTTCAGAAAATCAACTCAGGCTAGAGATCACATTCTCCAGTTGCTGTGGCTTCAGCATGCTCCTCAGCAATGGTGGGCTGACATAATTTAACCGACCAATACATCCTAGCACATCTGACCCTCCATCAGCTGGCTTGAATATTTAATTATGAAAACATGTCAATAAACACAACTGTAGTAGTTTTCAGGTTTCCTGCCCATATCAGCTTCGTTGCCTCTTCAACATTTCCAATACTCCTCATTTATTTATTTACATTTTGGTGTATTAAAAATGTGAAAATTTCAAAAGAAAAATCAGAATATTTCTGAGACTTTTTTTGTCTTGTTCTATTTCAGCTAAATTGTGGATCTGCCTACACAAATGGACACATTTAGAACATATAAATGTAGCAGATGCTTACAAATATGCCCTACTTTTACAGTCATCTCTTCTGTATGCATTTTTATTAGCTAGTAACAAGCAGAGCTTCCATGCAGCTTTTGAGGTAAAAAAGACTCTGTTTTTTTTTTGGAAAAGCAAACATAGCCAGTTAATAAGCAAGTACATTTTCAAACAGAGTTTGTGTATGTAGCATGATGGGCTCCACTGAGAAATATTTGAAGAAAAATTTTATATCCAGTTCTCATGGATCTGTGATTACATGGTGATGAAATCTAATTTATTACATTATTCACCAGAGAAAAGTTCTGGTACTTTTGGCAGGTTTCTCAGCATGCAAACAAACAAGTGACTGCTACATTGCCCAGCATGGAATTTGCTATTCTTTGTTTTTGCCATAAACGTCTACACTTTATAGCTGCTCTGGGACAGTGATTCAAACAAAATAAGAAATAAAGTCAGTGAACAAGGGAAGGAAGAATTGTAACTAGAAGAGCAAAATATTTGTGATTAATGAAGGTTTCTGGTAGCACAGAGCTTACAGTAGTAATTATAGAGCATCAAATATAGTTTCAGAAATAATAACAATGTACTATCACTTTGTAGAAATACACTTCAAAAGTTTACTTTTAATATTAGAAAGACTTAGCCAGAACATAGGGAAGATAAGAATATCTCAATATATATCACTGAGATTAGCAACTAGTCTTTAATTCATTAGATGGGAGAGACATAACAAATCTAAGTTGCTTAGTTAAGTTACTGACTAAATCCAGAAACATGACACAAACACTCAGCAAAGCACAGTGAGTGAGCTTATCCTAAAACTATACACCGTAACCTTTGTTTGGTTAGCATGTATTATCATTATGACTTCAGCTTTCTGTTTGAAAAAAGATCATAATTACAGTGGCAGTTCATGTACTCCAGTAATATAATGAATGATATAAACACCAGAGAGAAGATGCCACTAGCAGGCACTGTTGAGGAAGTCTGATTTATTTACCATGTTGCAGAGGTGATCATATTTTATAGAATAACATAAGAATGTCCATAAGAGAGATCCAGAGAAAGTGTGAGGCAGAAAAGTTCAAGTACAGAGGGATTTAAGGGACAGAAATGGTACTGGGGAAATGAATCAGATCACTGAGGGCACATAGTGTGAAGCTAGATAAAAGAACATGGGAGAAAAGTCTACAGGAAACTCAATTAACTTAGCTCTGTTGCTTGAGGAACAGCATGTTACGTAATATGTGATGTTCTTTTGTTTTCCTTGTGAACATGCATTTTCACGGAGTGAAACATCAGCAGATCTGAGCGTATACCTACAAAGTCCATCAGCACTTGAAAGGTCAGACCTGCTTAGCAGTATGCATGTACTGTACCTGGAGGAGGCCTATTAACTTCCTGTGGGCTAGCTGGCAACATCAGAGAAAGGAAATAATTGAAGAACATGAGTTTTCTGAAGGAAACTCTTAGCTCTGTCCAGCTGGGACATACTCAAATCACTTAGCTCAGTACAGCTTTGTAAAACAAGAATGGGAACAGTAAATTTTTTCTAAATCACAATCAAATATTACAAAGTGTGCTTATGCAAAACATTTGATTCTATTAGCCTTTGCTGGCTAAGATTAAGATGCCATCTCTTCTATTAATTTTGACAAGTTCAGCTTAATTGTTCTCAGTATTCTGTCATTAGCATTGTTCATTTTAAATAGGTACATCAACTGGAAGTGGCATTAGCACATTAGCTAAAGGTTAGTTGCTCAAGCAGCATGGTGTATTGACAAGAAGTATATCCTAATTTCATTAAAGAAGAAAAAAAACCTTTTCTTCTAACCAATGTGGAAGTACACCAGGACTCATCTAGCATTTCAAACGGCAGGATTTTGATGCCTGAAAATGTAACTTGAAAATCCTGTAAATCTTAACTGCATCTTCTTCATTACAATATTATTTCTCCCTCACTTCGTCATTAGATTTCTATGTATTTTGTGTGAACCACTTCCCTGTTTATATCCTTCAGTTTATGCTTCACTAATTCTTGTGACTTCTCTGCTTGTCATAAAAGGTTGACAATGAACAGGATATAATTCAATAAATAAAAATAACAAATTCTCTAGAACAATGACAAATTCTCCAGAACAACTGGAATAAATAGATTACATGATACAAATACACAATTCTAAGTCATTAAAAAACACAGTTCAGTGAAAAATGTGATAATGCTTTTAGATGTGTTAAATTAGCATTTAATTTTAATTTAACAAGCCTGTTATTGTATAGAATTTAATAGCATTGAACTGTGAGAGAAGTACCTCTGGGAGCTTGATGAAGATACATTTACTATAATTCAAATCCTGTTCATTTATTGTCATGTCAACATCCCTTACTTTTTTTTTTTTTTTTTTTTTGACAGTCAAGTCTGGCTGCCCTTAGTATATCCAGTATCACTTCAGTAAAAACACATCTGTGCATTGGGTAATTTGAGGCTTGCATGGTGGCTAGTTATATGTATACACCATTTATGCTTTGTTTAAAATACCACAGAGTATTAGCGTTCAGAACTGGGCATATCTCAAGGAAAATAATGCAGCACCCTTGTACGAGTCTGATCACAAGACTTGTTCCATCTGGCTGGTCAGCAGAAAACATTTTGAAAATTTCAAACTATTTTCTTTTGATAAAACATCAAAAATAATGGAGTTTTTTTCAAAACCAAGGTATTTTTGAAAGGTTTTGTATTCAATGGTACTGCTTTTGTTCTAAAAAACCTATCTCAAGATTAATTTCTGTCTTGAAATTTAATTAAAAATGCTGTGGGTTTGCTGTAAAGATTACATCCTAATTTACTTAATTTTCTTCTTTTACATTCACAAGATATTTAGGAACTACGGCACAGTATACATAAGAGGAAAACTTGTTATGACAATGAGAGACATCTTTACAAAATGTTTGATGATAGAATTAATACTAAGAAGCAACTACTCTTAAATTTTCTTAAAAAAGATAACAGCCTTTTTAAAAGTTGGATACTAGAGTAAGACAGAAAACATTGAGGAATTTTCAAATGGTACAATTAGCCATAAAATTCCTCTTCCCTTTAAATGTAACATTCTAGTTTCAACTTATTATGGCATTTACTGCTTTATTTCTCTCTTTATCAAGCTAGCAATTAATTTAAGGTTGAGACTCTTTCTGTGTAGTGGTCATACGTTCTCTAAAGCTTGTCCTTATGCTGCCTGCACTACAAGCACCAGACAGGAAATCTAGGAGCAGATTGGCTCATTTATTGGCTTTTGTTAGATTGAGACCCCAGAATCTCAAAGAGAAAAACCTACTGCCAATCCTTGAGCTTATATAAACGCAACTGCATTAAATGAGGATAAAAGACATCCCTTCTAATTAAGCTGCACTAAATACCTTTCTTGCAATCAGATGGTGTTGAATTAACTGAGAATAGGTGACCTATAAAATCTAATTCAGACCTAGCTAAACTATACTTTGCTGCAGGCTCTCTTTTTTTTGTCATATGTCACAAACAATCTATTGATAAAAGCAGAACTTGCCTTAAATAGCACAGCCACCGGGATTTGTAGAGTGTGACACTAAATATTTCACCCATTTGAGACATATAAATTATTATCCAAGCTTCTGTGGTCAAATTTTACTATACTTGTATTATATAAACAAACACAACCACTGAGGTGCTCTTACAAAATTGCATCTTACAGGTGGCTGAAAACCACTGGGCCACACTTTTTCCCAGCCTTAGACTGATGCAACACAGTTGATCTCATCCACTCTCTTCCAGATTGTGTCATTCCCCTCCACAAACCAACTATGCTGGAGAAAATTGGAAAACTCAAAGATGTTAAATTCTGTACAGCCATCAGTTTCTCTATGCCACAGGGAATTCACAGACGGATTACGACAACTCTATGTCATCTAAGTGATGCAAATGATCGTATTAGAAAATCTGAATAAATATAATGAGACTATTAAGGACTTAGTTAAATCTGATTAAGGGTATGGGAAAATTCTCATGCATAGGGAGAATACAAAAACGAACTTGTTTACCTGAAGACAAGCCTGAATGGGGAGAAACTTTGATAAAGAATGAAAGTGTCAAGATATCTGGAGGAGGAGGATCGGGAACTCTTTCCATTACTCACACAGAAGCACAAGGATCATGGAGGTGGAACTCAAAACTGTTGCATACAAACCAAAATCATAGGAAGATATAACCACACAGGAACTAACAAGTACACATAGTCCTATGGCAGCCTTGCCTAGTTCTTTGTTTAGTATAATTTTTTTAAGGAAGCTGTGTGTAGCTTTTTCTTCAATTTTGTACCTTTCCCCACACCCTAGAATTATATCAGTGTAGTGGGTCTGGCTGAGCTGCTTTTTCCCACCCAGGCCTCATGCTGCAGCACTGGGAGCTGGAGGGTGTCGATAACACACCCATGTTATGACTGCCAGTGCTCACACGGCACCAGAGGCTGGGGGGGCGAGATGGGGGAAGGGATACAGCTGATGTGAGCTCACCAGTGGGATATTCCATACCATATGACGTCAGCTCATCTATAAAGGGAGAAGGCAGGAGGAGGATGGGGGGGGGGCATTCTGTTTTGCCCTCCGAGCAACTGCTATACGTGTTATGGAGCCCAGCTTCCTGGACTCAGCCCAACATCGCCTGCAGATGGGAATAACACCTTTACCTATCATAACCCATAGCTCTTTTCATCTTATTCTCTCCCCACGTGCCATGCTGACAGAGGTTGGGGGGAGTGATAGAAGGGCTTGGTGGGCACCTGGTGCCAAGCCAGGGTAAACACACCACAATTCTGCTCCCTTTACTGCAACATGAGAGCTGTATGGGAAAAATCAGCTCAGACAGACGCACTACAATCAGTTAATATATTTATTGTGCATCTCCCTCACCTTTCTCATTTGCAGTCTAGGAAATCATCACTCTTTTTCTAAGTACATCTAAGTACATCTATGGGAGATGCTTCTTTGTGATCTTCATGCCGAATATAAATTTTTACAATATTTACCCACTCTAGCTAGATATTATAATAAGGATGGTCATAAATATCCCACAGGAGAGACTAATTTGAAATGACACTTCACTCATTGACAAAAATGCTTTTTACTGGATACTAATCCAATCACTAGCTTTGCCTTCTCTCTTCAGCTTCTTATTGCTAGCATCTGGGAGCAGACTGGTCCAGAACTACTAGACAAGCACCTTCAGTGGATGATAGGTACCCCTTCAAGAACTTGCCACAGTAAGACATGTGAATTTCTGGTGACAAGTGAATGTCCATCTTCCCCATGGAAAGAATCTACAAATAGAAATAAGATAAACCCAAATAACTTCAAATTAAAGAAACACAAACAAGAAAATCATCAGGAATAAAATATTTACAATCTAGAGTGGTAAGTGGTTAGCTACTGAAATAACAAAAAGCAATAAAATAAGCTACTGAATTTTCACAGCACTATCCTTAGCAATTAAAACATCTCTATGAAAGAACTCAACACTCAGAAGTGCCTAGCGATTGTCAGCAACTCTTAAATGTTTATACTTTAATTGGTTTCCATAAACCTCATTACTAGCTTATAACTCCATAGTTCTGCTACATTCCACCAATTAAATGTAATGGCACTAATACAAACTTACGTCAGTTTTTATATTTGTTATAGTAAATTTTTATGTTTCTGCAAATCCAGTCTAATGATTGAGAATTTGCTGCCTTCTACTGCACTTGGACTTTGAATTTACCCAACTTCCTCATAAAGTCCCCTTTGTAAATGCTGCCAGCTGGAATTGCCATCTCATGGCCATTCTACCATTAGTTCCATGCTATTATTTGAGGAGAATTTAATGGCAAGTCTGTCATTGATTTCAGTAGTATTGGAATAAAGCTACTCACACGGTAAGTGAAAAGAGAATTAGTTCACATTTGGTGTCATGAAAAGCCCTATCTTGATGTGACAAATTGGCATAGCTTTATACATAAATGCCTTCTTTACTTGGATAATAACCTTTCAGAGGATATTAGAATTTTATTGCACTTTTTAAAACAACTTTTACTGAGAGTCATTCCAGCTAAGTCTTACTGTTTCATACTGCCTAGTACTACCACAAAATAGGACCAACATTTTTCATTGCATTTATTTTCTTGGAAATCCATGAGGTTTTTTTTTTTTCTTTAAAATTAGCTTCGGTCATGTGAATAAGAATAAGGAAGACTGAAAAAATGTCTGTGCCTAATGCTTCTGGTCTCAGCTGGATCTTCATTGATAATACATTTTACGTCACATTTATTGCAGTATTATTCAAGATAATGGGTGCTGAATGCTCTTCAGTTACATAAGATAGGGACATTTTAGCCCCAAAATACTTACAACCTTATGCCTCTTATCTAGACTGCCAATAAAAAAAAAAAAAAAAACCAAAAAAAACCAACAACATAACCAAAACACAGTATTTTACCTCAAAAAAAGAAGAAAGAATTGCAGAGGAGGAATACACACAACCTCCTGATAGGCACCTCACTAAGCATTTCATTCAGAAGTCATCAAAATTTCCATTAATGCCTTCATATTGTTTCAGAAATCTGGTCTGTTTGCTTATTATGTGACCTGGAAGCACTAACCATGTGTGTCATCACGTCAACAGCTTAACTGATGTCACATGATTCAGGGATGGCATTAAAGTCAAGGTGTTAAATTAATTCTGTTATATGTGATGGGACTTTTGGACAGTGACTTCTTATGGGGTCATCTCAGTTTTCCTTACTGAACTAAAGATCACAGAAGTTAGGAATTTGTACCCTCAGAAAAGGCATTGTTAAAAAGATGTTTTAAGTGTAAATAGCTTTTTACTATGCAGTTTTCTGAATATTCCAGCAATCATATAGTTTCCAATCAGAGCTAGGCAAACAGAAGAATGCAGTTCTCATTCCTTCATTCAAAAGCAGGAAGCAATCTTGATCTACTGAAAAAACATCCTAATTTTAAATTGCAAATTTATATCACAGAATCGTTACGGTTGGAAAAGACCTGTAAGATCACCATGTCCAGCCGTCAACCCAAAACCAACCAAACAAATAACCTCACAATCCCACTAGAGCATTCCTGGAGGGCCTCATCTGCACATTTTTTGAACACTCCCAAGGATGGTGGCTCCACTGCTTCCCTGGGCATCCTGTTCCAGTGTTCCCTGACTACTCTTTCAGTAAAGAATTTCTTCCTAATACCTAATCTAAACCTCCCCTGGTGCAACTTCAGGCCATTTCCTCTAGTCCTGTCATTTTTTTGAGAGAAGGGGACACACCCACCTCACTACAACCTCCTTTCAGGTAGTTGTATAAAGCGGTAAAGTCACCTCTCAGCCTCCTCCTCTCCAAACCAAACAAGCCCAATTCCCTCAGCCTCTTCTCTGGTTTTGTTTTCTGAAGAGAGACTATTAGTTTAGAATTTGTAACTGCTTTCTCAAATTCTCGCATACAATTAATATCTAAAGAAAAAATAAAGCTATTAAAGATGCCTTTGATTCATTAAAATAAGACATATCAATTTCAGTGATTAACAGGCCTTGAGGGAAAAGTCTTCTTTAAATGGTTTGTTGAAACCAAAAAATTCTTACAGCAATATGACATTCAGTCATTCACCAGTGACATATTCTACCAATATACACCAGAGTTTCAAAGATCTAACTATAGAAAGGAATCCATGCATTTCAAGCACATAAAAAAAGACAGTTTCTCCTAATGAAACTTCACAGCCTTTGCTATCTTTAAAGACAGAGAAAAAAAGATGCCTTGTTTTTTACTCAAGAGGTGCATTAGACATCAAGGCAAAAAGAACTGCTTCCTTTTTACAGTGTGTAACATCACTAGATTAGGCAGAGATTTTGCAGCTGTAGAGGGACAGGGAAAAAGTGGTGTTTGAAATATCTACTTAGATTTCCACAGTTACTATTACAGATTTAACCAGATTTCATGGAGTTACCGTTTGCATAACAGTCATTGGAATCACTTATAAAATAATACTCTCCTAACTGTACTTTATTCCTGTTTATATCCAACTACCCAGTATCAAAACTGGAAATCGCTTGTTTCACTCCACCACAACTTCTGAATGTCAGGTTGTACAGGGCTTGCCAGGGTCCTCAATCTGATGCACTCAATCAACAGGGAGAGTTCTGCCCAGGGAGGAGGTGGAGTCACCATCCTTGGATGTGTTTAAAGAAAGGCTGGATGTGGCACTTAGTGCCATGGTCTGGCCAATGTGATGGTGTTGGGTCACAGTCTGGACTTGATGATCTCAGAGGTCTTTTCCAGCCTCAGTAATTCTGTGCAATTCTGTGTAATTCTGTGAGTTAAGTAGCACAAAGCACAAGAGACAGCCTAATTGTGAAATTATTCTTTTGTATCTATTATAAAAACCACACAGGCTGTGCTGTCATGACTGTGATTTGCTGCCTTTGCCACTCCTGATATTTGTGCTACACTGGGAGCCTACAGTTGTAGAGCCTGACATTCCTTCTCTTACAACAGCAAATTCTGAGTGTGTTACTGCACCATCAATCCTCCAGCTCACACTACTGCAGCAGATGGTACGAAGAAACCCAGGGTGTATTTGTGTGGTGAAAAAGTAAATAAAATTATATGACACTGAAATGCTGACATCAGTGGAAATGCTAATGAAAAAGCTATTAGTTTTGATGGTGCAAAAAATTATGTTACTAGAACTGAGTACACATCTGTAGAGAAAAAAAAATCCATAACTTTTAGCATAGTGCCTATGTAGTGACCTCTAAGGAAAAAAACCTATCAAAAATGAGCTAGAAAGACTCTAGATGCCTAGGAAAAATGCATAAAACCACACATATAGCACTTTTTTTACCATGATCCTCAGTCCCATATTTCCCAGAGGTCCTATGATGGTGCACAGAAGAAGGGGACAACACTGCTATCTGCATTATGCATTATCAGCAGCCTCTTAAATCTTTGTCTCCCACAGCACATATTTTCACTATTTTCTCCTAAGGAAGTTTTCTTCTTCTGATCACTAATTAAGCCAAAATGGGGCAGTTAAATCTATTTTAAATCTCTTTTGCTGGGTTCTAGTTACCTTCATGTTCACTGTATTGTTTTGAGCTCTGTCTCAGGACTAAAGTGTTTCCTAAGGTTTGCAAGTTGGAGCAGGGTTTTCATTTGGTATGAGGCCAACATATAAGAAGAAAGAGTTCTTTTTACTGATCTGGTTGTGTGCTTATAATGCAGTAAGTTATGACAGCTGCATCTACCCAGTTCTAACACCTCCAGGGTAGTTCCAGATCTATATGAACAGCATCTCCACTGCTGAAGTACAAGTGCCCTGACACCAGCTACTTTTGATGACATCTATATCAGTTTAGTATAGTAATGGCTGTGAAGATGCCACTTGGCCCACAGAAGCAACAAAACGTAGTTTGTTTTGTAAACTAAGTCAGTGAGATGAAAAAGAAAAGACAAAAGTGGTGACTTCCCTCAGCTGACCCAACACATCACAGTCATATTTATGACCAGGACCAACATCTCCTGAACACCTTCTGAACTGTCTTCGTGTTTGTAGGATGAGTACCTCTCATAATTCCTGAGAGAGAACAGCTGTGTAATGCCTCTCTAAAGTCATGCATGTGATCTAAGGAAAGAAGAATGAACAATATACAGGCTGCTAACTCATTCCACAAAATGAACAAACTAGTAATACCAATTAAGCTCTGCTCAAAATTATACTGGCAAGTGGCAAAACTGCAGTATGGCCCTCCGTCATGGTTTAGGGTCAACTGTCCTGTCCTCTCTTCCCTGCAGGTGCAGCCTTTCACTTTCTGCATTCCCCAATGTGATACACAAGATCCAGCAGTGGCCTTGGTCTGCACACCAGTCCTTTGTAGTAACTCTAAACATGGGGTGTTATCACTTTCAGAGGCAGACACTGTCTGTGAGAACAGACTGCTGAGTTCAGAAAGTGCAGTTAGATAGAAGAACTGAGTTGAAAAGAAAAATCACTGAACAGAATTAGTTCTGTTCTCACTCAAACCAGGACATTCCACCCCTTATTCCATGACATTTAAGTCATACCCATCAGTAGGTTATAATTTCTTTCTATAGAAATGTTCATTGATTTCATGTTTGTAGATTTCCATCCATTGTAACAGTCTCTCAGGGTAAAAGATGGAATTCATCACAGTTTGTGCCCCCAGGCTGCAGATTCATCTCAGGAGGTGACTGGATGCCACTTGATAAGGCTAGCTCCTGTCATCACCATGATGTTATCCTGAAAGACACTTACTGAATACTGTTAGCATTATGCAATTAATACACAGCTTTGAATTGAGTATTCTCACCCAGAGTTAAATTTCCTTGAGGTACACACTGTACTTCATCATCTTCCATCATCACCACCAAGTACTTCCAGGTCCTTGAGAGAAAGCAATTCCATGAATGGGTTTGCCTTTGCCCAAAGCAGGAAATACCCACAGTTTTCCCCAACAGATTCCTTTCATATACCACAGGGACTTTATCCCCTTCTACTGTGTGTAATGGGTATGACTTAGCAGGACGGGCTTAATTAATGGATCCTCTGGTGTTAAATAACCATGTGGTTTGGGCTAAATGCTCGTCCCAGTTTTTAAAGGTTCCACCCCCCTGTTGCTTTCAGAGTAGTTTTTAACAGTCCATTGTATTGTTCAATTTTCCCAGAGGCTGGTGCATGATAGGGGATGTGATACACCCATTCGATACCATGCCCTTTGGCCCAATTGTCTATGAGATTGTTTTTGAAATGAGTCCCATTGTCAGACTCAGTTCTCTCTGGAGTACCATGTCGCCACAGGATCTGCTTTTCCAGGCCCAGGATGGTGTTCCGGGCAGTGGCGTGAGGTACAGGATGGGTTTCCAGCCACCCGGTTGTTGCTTCCACCATTGTAAGCACATAGTGCTTACCCTGGCGGGTTTGAGGCAGTGCGATGTAATCAATCTGCCAGACCTGCCCAGACTTATACTTGGACCATCATCCCCCATACCACAAGGGTTTTAACTGTTTCATTTGTTTGATTGCGGCGCATGGTTCACAGTCGTGGATAACCTGCACAATAGCGTCCAGGGTTAAATCCACCCCTTGGTCACCCCCCCATCTGTATGTTGCATCTCTTCCCTGATGTCCTGAAGTATCATGAGCCCACCGAGCTAAAAATAGTTCACCTTTATGTTCCCAGTCTAAGTCTAGATGTCTGGAACACTTTAGCAGCCTGATCCACTTGCTGGTTGTTTTGATGTTCCTCAGTGGCTCGATGTTTAGGTACGTGGGCATCCACATGACGGACTTTTACAGCTAGTTTCTCTATCCTAGCAGCAATGTCTTGCCACAGTGTGGCAGCCCAAATGGGTTTACCTCTGCACTGCCAGTTATTCTGCTTCCACTGTTTTAACCATCCCCACAAGGCATTTGCTGCCATCCATGAGTCAGCGTAGAGATGGAGCACTGGCCACTTTTCTTGTTAAGCAATGTCTAAAGCCAGTCGGATGTTTTTTACCTCTGCAAACTGACTTGATTCACCTACTCCCTCAGCTGCTTCTGCCACTCATCATGTGGGACTCCAAACAGCAGCTTTCCGCTTCCAAAGGTTTCCTACAAGACAGCAAGATCCATCAGTAAACAGAGCATATTGCTTATCATTATCTGATAACTGATTACATGGGGGGGGGTTACTCCAGCACATGTCACCACTTGTTCTGGTGGCATTCCAAAGTCTTTACCTTCTGGACAATCCATGATTACCTCTAATATTCCTGGACGACTGAGGTTCCCTATTCGAGCTCTCTGGGTGATTAATGCAGCCCACTTACTCCATGTGGCATCAGTGGCATGATGAGTGGAAGGGAATTTACCTTTGAACATCCAGTTTAGGACTGGTAACCTTGGTGCCAGGAGGAGCTGTGCTTCAGTATCGATCACTTCCAAAGCATCTCGAACTCCTTCATATGACAATATATCTTTTTCAGTTGGAGTATAGTTGGCCTCAGAGCTTTTGTATCCCATACTCCAAAATCCTAGGGGCCAACATCAAGTTTCCCCTGGTGCTTTCACCCAGAGGCTCCAGGTAGGACCATTATTCCCAGCTGCAGTATAGAGCACATTTTTTATGTCCTGTCCTGTTTGGACTGGCCCAAAGGCTACTACATGTATGATGTCTCGTTTGATCTGTTCAAAGGCCTGGTTTTGTTCAGGACCCCAATTAAAATTGTTTTTCTTTCAAGTCACTTCATAGAGAGGTTTTACAATCTGACTGTAACCAGGAATGTGAATTCTCCAGAAACCTACAGCACCTAAGAAGGTTTGTGTTTCCTTTTTTTTAGTTGGTGGGGACATTGTTGTTCTTCTGTTAATCACATCCATGGAGATCTGTTGACACCCATCTTGCCATTTGATTCCCAAAAACTGTATCTCTTGTGCAGGTCCCTTGGTCTTGCTTCTTTTTATGGCATAACTGTCATCTAAAAGGATTTCAATTATTTTCTTACCTTTCTCATAAACTCCTTCTGCTTTGTTACCCCACACAATGATGTCATCAATGTATTGCAGGTGTTCTGGAGCTCCACCTTTCTCCAGTGCAGTATGGATCAGTCCATGGCAAATGGTAGGGCTGTGTTTCCATCCCGGGGGCAGTCAATTCCAGGTGTATTGGACACCTCTCCAGGTTAAAGAAAACTAAGGCCTACACTCTGGTGCTATAGGAATAGAGAAAAATGCATTAGCAATGTCAATGGTAGCATACCACTTAGCGGCCTTGGACTCCAGTTCATACTGGAGTTCCAACATGTCCAGTATGGCAGCACTCATTGCTGGCGTAAGCTCATTCAGGCCACAATAGTCCACTGTTAATCTCCATTCCCCATTAGATTTTCACACTGGTCATTTGGGACTGTTAAAGGGTGAGCAAGATTTGCTAACCACCCTTTGACTTTCTAGGTGATGAATCAGCTTCTGGATAGGAGCTAGAGTGTCTTGGTTCGTGTGATATTGTCGTCAATGCACTGTTTCAATAGCAGTTGACACCTTTTGATCCTCAGCTCTCATCTATCCCATAACAGCAGACTCCTCTGAAAGGTTGGGTAGACAGTCAGCTGTTTCTTGTCCTCAGTCTCTACAGATGCTATACCAAAGACCCATTGATACCATTTTGGGTCCTTATAATACCCTCTCTTGAGGAAATCTATGCCAAGGATGCATGGAGCACCTGGACCAGTCACTATATGGTGCCTTTCCCATTTATTCCCAGTTAGACTCAGTTCAGCCTCTAGTACAGTCATTTCTTGAGATCCTCCTGTTACTCCAGTAATGGTAACAGATTCAGTCCCTTTATGATTTGATAGTAATAGGGTGCACTGTGCACCAGTATCTACAAGGGCTTTATACTTTTGTGGTTGTAACATGCCAGGCCATCGAATCCACACAGTCCAATAGACTCCTCCACCCAACTGGAGGCAAGGCCCCTCTAATTCCGAGGGTAGGGTCCAGAACTGGCAACTGGGTTTGTGTAGTTCACTGGGTTAACATGGTTTACCTGGCTAACTGGGTAGATTACAGGAATTCTACCATTTACAGGATTTACACTCTTTACAGGATTTGTATTGACTACAGGAATCACATTTTCATTCCCTTTACTCACATTTTGACCTGAGGCCCATGTACTTGGACCAGAGGACTGCTCATAGCGGACTGGAGCAGCCTCCCGTCTGGAAGAATTCTCTCTTCTCTTTGTTTTACCTTGTAAGTAGAATACTCGTGGCTGTAGAGCAGAGGTGGGTTTTCCATCCCATCTGCTCATTTTCTCTACAAAGGCACGGAGGAGGGACCACAGGGTATGTCATGACATGTACTGTTCCTGTTTAGCTGGTCTCGAAGAAGAGCGTCTTCTCCTAGTAGCTTCAACACGGGCCCACTCAGGGGAAGAATGAGATCTGTTCTTCCTTCTCTTTGTTTTTGCAATCAGTTTTTCAACTGATGTCTCCAGGGCTGATACATGGATCTGTAACGGACCTCATACTGTTGTGATCTCCTGGCCACTTCTGTCCCGGTTGGTACCTCACCATCTGTTCCCCAGGCCAATGTTGACAGTGTGTGGGAATATGCTGATGGGGCACTCTGCACAAACTTCCGCAACATGGGTCACTGGTATGGGATTGCATCAGGGTTTACCACTCATCTGTCACCACAAATCACCAGTCACACAGCTAATTCTCTCAGGTACTTAATACCTTTTTCCATGGTGGTCCATTTGCTTGGACGACATTTGATGTCCTCCTTAAAGAGGTGTGTAGATTTTATAGCTGACAAGAGTCTCCTCCAGAGACTGATAGTGTTGCTCTTGCTTGCAAGCTCTTGATCAATGCCTCCATCTCTGTCCAGGGATCCTCTGCCATCCAATTTGATGGACTTGGCCCCATTATCCCAGAATCAGAGTAGCCAAGTGGTCAGTGGCTCAGCTTCATGACTGCTATAGTTCTTTCTCAGATTTCTCAGCTCCCTCATAGATAAAGGTTTGGTGTAACCTCTGCATCTGATGACTCCACATCTGATGGGTTTGCTTTAGAAGGACCTGCTCCATGGTCATCTGACCACATTGGGCGATCTGTTTTTGTTAGGTGTTTCTTTCCAGTTGCAGAGGCATCAGGCTTTGCACCTCGTTCTGACTCAGATTCACCTTGGGAAGGACCCTCTCCTTGATCTGTTTCTGGACTTGGCTGTTTTGTTTGTTTTCTTTTCCACACAGGAGCAATGTGTACAGGTGCAGATTGAGTGTGAGTGGTCACAGTAGCTGTGGGTGTAGCTGCCGGCTTTGCTGCTGGAGCTGGAACAGCTTCAGTGCCTGTTGTGAGTGTTGGAGAAGCAGCAGCTCTTGTTTTGAGAACTGGAGGAGCAGCAGCAGGGCTCGTGGGGGGAGCCTGCAGAGTATCAGAAGCTGTGGTGCTTGTTTTTGAAGCAGCAGCAGGGCTTGTTCAGGGGGGCCTGCAGAGACTGAGTAGCTGTGGTGTTTGGCTTTGGAGCTGGCGCAGCAGCAGGGCTAGCTGAGGGGTCTTGCAGAGACTGAATAGGTGCCATGCTTGGGTTTGAAGCTGGTGCAGTAATAGGGTTCATGGGGGGGGGGGCCTGTGGAGCCTGAACAATCGTGACGCATCTCCTACATATCACAGTATATCAACAGAACCTTGTGAAGTCTGGATAACTACAGAGCATATCACGGAACCTCACAGGGAAGCGGCACGCACTCTACATTTTTTGGTGTCTGCCTGACCTGTCATTACTACACTGACGACTAATCTGATGCCACGCAGTGAAGGCATTATAAAAATAATAACAATAATGTGATCTTTTGATAATAAACATGTCCACAATCCTCACAATTTAATGGAGTCCTAAAATCCGGTGTAGTCACGTTAGCATAGTGGGGAGCAGTATAACTTCCTGAGATAAAACCAAAGTATTCCTAGTAATGAAATCGACTGTGTAATGCCTGTAGTACAGAGATGCACTTGCTGCCCAATTCAGTGCAACATAAATCAGAGATAAACACCACAGTGCCCAAACCCGAGAGCTTTCAGATGAATAGTGAGAACAAGCAAACAATAACATAATGCATAAGGCACATATAGTATTTAGCTTGGAAAGAAATGCTAAAAAGACACGAACGGACACGGGTCTCAGAAGTGACATAATTTCAGCAGTCTGTTTTAGTTTCCAATTCTTAAAGACACTCAGGAAAAAAAGTGATATTCTCTGAAGTGAGTGAACTGGAATTTGAACTATTTGGACAATCTATCAGAGCTCTGATGTCATGCTCCATGCTGAGTGCCAATAAATCTGTCACGGTTTAGTGTCACCTGTCCTGTCCTCTCCTCCCTGCAGGTGCAACCTTTCACTTTCTGCACCCCCAATGTGGTTCACAAGATCCAGCAGTGGCCTTGGTCTGCACACCAATCCTTGCTACTAACTCTAAACATGGGGAGTTATCACAGTTAGAAGCAGACACTGTCTGTGAGAACAGGCTGCTAACTTCAGACAGTGCAGTTAGATAGAAGAACTGAGCTGAAAAGAAAAATCACTGAACAGAATTAGTTCTGTTCTCACTCAAACCAGGACACCCTCTTCCTCCCATCAGTAAAAAAGAAAATTAAAAGTAGGGTTCCTGACAAACGAGGAGATACTGCTTAATTTAAATGTATTTTCATGTTCATCTTCTGTCAATAGGAACTTGGAGTGACCTTGGATATTCCCCACTGAGCCACTAAACGGAAAGGACATACACCAGAAACATTAAAAAAAAAAAAAAAAAAAAAAAAAAAAAAAAAAAAAAAAAAAAAAAACAAAAAAAAAAAAAAAAAAAAAAAAAAAAAAAAAAAAAAAAAAAAAAAAGGAAATAAAATCATAATGTTCTAGCTCTGACAGAAGAAAATATAATCTAAAAACACTTCAGATGTTTTCCAAGGAATAACAATTCAGTTACTTGACATCCTAATAATCAGCTCTTTCCACATCTACTTTTGTAGCTTTAACAGCAAAGTCAAGCTGTAAGTCCTTCACTCTGTTATCCTCTAAAAAGAGACTTTAATCACTCTTTATTCCACATTGGGTACACTACATGCATAGGCACAAGAAGACTAATAAAATCATATCTCTTCATCTTTTAATACATACAGCAGTGCAAATAAAACTGTAGAAGCGAGAGGAAAACACAAGGAATGTGAACAATTGAGGAGAGAATCTCAGATCAGACAGAAAAATCCTCAAGGATTTATAAAAAATGAACCTCTTCAATGAGCCAATCTGTGGAGTCAACTGCATAAAGTGAATTATCCCATCCCTCAGTCCCACACACAGCAACAAGTTGTGAAACAACAATAAAAGATTCCCTCGCCTGCTTCTTCATTTACTGTCCACTGATATCTTCCCTGACATTTCAAAAGTAAGTAAGGAAAATGTAAGGGAAGGTCGCAAAGACAACTATGTTTTCTCTCAGCAGTAATAGCAGAGGCAGAAGCAGATGCTACCTCAGGGATCAACCTGTCAGCCTTATCTTTAGCTCCCCTTCTGTGGGTTATGTGTTAGCAACCCCTACAGAAGCCATAAAGTTCATTTCAAAGTAGTTTAAACTTTCCTTAGGGCGCGGTGAGAATATTTTGTGCTTTCTTTTGTGACTCTCAGCCATGCACTGTCTCTGCACTGATTTGTATCACAGTGTGGAGGGCAAGTTCCATGTGACCACACAAGCAATCATACCCCAGAATAACAGAATGATTATTCCAAACATAAATTTCTTATGATATAAATTCTGTGTTGTGATCAGCAAAATTTCACACTTTCCATGGTCCTTTACTTGAATCATTCTGAAAAATGAGCATCATATCACCTCCCAATCTGTTGAATTCAAATAATTACATGGATCATAGCAACTGAACTTCAGGCAGACAACAACTGTAAGAATCAACATATCTCTTTGATCACTGTGTCAAAAGCCACACACCTTTTAAGTCTTGACCAAGTGCTAACATAGCACTTAAAATAAAAACCATGATTCTTACTGGCTTGATTAACAACAACAACAAAATCAAGTCTGTTCAAATGAGAGTAACAACCCTGAAAAAAACCAGATGCTCTAAGAACAAATTAGTTCATACATGGCCACATCAATGAGACATGCGATTTGCAGAAGTGCTGAGCACAACAGACCCTTTTGACTTAGCTATATATATAGCTATATCTATATAACTCAGACCTGCTTCAGCAGAAAGTGAAATAACAAGGAATCTATATAAGGAATTTCTCTCCATAAATTTGTTTGTTGAACTTTCTTCTTTCACCATCAATCACTCAGATGAGCTTCCTTACTTGTTAGGAACATCTCAAAATATAACAAGTTAAAACCTACATGAGTGGGGTGCTTTTCATGTCACTTTTATCTTTAGCCCAACTTCATTGCCTAAACATTTTATACTGCAGTACCACACTTGCCATTTTCTCTGCACTACCTCTGGCCAACAGGGAATGTCATTAGTTAGAGCAGTCAGTTTTCCCCTTCCCTACAGAAATCAAATGTGTCATCTCTACAGTGCTCTCAGCCTCTGCAAGCCAACAGAGTAACAGTCTTCATATCCCTTTCAAACCAAGCAGGGTCTGCTCATAACACTGAATCTATGCTAGGGAGACAGTTTATTGTTAATTATAATTTCTCTGGTTTTTGATCTGAAGAAAATGAATGTGGATGTTAAGCAAGGAGGCCATGAGCTTTCACAGAGATGAAGCCTGATGTTAAATTGTGTGATTCCAGTGTTTGAAGACACTAGACATTTCAAGCTTCCCGTAATAGGAGATACTGAGGATTTAGCATTTATTGGGTTACTTTTTAGGCTGAGCTTTTTGAAACCCTTGCTGTAAATATCTTCTGGGATTCGGGAAGATTTTTTTTTCCTTTAGACAAAAGAACTCAGCCTGTTAACACTTAGGAAAGTCATCCTACAAATTATTTGATATTTACAAAATCTGTCACATTTCTTTTTTTAATAAACATCCCTCCAGATATGCCCATTAACCTATCCAAGAACAATAGACATCCCTTTGGCTGGAACTACATATATTACATTTTTTCATATTCTATATTCACCTTTTCCTCTTGTAAATTTTATTCAAATGATCTGCTGGGTTCTTTTGTTACTGCATTTTTAAAGGGCTTACCTTGTCACTCATTAGAACCTTTCCAGTGCAGCTCTGCCCAAGGGTTCTAACCTATATAGCATTCCTACAGTGGCTCGGGCACAGAAATCCTACACTCATCTCATGAACGACAGATCAAACAGTTTGGGACAAAGCTGTAGCTAGTGTAAAACTTCAGGATACCATTATTTAAAAGATATCTCTACAGTAGGACTTTTTTTCCAAAATGTGCACTACTTGCACCTGGGGACACAAACAGCAACGTGTTTGTGACTTTTCTATTCTCTAAACAAGGTGCTAAAAGCACAGCATGTGTGCTATGCTAAGTCAGTATCTTATTCCCCAAGGTGACCTATTGATTTAGAGGTTACACCTCAGATCATGAATCTGCACATAATCTAAGCTATCTAGCTGAGCTACATGATGTTCCATTAATTTCTGTTCCATAATTAAATACACCTCAGAAGCAGAGTTTTGGAATTCAGCACAGCACATGGACAACCAGGCTTTGAAATTTCATCTTGCCTAAACAAAGATATGGTTTTGTCCATGAAGATAATAACTTTTATGATGCTTTTCATTTGCCACAACAGATTTACTGCTTATTTTCTACAGCCTTTCCTAGGTACTGGCATATTCTCGCCATTGTAATATCACGATTTAGTTTTCAGAGGTAGCTGATTAATATTTTAAGTTTTGCTCATATGAAGATGGAACAAGTAGCCAAACTATATTATTTGACAAATTTCTCATTGTTATCAGATCTACAGTGAACTTCAGGAAAGAAGCACGGATCAGTGGGTAGATCAGAAAGCAAATAGAAACCCATTTCTGAAATCTGGCCTGCTAAATGGCCCTAGGAAACACTCACTCTTACTAAGCAAGCTTCTTTAGCTTTTTAGTTTTTTAGGTTTAAATTGACATGGTAATGTCAATGGTCATGTAGCTCTGTATAGAGTTTTCAGACCTTAATATTATTTTTCTAGAATCAGGAACTCTTGACATTGATACCAGAGATTAGAATCATTCACTTCACCAAAACTCAGTGTTTAGTGGGTTGTTTGGCATGAAAAGATAACATTAAGAGAGAGTATAATGTGAGTACTTCAGTGAAAAGTATATTAAACGTGAAAATGTTGGATTAGGACTACTGAAGATAACCATCTCTCAGACATGCTACTTGAAAAAACTAATTATTTATGATGGAGCTTGATGGCAAGTGGATCAGGGAAACACAGCAAAAAGCATCAATAACCAGAAACTCAGATGTAAAACCAGCAGCCAGGTTCTGAGTAAAGGCCCAATGTCTCCAGCAGGTCAGAACTGAAAAAACTCAAACTCTATGTCAGTGAGAGACATTTCTGTGTAAATGTCAGACACATTAAGACACTTTTTACAGTTTTAGAGCTGTTAAATTCTTCACATGTACAGTTCAACAAGATTTTTCTCCAAATCCTCTAAACATTTAATCATCAGTAAACAGTTACAACTTTTCTACAAACATCCTAATTGTTCAGTCAGATCATCACCACAAATTAAATTATCTATATTTAAAGCTCAAGAGTTGAATAAAATGGCAAAGGAAATAGACATATTTTTCTTCTCTTATCAGCTTTCCAAGTGATTTTCTAATTCTACTGGAAATGTAAGGTATCCCATTAATTGGGAATAAATCAAGGCTGCGTTAAACTAAGGGGTTATAGATACATATCTCAGTAGACTTCAGTGACTCACACAGCAATGCACTGTTTAAACACCTCACATTCAGCAAAGAATGAAAAAGCATATAAGAGGCAAACTCCTTTTGCAGAGGCAGCATCGTGCAGCAGAGTGGATTCTGAGCAAGTATTTCATGTGCACAGTTCTGTGCAACGTCATGCTCAATTTTCCATCACTGCACTTTGCCTTTTACACAGATGGATATTTTGAGGAATTTGCTTAGGACTTTGCAAGGCCAGAACAGAGCATGAGCATGAATCTAATTTGGTTTGTCTGGATGGTACCAAAAGTTTGAGCAAAAGCTTTCTTTTTTCTTTCCAGATTCTGTTTCGTCAAATCCATTCAGAATAAATAATTTATATTGTCTATATATCTCATGTGGTATGCATCTCTGAACTATTGTCTAACTCTAGATTTGCTCCAGTAAGCCTTTTCTGGCTTAGAAATTATTCCACTACAAGCGCATAGAAATTTCTACCAACTCCAGACTTGATTCTAGACACAACAGTCAGTTTGGTGCCAGGAATACTTAAGACACTATTTAGATCAATTCAGTAAAAATTAGAAATGGGCAGTTCCAGCACAAGAGATCTAGGGGTTTTTTTTACCCCCTTAATCAAATAAAGGTGGGCTTCAGCTCATCTTAAGTTTCAAGTTCACCTAAAATTCAAATTAGTCAGGGGTATCAAATCCTCAAGCACTCAAATACCAAATAACTTTGCATTAAGAAAGTTGCATTACCTCCTCATAACACAGTTAAAATCTTAGTGATTATTCACCATCCACATTCTACACAAGAACTTACACAAAACTCAAACCTGGCTAAGAAGCACTTACTATACAGAATTTATGGAAATGACTGCAATTAAGCTTTAATTTTCAAATTTCATTGATGGAGAAATGCCAAAGGAGTGACAAATTCTAATTTTTGTTTCTGCTTCTCCCTCCCAGGAGACACTTCCCTTTTCTGCTTAGCAGATTGCCCAGTTACATATTGACTTACTTTTTGATGGTTGTATTATGACTACAGAGAAATGTGGGGAAAAACAAGGTTGGAAATAGAGAATTATTGCAGAATACACACACTCTGCATACAGGGTCTATTGCAGCAAGGTCGGGAATTTTATTTTTTTTATTTATTCCTTATATTGAGAATATTTGCTGGATATTAACAAACTCCATCTTGGGAGTCCTCTTAGTAGTACTCTCTTAGTTTATTGCATCCTCTCAGGTTAAGAAGTTGGAACATACATTGTCATTGTATCCCAGAAAGGAAAGGATTGGTTCTGTTCTGCTGAACAATGATGAGATCAGTACAGTTTTTACTGAGATGGAATCTGATAGAGACACTGCTTAACACAATCAAATCAATTGATTGTGCAATTCTAACGCAGCCCAATACCTAAACAGCTCATGCACTACACTAGTACTATTTTCAGGTCAGGAAAAAAGGCTAAGACCCACATTCTAAGGAAGAATTTTAATTTTTTTTTTTTATTTTTTTTTTTTTTTAAAAAAAAATTTTTTTTAAAAATGTAAAAAAAAAAAAAACAAACCTATTCTCACATGCAACTAGAACTACAGTCAGCCTTCCCCACCCCTAAAATGGACTATGGTAGGTTCTCTTGTTTTCTGGAAGGCAACATTATAAAGTCACCCGCATGTATTCAGCAGTATTATTTGCCCTGTGGCGTAAATCACAGATGAATCATTCCAAAGCATCTCCTGTTCAGGGAAGTCAGTGGCTCTCATGATCAAAGAAATAAAGTAGCCAGTGGAAGTCATAACACGACCCCTTGCAGACCCTTTTACAGCCAGTTTTTTCTTCTCATTATTGGTGAAAATAATAGCTGGACCAAAATCAAGGGAGATAAAAGCAGATGGATTTGACACTCCTTTTCGTAGAGGCAGCAACGAAAAGCTGCTCTTCTCTCTCTCTAAATGCCATTTTAATGTTGCTACAGTTCACTGCCATGAACTTTGGTAAGGAAATGCAATTTACTTAAATGCTTATTAATGGACAGGAAAATTCAGATCTATTTATGAGAACCAAGGTAAGAAAACATGCATGTAAAATCTGAGGCTATCCAAAAGGGTGGCACTAGTCTGATTTGGTTCACATTTCACATCTCTTGTGTTTTTGTTTGACTCAGTGAAACAAACTTTATAAATCTTGCAGTTCAAAAGGAATTTGCATTAATAATACTACAAAGACAGATACACCTCTGCTAGTTAATGCTTCAACAGACTTGAATTATTTAAAATATTCTGACATCAGTGCCACTTTCATATCTTTGCCAATTTTATCAGTCTTTATCTTTTGACTTTAAAATTACCTCACTGTCTTTTAGTAGTACCATTGCTTTAAGACAAGGAAACCAATCCATATTATTTAAAAATCCTAAAGAATAATTTGTATTACCACAAAATGTCCTGTCTTAAAAATTACTTAAAATATTATCAAGCTTGCATTCAACAATATTGAAACTGTCTCTAAAAATCAGCTATGTTTGCAGGAAAAAGTGAGATGTCATCATGAGAAGAAATAACAAGTAGTGTGAAAGTGATGTGGTATAGCATATTTACAGTGGCAGATGTAAAAAAAAATGTCCCTGCAGCTGGGCAGACCTAGAACAGGAGCACCTTCTATACCCTTGACATTGTAACTAACAATTGGTGAACAGGATAGAGGAGTGAAGATGGAATTCCTCTTCCAAAAAATGAGCCTTGTCATTTGGTTTTTTTATGCTTTCCCCCATTACATTTTACCCGTGCACAAAGTGGTACCAGAGCAGGTTCCCTAGAACCAATGTGATATGCTGTGAACTTCAGGGACAACCTCGTTGCAGCCCACAGCCTTCTTGAATGCTTTAGTATGCAGCTTCTCTGAACATGGCCTTTTTACTGACAACTGGCAGACTAGCACAACTGCCTTGGTATTTCTGGCTGATCATTCATGTTAGAGAATCAAATTAATGGCAAAGAAAACTGGTGTTTTGATTGTTTTTTTAAGAGGTCACTAACAGTCAATAATTTGGAAAAACAAAAAGACAATAATCCATGTAGACACAAATAGCAAAACACTACTACAGTAAGAATTCAAGAAGGCAGGAATTACTAAACACAGGCTGCAGAGTGGGATATTTTGAGGTTTGACTCATTTTTTTTAAGTAACTCATTATGCCTGGAAATCACAGTTGTCTCCAAAGCATTAGCTAGTTTGTTCCCAGCCTCCTTCAGCATACTCCTTGCTTGTGCCCATCATGGTACTTAAGTGACCTAAATGTGCTTTAGAGTTGGTAAGTTCCCTCCCCCACCTGACCTTAAAATATACCTTCTATACCCCTGTGACCTCCATTTCACTCTACTGCTGTAGAAGATACTCCCCAGTTTCAAAGATAATTTCCATCCAAATTTTCTTACATTGGTTTCTCATCTGTCATCAGTGCTTGAGGTTACTGTGTCCTCTTCCTTTATATTTACAGCATGAAACTTCTTCAGTTTAATTTCCGTTGCATGAAATATAAATGCAGCAGCAAATAAGAAGTAATCTAAGGTCAATAGAGAAGCAGGCAGTGAAACAGTATTTTGTAAGACTGTATGAAATGAATGAAATGGAGCAGCACACATAAACAGCATGTTTAGCTTATTTCAGTGTCCCTTCTTAATTAACCCTTTAGAAAATAGACAAATGCATTACATAAATCACATACCGGACAAAGGTCTAAAAAACAGAACTATGTAGAGACCCTTAATTTTTTCAGATGCATCTTTTTCGGTGTATAAATGCTTCCAGAAACACAGGGAAAATATTATCTTGTGTTCAGTACTGGTATCTGGTATCTGCTTCTAAATAGTGAATCATCCTCCAGAGCAGCGTTGAGGTAGATGTATATTAAAAACTGTCATTGTAAAACTTCAGTCCTTTATACATGCAACATAAATGATGATGAATATACTGTAGTGTAACAGAGCAGAGAAGAACAAACTCTTACTTCTTCAATGCAATGTGTTCTCAGCACATAAAACCCTATTAATAAGAAGGGCTCAATTTTTTTCCCCTCACCTTTTGTTCTCTTTATTTGTACTTATTATTCCTCCTACTTTTTAAAGTCTTCCTAAGCATCAGTAGAAAAAATGTTACACTTATAGATCTGAAGTGGACACGGCAATGCCAGCTGCAAGATCTAGGTCTGGATTCCAGGCTGTTCCTCACTTTTCAAACCATTTAACTCTAGCAAGCAAGCACAACAAATGTAAGGCACAGTAATGTGTTAATCTAGTCCCTGCTCTAATTTAATTGCCTCAGAAAATTGCTTGAGGTGTTTGGGACTGCAATTAAGGCTAGGAGAGTCTGGAAAAACAGTCTTTGGTGGTGGAGGGATATTTTTATTATTTTTAAGAAACCAAACCCTCTCTCAGCTAAAACTCACGGGCCTAATTAGAGATTAATTAAAGTTACTTGCTGCTGCTTATTTGAATTTCATCTCAGTAGACATATTTTAAATGGCAGGTATAAAATTTAGCCCTATCTCTCCCTTTTGTCTCTGCTCCCAACAACTAGAACTTCCACAGTCAGCAAATTCATTCAATTCAAATTAGAATAATTTTCCATCTTTACCCTCAGTCACACAACTTGTAGATTTCCACTGTAATTTAGTTTAAGGAGACAAAATTAATTTTAAGAAAATAACAACCCTCGTCTGACATTGCTACCATGCTGTAGCTTGTGATCCTGCTCTTGGATGTAACAGTCACTGTATGGTGGGAATATCCAGCTACATGTACAGAGATAAAAATAGGGAGGTGACTACACCTAAACAAAAGGTAAATTAGCTTGTTTGGTCTACAAATGTGAGATAAAAACCTTGTATGAAAAATTCAGGTAACAATAATTCATGTAGCAGCTATGAGCAAGACACAGAGGTCCATTTCTATTTAGGTATCCAAATAACCAACATATTTTTCAGAAGTGCTTAGCCTGTAACAGAGCTCTGCACAACTCATGGTTAAGAAGCAGAGGGCTTGTCTGTCAGCATCAATTGTTTGCTTTGCAAGACACCCATGCATCATGGAACAGTAGGTCAAACACATTCTTCCATAAAATTTAATAAAACACACACTGAGTGTGAAACTTAACAGTGTCAGAAACATATCTAAATGAGCAAATCCTCAGTAACACTGCCTTTAATTTTAGTTATCCATTTCTGGTTTTAATGCTTTCCTAGACAACAGCAGCAGGCATAATTTCAATACTTAAATGGTTCATTGTCATTAAGTTGGCAAGCCATTATATTCTTATTGTTTGGTTACTTGGGTTTAGTAGGACCAGCAGAACATTCTACTCTTGGTTTTGGCAGTTGGGAGGCATTGTTTTGGTTTAATCAGACTGTTCTCTGATCCTGTCGTCACAGCAACAGTGGACATAGCTAACTGACACATTTTTTTTCCTCCAAATCTTTGGTACTGTTCAGGTTGCAGATTGAATTTAATAAGCCAATTTAACAGTCTACCTGGAGCCTAATTGCAAGTTTTCCTAATAATATGACATTATCCTTTTCAGTGCATTCTGAAATACTTCAGTAAATCATTTTTCCACAGACTAGAGTAGTGGGTTTTCTTCATTTAAATACATTTTAGGTGTTTTTCTCCCTTGCAATTTCAGATAAGTATTCAACCTCATAAATTCAGATGATTTATTGACATTTTAAAAGATTTTACAGCCCGGAAATGGTTTGAATTATTCTGTGTTTTACAGTGACAGGGCTGGATTTCCAATATTATACAGTAAGGACATATGCCTTTGGGGTTTTTTTCAAGGAAGAAAGGCCATTCAATCTACCACTATAGATTCAACTTCTAAGCAGTGAATATATTTTAAGTACAAACATATTCAACTCAAAACAAAACAAAAAAAAACCTTAGTTCAGTGAACTCCCTTGAAAAGAATAGAGCAGTTTCAAGCTGACCAGCCCATTCTATTATACCAGTACATTCTAAATTAAAACATCTCTCTTAAAATGTTTCCAGCACTAGGTGGTAACAGCTCCACAGCATTCTCAAAGATAACCACAACACTGAGGTACAGCACTGTCATTATTGATACAGATGGATCATTCAAGGCTACTATTGTATCATTCTTCATAACACCACAAGATTTGAAAACAACATCCATTACAAGACTCTTTATCTTATGTTCTTGTAACTTTTGCAAAAACAGTTTTTCCATAATGAAAACCAGAAAAAAGTACATGGAATTCTTTTCCCTGTAAAAGAAGCACATGTTGAATAAATTCACTGTTTTAACAGATGCATCACTGGTGTCACAGGGAACAATGTTATTCCTTCTGATCACAACCTAAAATCCTAGCCTATAGGCTTAGAAGTTAGCCAGCTCAACTGCAAAAAATAAATAAGGGACTCAGGCAACTATAAGAATAACTGGAAAGAAAATAATTTAAAATTTAAGTGAAAGGTAAGGGATGAGGTTTTCACTTGGCATGCAGCAGGCCAGTGGCTATGATGAGAAGTTGGTTTACTTTACAGCTGCAGATCTGATCACTTTACTATTAATACTGCAGTGGACATACAGTGTAATATTTCAGGCAAGCATTTCAAACATTTCATAGTTGTCAAAGAAAGAGACTATTGTAGGGTACATGTTAGGTAGTCTTTACTGGAAAAGGACTCTCTTGTATGACCCCAACTACAGCCCAGGTGACTGAGAGCTGGAATGCACCAATCACAAGTACTGCAATAACTCACAGTGATGGACAGTCCCTCACAGAGCCGGACTGTAGATGAATTAGAATTTTAAGAGGGACTTTCAGTCACAATCTATCTGCAAAATTGAAATAACTGTTCCCATAAATTCACTCAGTTCAGCAGGTTAGCATCTGCTTGCCATGTGAACTATATTTATTTTTCATTGAATTTAATTTATGCATACAGAAATAACATACTTATTCTATATTCTGCCCCTTGGTGTAGTTGATACCAGAAAAGAGGAGGTAGACAGAGATAAGGGAGACAATAGCAAAGAGAAAAAAAAAAAAATCTCCACATTTTTAGTTCTGTGGATTTAATTATATCTCTAACATTAACTCACGATACTGGTATTTGGTATTAGGCTGTCAGAAATCCTCAACCATCATTTTGAAGCCCTTTAACAGTATCACAGATGAAGAAATCAAGTTTTTTGCATTAACCATTATTTTACCATAATGACAACAAGCAGGTGTAGTCATGAGCTATGCTGCTACAATGCAGATTGGGAACAAAACACTATTTTCTTCTCCAACACCTTAACATGTAGACAAAAGGTAAGTATGGGGAAGGATGGTAGAGCACAAGGAGAGAAAGGGGGATGTTATTGGTCAGGACCACACAGTACAACACAACTCAGCAGAAGCCTATTTTGTCAAGAGACAAAGTTTTTTAAGGAACTAGTGAAGTGTTTGGACAGATGTTTAAAATGAGCTCCTCCTGTCTTGTGCTCTCTCAAAAATAAAAAAAAAATAAGGCTGGGAGCCAGCTTTTGATGCCAAGTAGAACATTGCCAAATTCATTATACTTAACAAGAAAGCTTCCCAGGGTACCAAAGGCAACGTACAGTCTTCCCATGCATAGCAAGTAAGTATAAACCCTAAGCTCCCACAAACTCTCTGCATTGACCTCACATACACGAAAACAAGAGCCTGTCTTGTCCTTCCTTGGCTTTTGCATCTCACTAATTACCTTGTGTAGAAAATAGATGTTTTCCTAACAGAAATACTACTTGACTACATATTCCTCTTGATTTTTTGAGTACTATGAACATAGAATAATTCTCCCAAAAGTGGCTTCACAACAGGGGCATGTAAAGCCTGTTTTGTCAATGCCCACCAACGATAAAAAGGAATGTCTGAAGTCCTCTGCCAGTACTATGCAGTAATGCAGTTCATTGTGTAAATGATTTGACAAAAAGTGGTTCCTACAGTCACTGACCAGATAGTGTGTTCACTTCTTCATACTATAAACCTCAATATTTTGGTTCCTCTTTAAGCAAAACTGGGAGGTAACGCAATAAAATTAATGTATTATTTGCCCTCCAGCTTTTCCTGAATGGTTACACATGAAGTGTGTGCTGGTGTATGTACATATGGGGTTATAGAAGGGACTACAGATTAGGGCTTAAAAACTACTAAAAACTCAAAAAGCTATTACAAGCTGTAGTTAAATTTGTCTTACAAAAAAACCAACTTCCACATTTGATGTGCAGTGTACTACATGGGATTTTGTAACAATAAGGAAAACAGCAAACTGCATGATTTCAAAACAGTTTATCATGCAAAGTCTAAATCAATTTGTGGCATTTCCCTGTGAGTTTATTTTTTGTGAAGTTTGTGTAGTTTATCAATTTTTTTCTACTTGTTTTTTTTTTTTCTCGAAACTGCAGCTTAATTGTTATAATAAATATTCAGTCACATAGATCTACTACACTGGTTTTTGTTTTGTTTTACTGATACTATCAGTATTAAAATTTATTTGAAAGGTCCTTTTGTAATTTCATATGAAAATGTATAGATTTTTCCAATTACAGCAAGAGTATGAGTTTGCTAACAAGAGCCTACACTGATAAAGTGTTATCCTGAACAAAAGCAATAATGGCCTTGGACAGAGGCAGACAAAAATGCTATGAGTCTTCTACCCTTTCAAGGAAAAATTATTCCAGGTAACATTAAGGCATCAGAGTTTGACAACAAGAAACAACAGGTCACTCTGAAAATAAGACTCACAGAGGTACTTTCTGCTAGCATTTTTCAAAAGGAAAAGTTGTCTTTTAATACACAATACTCTTTTCAAGTCAGAAAGCACATTGTATTCTTGTAGTATTGGATGAGTTGATAAGAGAGATGCGTGAAGGCATTCTGAGAGTTTCTACTATTCAGTCAAAACAAATCTCAGAGAGCTTTGTACAGAAATTCAGGCTTCTTTTAAACTAACCAGTTCAGATACTAAGTGCTTTCAGTCCTGCATATAAGAAAATGTCTAATTATTCTGCTTTTGGACAAGTTTTCCCAGTCTGTGGTGACCTCAGTGCTGCTATGGTGAGACTCAGAATGCCTGAGCTTGATGTATCACACTGTAGTCACTATTTTGACTTCAGGTGCTGTTTCTTGGTCTTTCTATGCTGTTCTGTGTTGAACTGATTGAGAACTGAGCTCTTGAAAATTACACAGTCTACAAAGTAGAGTATGGATCTCTATTGATGCAGAGAATTAATTCAAAACAATATGACAGTGATGAGTCTTGAAGATGTTTCAGAAATATGCATGTGCACACTTACGAATTAATTCAAGGTAATTGAAAGGAAGGATTTGTATAATTTCATTTTTAAACAAGACTCAATTCCCCATGCTTGTGATTTTCTTATCTGTTTTTCCTCTCAGACTCCACAATTAAGGCTCTTCAGGTATCTGTGCTGTTACCTTCTTAGTTACCCAATTAAATAAACATTAATAAGCTTATTTAATAAACTAGATTATAGTGTCTGTACTGGATAAGCTTGTGACAGAGATAAACACAGGTATTTAATATGTACAATGTTTTGTATTAAAGTAACAGACTACCAATCATTTGCATAGATGGGTGTCTGACTAACCAACACACACTTCTGTGTGGGTTTTTTAGGGAAAACAAACACTTTGAGGATCAGCTGATTGTATCATCCACATTTAAATCTAGAAAATGGAAAAGAAAGATGAAAAAGGTCATTCAACAGATCTTCCATATTAAAATGAAACTGAAAAAAAAATCTTTACATACAGTCTGTTTTCCTAATTGGGTTTTACAGAATCTGGGATCAGTCTTTGCAAAACAAACTGACAGAATTCATTAGGAATTGAAACAGTGAGAAGCTGATTTCCAAATATGTATATGTACCTGTGTGGCCAGCAGATCAAGAGGGGTGATTCTGCCACTCTGCTCTGCTGAGACCTCACCTGGAGTAGTGTCCAGTTCTAGAGCCTGGAGAAGAGAATGCTCCAGAGAGACCTTACAGCAGCCTGGCAATATCTGAAGGGGGCCTACAGGAAAGCTGGAGAGGGGCTGTTTTCAAGGGCACGTAGCAATAGGACAGGGGGCAGTTTTAAACTAGAGAAGGGTAGATTTAAATTGGACATTAGGAAGAAGTTCTATTCTATGAGGGTGGTGGAACACTTGGAATAGGTTGCCCAGGGAGGTGGTGGAGGCCCCATCCCTGGAGACATTTACAGTCAGGCTTGATAAAGCCCTTAGCAATCTGATCTAGTTGATGTCCCTGATTATATTAGGGGGGTTGGACTAGATACTTCTGTAGGTTCCTCCCAAACAAGGGCAATTCTGTGATTTTCTAAAATATGCATCTCTTTTCAGGTCTTCCTCAACTAATCCACCCAGTTAGATGAAAAAAAGATTCATAAAGGTAGGATTACATGGAATTAATGTTGATGCTGTATTTGACATTCTGTCAATGGAAGGTGACGTTTTGTCACTCTTTGGTTTCTTAACCTAGCATGTGGTTATTTCTGATTTTTCCCCCACTTGTGATGACTGCCACTTTGTCTCATACTAACAGCCTCAGAATTAGTTCTACTCAGAGCAGTTTATGGTGGAAGCAGTGACAAGCTGAGCCCCAGAGAAAGAGAGAACAGGCAGGACACACCAGCTCTAACTGCAAGTTGCACCAGCTCTAACTGCAAGTTGCACCAACCACAAAAACTGTTTTCTAACCTGTCCTCATGAATCCTCAACATGCCACTAATTTCTCAGTAAATGGAGCAAGTAATTTTCAAAAGTAAGAAAGATCTTCCCTGTATTCTAAAGATAACTGTCTGGTCTATGCAAACCAGTTGAAAATCAGCACCTACCATTTGAAGGAAGCTGTGAGGCTTAGGCTCTGTATTTTTGCAAATGACAGGATACTTTTTTTCTTCATTTCAATGAACAAATTAATAACAGAAGACCACATGATCATCAGTAATTTTCTTGGCCTTGATATGAAATATTTAAAGCAATGTAGTGTTTTCCTTCAAAACAGTCATGTTTGTGAAGCTAAATGTTTCAAACTCTGTTTTGAAACAAATCTACGGGTAACCTCCAAGGAAATCACTGATCATAAATCAAGACAGACTTGGATCCACTTAGTGTGTTTTGATGAGAACTACAGAGTAAATATACAGTGATGCTGCTCATAGGAGTGACACCTTGTGTGGTCAAAACTGGAAGCATAGGTGCATACTCAAACTTGATGAACTGTTTCATCTCAAGAGCACAAGAGTCAAAAGCAAAGTTATGCTCAGTATTTCTGATAGGATCCTGCATATCTTTCACATATCCCCACAGAAGTAATGTAGGGCCTTACTGAAGAACATTTTTAGGGTAAACAAATGATGACACACTGATTTATTTATTCCTAAGTAAATTTCTTTTATTTACTCCTAAACAAATTTATTTATTCCTAAACTAGGATCACAGCGTTTGTGGTAAGCTCTCATCAATCCACCCTTTGAGGACAGAACTAAGGAACCCACAGGTAAGCATTGTTTTCTAAGCAATGAAGTGCTTAAAACCAAAACACAGTGGCTTGGGAAAGAGTTAAAAATTCTTCCACTTTTGAATATCCTGACTTTTATCACTTTTAGTATCACTAAGTTACAAACAGACTCCAGGGCAATTTGATCAGTTAAGGAGTTCACTCTATTGACTTATATATTGATGCTATGATATGAATGTACTTTCAGATTGAGGTTCTGAATAAATATTACAAAAGTGATTTTTTTTGTGGGGAGGAGTGGAGGGGCTGGAACAGGGTCTTGCTTCCTTGTTTGGTTTAGTACTTCGTATATTCCATAGAGTAAGCCTTTAAGACCTATCTTTTCTATTATTCACAGTGGGGCAAATAAGAAGTGAGGAATTTCACAGAGATCAGTTAAGAAAGAAAAATCTCCAAGTCAGGAAAATTACAAACCAGTTAAAACTGTGTTAAGAAAGACCTTGGGGTGACAAACTCACCCTTTGAGAAAAGCAATAAATAGCCAAATTTTGCTATTTTACTTGTAAAACTTTCTGAAGAGGTTTAATAAGTTTACTTACTTCATAGTCTCAGAAGAGAGTACTTCATTACCTTTGCTATCACACTGCTTGCATCACTGTAATTCAAGCCTCTATTTTCCTATGGCATGATTAAACACAATACTTAAGATTTAAATGAAACCATTAATATGTCAAATGCAAAAATGACATCTCTCAGTTTTTTCATAAAAAACATTATCAAACAAAGTCTACTGCATAAACACATCAGGAAAATTTGTTTCAATTTTATAATATTAGAAGCTAATTTATTGAAAAAAAATCACTATTGAAATTTATTCTGAAGCAGAGTTTGCCCTGCAAACAACATAAATGGAATACCAAGGCACAAAATCAGTAAAACTTTATTTAAATATAATTTATTCCTCAATGTTTTCAAGGTGCTGAAATAATCGTAAATGAAATGTCAGTTACATATTTATGCAGCACATATCTCAGAAGTGACACAGCTTTTTATCTTCCATAGAAAAACTTCAGCTACTCTAAGAAATATAATTAAAGATTTCTTTAACAAACCCACTACATACAGTTTATTCTACATATTCTACATGTGGTTTCATGGCTGTATTGCTTGAGGAAAATATTGGTTGGAAAGTATGTAATAATTTGATATAAAGAATGTATTCACCATTTAACGTCCTAAACATTATTATGCGAATTTCCCACACGTTAAACATTCACAATCTACTTTCTAGGTTTACATGCAATAATGCAGATCCACTCAATGAATATTTGACTTCTCTTGCCCTGAATGACAATTCTTACTATCTTTACTCAGATACTTCCTAATCATAATTTATAAATCACACTCCCCAAACACTATGCATGTTCTGGCTCTGGCCAAGCAGGACTTCCAACCAACCCAGCAACTTAGTACACATATGCCCTTAAGTACCATAAACTAATGCTACTCCCAGTGCTGCAGGAAAAACAAATTTGATAGCTATGCAGCAATCTGATTCTAAGGATAGTATATTTTAGATGAGATATCAAAATCTAGATGATGATATTTGAACTTTCTACTATCCAATCCTACTCACTGCAAATCAAGTCAGGAAAGTTGTCTATTCCAGATCTAACATCTTTGCTTAAAAAGCCCTACACATAATCACATCATCTTTCCCAGACTTTCTCAAATAGAAAATAAAATGTAGGCATCTTAACTGATCTTTATAATATAAAAAATAATCAATTATCTTATACAGAAGCATGAAAACAATGAGAATACTTCCATATACTTAACAGTAACACTATTTCTAACAACAATAAAACCTGTTAACATCTCACATTAGATTCAGCACAAAGTTATTGATTGCTGTCAATGCAACTGCAGAGTCTCTTGTCCAAGGCTATGTATTAATTTGCAGTAGTATACCTTTCATTCTTGATACCGTATTATAATAGTTCTCAGGAAAATCATACTTCCAAAAAAAATAAACCAATAAAAATACCCAAACCCAAAACAAATAGAGAGAAGGAAGAATTCAGTTCTAACAGGAAGTTGAAACTCGTATACAGAGGTGGGTTTATTCCAAGTTACAGTATTGAGCTTCATAATCAAAACTCTCATAAATTTAAAGAAAATGTGTATACAAAAGCTCTCAGAACACTGAACTAACCAGAAGCAGTACTTACTTACAAGTAAGAATCATGAATTTAAACATTTATGCCTTTTTTTAAAAAATCAAAATAAATTAATCTGGAAAAATATCAGTATTTTTAAAACAGTTGATTCTGCCAAGTCAAAACATCTCATGTGTGGCCAGAATTTTTTGTTTATTTGTTTAATGTTTCAGAAGAAAATCCATAGAGAAGCAGTTAATATTTTTTGATTCCAACTGACCAGAGATAAAATTTGTGTCTTATTTTGTGGTCCAGATTCTGAAAAGAAATTTAGTTTTTCACACAGTTTTAGCCAACCTACATTGCATTGTTAAGATGTGCCTCAAGATTGATTTGCGTGAAAAACCTTGGAAAAGCAACTTTTTAGCAATGAAGGAGATAAAAAATCTACCTTTGAGATATATTGTAGGGCCTTTGCACAGTAGTGGTCAATCACAGAGGTCAATCTCTCTCATATGAGATATCTAATATTACATATCTAAATCTATTTTAGAAACCAAAATCTTCAGCCTGATTTTTAACAAGATGAGCATTTCTTGCCTAATGACAGCAACTCAATTTCAAACAATTTGCTTCACACTCTCCTTTCTCTCAATGTCAGGAAAATTAGAAATAAATGTAAATGTAAATATAAAATGGGAAATAGAAAACTTCTGAGCTTCCTGAATGCACTGTGAGGATAAAGTGTCAAGTCTGATGAATCCTACTATGATGTGCATTGTGAAAAGCTTATCAATAATACATAGCAAAGGATTAGAGGCAATGTCACTGTAACAAAGTGGATTAAAATAGTTCTAACCACACTCTGAAAAATCTTTCCTTCTCCATGTGCAATATCTTCTCATACACAACCAAACACCATCTCTCATGAATACATCATTACTCTTCCCAAGTAGCAGAACTGGAAAGTATTACTGTCTTCATAATATTTCTTGAATTAATTAACTAAAACTCTAAGGGAAATGTCAATTCTATGTGGTAATGCTGTGGAGCTATGAGCTAAAACGAGCCCATTGGCTTCACTAATCACAATGAGACTAAAGCTACACTTCCTCAGGATCACCATTACAATCTATCTGTCCATGCCAATCATTAACTTTTATTTTAAATTATGTCCTTTTGATATCTAACATCTTATCTAAGAAACATCAGTCAATCCCTGTAAACAGAACCAGTTTCTGAATCATCACCATCCACCATTTGAGTCCAGCCTGGGAAATATTCATCAGTACTTGCTGTCTCTGATATGAAGCAGTTTTGGTTTCCAGTAGCTGAGCTATAATTAGTCCAGCAAAAGAGAGCAATTAAGAATAGAAGTTATCTGGATAATAAAGATGACATGTGAGTGTCAAGGATTATTGATCATTAAACAAAGTGAGGAATTGGCAGGTAGGATAAAGTAATAGACGTAAGGCTACGTTAAAGGTCAATAAATTTCCTTCTCTCCTTCCCACCCTTGTTCTAAGCTGCTTCAAATGATGTGAAATAATTGTTTTGACAGACTTTTCTTCCCCCTAGACCAGATGTGTTGATCTCCCTTAGGTTCTGTACGCAGACTGATGGCAGATTTTAATCTTTCTGTGCCCACTGTAGCAGCTGTACAAACACTTCATTAACATAAGAATGGTAGTATATGCTATTAAAATGTGTGTGTGTGTGTGTGGGGGGGTGTTCTTCTGTATCCTTCCTTATAATTCATTGAATTTTATGCTATGAGTAAGTGCTAAATTGGGAATGAATAAATGTATTTCAAACCCGCACTTGGCATCCAATGTATGCTTATTCTCTTACAGATGAAGCAAATTTTTAGCTTGAGAATTTTTGTATCTATCCAGTGCCAAAACAAGACAGTTGTATAACATGTAGTTGAGAAAAAATTCAGAAGAAAAAGGATTTTTGTTTTGCCAAAAAAAACCCCAAAAAATCCATATTCTTACAATGCTTTTTACTCCAGTTTTCATTTGCATAGAACTCAGACTATGGCATGTAGCATCTGTTAACTCTGCTACAGTTATGTCAATATGGTGATTTTGGTTTTTTTTCTTCCAGGAGAATGATGAGTTACTTTTCTCTGAGGTGATGCAGTTCTTGGACAACTTAAAACTCAGCTGCCTTCCTTTAGTTTCTCTTGATACTTCCCTTCACTACAGATGTCATTACTGAGAATTTCCTGAGTCACTCTCAGTAAATGGTGAGTGTAGGAATATTTTTTTATGAAGAGAAGAATGGAGACAATTGATCTTTTGCATATTTAAGAATTTATTTGATGTCAAATTAAGAATAAAAGTGTACTTTGCCTAGCATAGAAATCATCACAAGATAAAGTCTACTCTGTCTGCTGCTCACTGGGGATACAGATACTGCCCCTAGTCTTCCAAAGCACTAAGACATAAAATTGAACTGGAAAAATGGTATCTCATGTTTCTTCCTTTTCATATACAAACAAGCATACATAAAGCATTTGCTGTATACATATATGTACATATATATCTTCATGTATATATTTATCTCTCTCTATATATTTGTATATATAAATAAGCACTTCCTTCCTGCACCAGCTGTCACCTCCAAAGCATACGCCTGGCTAGAAAAGCAGAAAAATGCTTTTTGAAGCAGATACATCTTCTATTTCCACAGTGTGCTGGCAGGAGGTGGTAGTAAGGATTAAGAAATTGGTTCTATTCTTGCTGAGAGCCAACTGGCTGGGAGGATGCTTTGGGGCATTGTGGAGTGATACGTTGGTAGTTCCTGAACTGAAGACAAAAAAATGAATTTGTATGTGGTTATCTGAAATCTCTGTCTATTCCATGCTCATCACACAGCTACCTAGGCTTGCTCTTTGTAAGGATGCTGCAAATTGTGTCTGAAGGCTCCAAGCCAAAATCTGACAGGCCTTTCTTTACACTACCTCTCTGACATATGTACTGCAACATCCATGCTCTTGGCAGCTTCTTCAAAATTCAGAAGGTCAAATTTTGCTCTCATATGTCAGCACACAACCCTCATTGCCCTGATTTTAATCTTACTATAGTTTAATGTCTGCATAGCCTCTTTTCAAAAAGCAATGTGTCACAGAGAAAGAAATTAAAAGTTGGACAGAGACTTTTAGACAAGGACCATAATTCATTAAATTACATTACCTATACTAAGATAGAGAAATAAGAAGGAACAGCAGACACTTTGAATTCTTACTAATATCTCTTATCTTCATTTCCATTCTGCATGGGAACAGAGTTCTGGATTTTCAGTAGCTCAGTGAAGACCTATGTTAAGTGTGCTAATGTTCTACAATTTACCTCCTGCAGACGAAATGCTGATCTAGCACACTCATGTTTGTTCAAGACCATGGTTTGGTCTTCAGTCTGAGCCTTCCGTTAAATTAAGTCTTTCCTGTTCTGTAAAGAAATGATTATCTATATCACAAGATGGAATTCTTTCAGTCCATAATGACTATATGATTAGGACATGGTTAAGTCCTTACCTAAACCATACATATTCCTGTTCTCACTGCCTTTAAAGGTATATAACTTCAGTTGCTAATACAAGCAGACAAAAGCAGTGGGCTGGACTGTAGCTGACAATGACTGCATGTGCTGCTAAACCAGCTCTTTGCAAAGAGGTTCCTCAGTTGTATGCTGCAGCTGCATCCAAGCCTGGAGCTGTTCCAGTGCATGCTTAACACCCTGCACAAAACCACCAGAAACATGGAGTATCTTCTGTGCTATAGATAACATATATTGGACCATATCTAATGCTACAAATAACCCTGGGGATGGAGCAGTGGAATTTTTGAAAGAAACAGAGGAAAGACGTTAGAAAATGATCTGTAAACAAATTCACAGCACTGTAATTGAATGCAGCATTAGGCACTGTCACAACTGATCCTTTTTGACAGTGATCAGAATTAATGCATGAACTATTATCATTTGAACTACACAGACAGTATTTATACCTGAGAACTGAAACCATTTTAGGTGTACAACAGAGTAGGCAAAACAGGCAGGATGGACATAATGACAGCTAGTGAGTGGGTTACACATATGTAGTCATTTGTCAGAGCTTTCAGATGTCATAACAAAATAGAAGACATTGACATTTTCCCAAGAGCATGTAGAAAGCTCTTAGTCTCCAATTACTGCAGAGTTAAGCTAAAAACATGGAGACCAGTGGACTCTATTTTTTTTCCTTTTACATTAACTTTCAGCTTCTCCTGAAAGAGAACAGACATCAGTTTTCAGAATTTGCAGCGCTTTATTTATTTATTTTTTTTTAAATTCACAGAAAATGTACATAGGCAGGAGCTGGGAGCTACTGTGTCCTTTTTACTGCAGGTAGAAAAAAGTCACTGCATCCATCACCAGTTAAAATTGACACAAAGTGTTCTTTTCTGCTGAGAAAAACTGGTGACAGCTTAAAAACAAATTACAAGTTAAAATTGCCTGCACAGTGAGCAACGCTCAGCAGAGAAAGAACATGTTCAAGAAATCAGAAACATGTGGAGATCAAACAGAAACTTGAGGTAAACCCACTTTTGTGAAAAACAGGATGAAATGGAGCGATGTAGTTCCTCTGGTCTACATTGATGACAGAGGAATTCCTTCCCCCATTTTTCTTTTCCTCTATTTTCCCTTCCTTTTCTCTTATTTCGTTTCTCCCACACACTATATCATGTGTGAAAACTGGAAAAACTTGATTGCATGCTCCAGATCTAATATATGCTCAGATAAACATTGGAAAATACAAATCAAAACTTAACAGCTCCGAAACCATTACCTATGAAACATAACATAAACCGAAGGACATAGGATGAGATTTGCATTAATCTCCATAAAAAGGTGACACCCAAGTGGTATTCTGCTGAGGACACCCTCTCCTAAATTGTAATTTGGACACTGTTTCATCCTTGAAACTAACAAGTAATTATTTACCATGTCACAACATATTCTTATCCTATTCCTTTGGTTGTTCAGGTGAATTAAAAGAAGAACTCAAATTGTAACTGAATCTACACTAAAGCAGAAAAAGGTTGTGCATTTCCATGGGGTTAAGAAGGAAGAGGGAGATTGCATAGGATAAGCACATGGGAAGATATTTCAAAGTGGGGTTTTTTTTGTTTCAGTTTGCTTTTTTAACATTGTAGAATGGGGTGGAGTTGTTGGATTTGGATTTTGGTTGGTGTTTTTTTTATGTTTCTATTTAACAGCTCCTTAATAATACAGTATGAAAACAAAACAAAACAAAAACAAACAAACAAAAACAAACCAAAAACAAAAAACAGAACAAAAACAAAACAAAAAACACCCCCCCCCCCCAGCCCCCCCCCCCCCCAAAAAAAAACCCAAAACAACCCAAACAACAACAAAAATACATCAAAACAAAAAAATACAAAACCTAGGCATTAAGGACCAGAATCTAGAAACTTTCTAGTGCTCCACTGTAGTGCTAGTTACCCATACTTCTTGAACCATTGAATTCAGAAGCACTTTCTAACATCAGGGATGTCTCCTAAAAGCCAGTATGAAAGATTAGTCCAAGGTGGTTGCTGTACAAGACAGAGATGGCTATTCCACTTTTCAGAGGATGCTCTAATCACCAGGTTGTAGGGAAGCAATGTAACTCTCTGGTCTTGTGCTACCGTTCTTGAAAGAAAGCAGTGGTATCCTCTGCAAGATGACAAATCCTACAAAGGCAAATCCTAGGACACTGCCTAAGAGACTGAGGTCCTCAAGGAACAGAGGTGGCAGAAAAGCTGGTTTTTGCACTTAATAGGGCCTATTGCATATTCTCATGCTAACTACTCAGTCAAGCCTGGACAGCTCCAGCTTTCAACAATGCATAGACTTAGTCATGCAGCTTGAGTGTCTCATGCAAGCAAAAGGAGTCTCAGAGGTCCAATGACTCTATATGGACAGTTAATACTGGCCTGTATCCATATCCTCCAGATAACCCTGTGCAATGCAATAGGATCTTTCTATTACTGCTGGGGATACAATGAGAAAGCAGAAAGCAAAAAGTGACCTGCTAAGAGAAATTTTAGAAGCACAGCTTGCACTAAAAAATTCACATGAAGTTTTAAATAGAAATTGAGATTGGGAGTGTGCAGATCATTACAATATTTGCTAACTGGTACATCCAGAACTTTTGGTGACCTTCTGGAATATGCATTCTACTGAAATGTAAACTGTTACAGAAAACATTATATAAGCATTGAAACACTCTCAAAGGCACTGCATGCACACCCTGCTCAGGTAAAAAGTGAAACAGGAATCTGCAGTTTAATTTCTTTTCACTTGAAGCAGAAGAGATACAACCTTGCATTAGCTTTAAAGACTGCAATAAAACACACTTTGAAAGGCAATCCTTCAAGGGGACACTAAAGCAATGAAACATTGGCAGAAGTAATTATGCAGAAACATTTTTGCAAATAATGAGAAATATCTGCTTTCATCTTGCCATTTCTTGGCATGGACATTTATAAGAAATTCCATTCATTTCACTGCACTTTCTGTTCATGATCAAATGGTTAGAACAGAACTTGCAAAGGAAATGAAAAATTGCTCAGTTAAGTTTCAGGTATTTTCTGATCAATGAAAACTTTTTTCAGGACTTTGGTTTTAATCACTTCTACCAATGCATCTTTCTTTATCACTTTCATGTGATTAGAAATATGCAAAAAAAACCAGACATTGCTCCCTGGTGTTGGATATTAAAGATGAAAAATTCCAAAATGTTTTTATCAAACTGTTCATTTATTTTGCCTTTTACCAAATTAACAGTTAAATTTTTTGCCATCACAACCACCCCTTTTCCTACAGAACACGCCTCTCAGAACACCCATGGAAACAGTTGACAAGGTCTAGACAATTTATTCTCCTACATCTGAGTATTGTCAACTATGCAGTTTTTGAGCCCTTTCTATCAATGACCAAGTTTCATGTTTACTGTGCGGCTGCCAATTCTATACTCTTTACAAAGGCCTTGTTTGGCTCTTACCACTTCTGCTTTAGGTAACAGGGAAATTTAAAGTCTTATACACAAATCTTCTAGAAGGTTTCTTAATGAAAAACCTAGCAAGAGGATAGGAGCTGGCTACTGTACTACCACCCAGATAGCAATATCCTTTAGAGTGCCAAGTATGTCGCAGTAAGCAATGTTGTAAATCCTATGACTTTTTGAGACTATAAATGAGACTTACTGTTCCTCAGTCCTTGTTAAAGGAAATTGTCCACACTCTGGACAGGCACAAAACAGAATGGGGATTCATATGGAGAGAGCGAATGTATTCCTACAGCTTCCAGATTGAATGACAGATTTTTACCACCTACATGCTGAGAACGGTGGCCCAAATTCCTGATTCCAACAGAAGCGAGGACATTGATGAGTTTATTTTAGTGATTAGATTTGTTTCTTACATTACTAAAAACATATGGCAAGGTATTGCAGGTTACTTGAAAAACGTATGATTTGAAAATATATTTTATTTTCTTGAGCTTTAACTGGTCTGCAGTGGTCATTTTTGTTCTTTCACTTAAAGGAAAGCCTTCAACAATGTAAGTTAAACAAATACATGAATCAGGTCTGGGAACGGTCTTGAGAGAGGAAATGCTAATGATATGAATGTATGAAATACCAAACAATGTGCTTATGCACTTTACATTGTTTTACTGGGTAACATCTCCTCCAATCTAAATACACTGCTTAAAATCCAGTTAGGAGTGTGGCATCTAGCACCTTTTTTAGAGTTCTGAAGAAGAGGGTTCTTTTTAGGGGGTGGTTCCAAACCCAGACAAACAAGATAGAAGCTGTGGGTCTGTGTTTTATCATCGCATTCACCTAGGTTGTAGGTAACTGATATTTAATAACTACCTCTGACAGAGGATTCACACCTCCAATTCTCAGTTCCTTAGAAACTGCTCTACACAACCATTTCTAAATCTGCCGCTGTATTTTATTTATTATGTTTGTTTGCATTCATTATGCTCTTCTCTTCCCAGTTTTATCTGATTTTATATACCTTGTACACAGGCTAGAAAAGCCTGTCTCTAACCCAGACAATGTATCTGCTGTTCGCTGCAGGCTAGATAACCCTTTTCATCTGAAAGCTGCCTGGCATTTGTAGTAGCTGAGCCTCCATCCGCAGGCAGAGCTCCAAATTCAGAAATCACAGTCTCCTGGCATCCCTGTAGTGTGCCACCAGGGACAATCAATGAATAATAGAAAAATCAGTATTTGTGGGACCGGAGCTGTAATTTTCTGTCAGAAATTCCAGGCTTGCATGCAAAGAGTGTACAAGAAATGAAATAAAAAAGCAGAAAAAAAAAAAAGAAGAAAAAATTCTTATGTGAACACTTGACTAATCCCATCATTCACAAAAAGTGTCTCCCAGGTATTAGCCCACACAAAGACAATAGCAAGGAATCAAGCCAGCACAGTTTAAGAAGCTCCTGATCTCTCAGCTCCAATCTTTAAAGCTGATAAGACCATTCAACTGGCACCTACATTAACCATTACAGTATAATGTAAAGTAAATCAACATAAGCGCGATTTGGTTGCTATACACAAAATCAGTTTAGCCACAGAAAGTTGCTGGGACAGAGCCTGGGCTGCTGCTTATACATCCTAAATGTAGCATGAATTATGCATACACCATCTAATAGTCCAGCAGGACACTCTCTTGGCTTGAATCCACTGGCCTTTTTCCTGATTGCTGTTCCATAAAATTATCCCTGGCTGTGTGTACATGTAGAAAGAGAAAACTCATGTCTCACAAGTTTACTATCTAAACAGGAATGAAAGACAAGATGTGAGAGCTACATACAGGAAGAGGGCCTTAGGGCAACTTTTAAAGCCTCAGGCAATGAAGGGAGTGGACATAGTAAGACAGGTGGCACTGCAAGTCACCCAGCACTCAACAGAGAGGGAGGAAGTCTCTGAAATTTGGTCTTGACCAGTCTCCCAAATCATAATGGAAGCCATATTATATGGCAATGGGCTGATACTGGTAATTTGTGTGTTTGGGGTGTTCCTGTATGAGATGACAAGGAGACAAGGTCTTGAGACACCCCAGAAGTCAGGCACTGAAAAGAGGCTTCAGAAATAATTCCACTTCATCATTGCTTAGTTATCATTAACATAAAAATCCAGCCCAGTTTTGAAGGGAAGTCTAACACTTGCATCACTTCTTTGCAAAGCTATTTTGCATTGTAATCAACATAAAGGTTGCTGCTATGGTGTTAAGAAATAATACTGAATTGTCCTAGGTAAAAAGCCAAGCTTCGTCATTAGCACCAGTTTTTGAAAATTTAGGTTTATTTAATAAATACTTTGAACAGCTTACCCTGAAAAGATCAAGCATCTCTTATTTCTTATTTTTCTTCAGATAAATTGTTTTCCTTTGTTGAGAAGTTGCCAAATGCAAACTGCTGAATGCCACACAGCATTAAAAAAAGCCTTAACAGGAGTAAAATTATTTTTTCTTGATTGTAGCATCTCAATGCTTCCTCTTAACTATGTGTACTTTAAAAATGTTCTTCAGTTCAGAAAGGAAACACATATGTGGGAATTAGTGATAGAGGAGTCACAGAAGGAATATTTTTCCCCTGGATTTAACATCTTCTGAAAGATGTCTGAGATGGTGGATGACAAAATTTGATGGGTTTTATAGACTTATATTCCTTAATAACTCAAATCTCAACTTTATAACCTTAGAGAAAACAAAATGTGTTAAATTTATCAGACTGTATAATGGACCCTGAATTTTTTTATTTACTTAAGATGCTTATTTGTTTTAATCATAACTTACCTTGAACTTACTCTACATTCAACTAATTTTAGACTAAGGGCTCAAACACAGTATTGAGTGTTAAAAGGTAACTGCACCAGCGGCATCTATGTGCATCTTTTGAGTTACTGTCAGAGTAATGCAATCACAAGTTGCTTCTGAGGACCTAAAATGAGATGCTATTGAAAAGCCCAGAGCTAGTTCCAGCTAAGTCAGCTGGCCTCTGATTTCTACGGCAAAAGAGAAGCAGCATAAATTTGTGTCTGTAAAATGAAAGGCTCTGAAATTACTGCTTTGTCTTAGACTACAACTCAGGAGAGTTAAGACAAATCAAGCTACCTTCCAACCCTGTTACAAAGCAGCGTTTTAGTCTGAAGATATCGACTGCAGTGTCATCAGGTACACTAAATCATGTAATTCACATATCTCTGTTGATCAGATACTATTGCAAAATTATAATTAAATGCTAGAGCTTTTGAAATTTATACTATTAAAAGATGACAGTGCTTGATGTACAATAGAATGGCTGGCAACGGCTGTGTGAACTTTGACCATTATACAGGATCTGGACAGTAACTTACATGTTATAGCCACAGCAGGACATTTTCCATAGGCACTCATTCTATTATCACCCAGGAACCTGACACTCAGCAGAATACATATATTAACTAGGTGTTAACAAAGAAATCTGACTCTACCTGAACCTTTCTACAATTTCTGCCTCTAAGAGTAGCACAGCTTTGCTTCAGCTTCCAGGTAGCTAGTCCAGGGATGGCGATTTCATCACTTCCATCTGGGCAGCCTGTTCCAAGGCCTCATCATTCTCTTGGTAAAAAAAAGTTTTCCTAACATCCAACTTAAACCTCCCCTGACACAACTTAAACCGATTTCCTCTTGTCCTATCACTAGTTACCTGGGAGAAGAGACCACCACCCGACTCAGTACAACCTCCCTTCAGGTAGCTGCAGAGAGATATAAGGTTTCCTCTCAGCCTCCATACTAAACAACGACAGCTCCCTCAGCCACTCCTCATAAGACATTTTCTCCAGACCCTTTACCAGCTTCGTTGCTCTTCTCTGATCTCTCTCCAGCACCTCAATGGTTTTTTTAATACTGTGGAACCAAAAACTGAACACAATATGAGTAGCTTGGCCTTCTGTCATCATTTAGCAAGGTGAGTATACTACTGATATCCTGCTTATACAACATGTATAGTCGTGTATACAACACAGACAATGCATGCACACACAAAATGACACTGCAGAATAGGCACAGTCAGACTTCATAAAAAAAGATCATTATTAATAGTTATTGAAATTATTTTACAGTGTTATGTCATTACAAATACACTGGTAGCTTTTGTGAAATTGAGAGAATCTAACAATTATTTTTAGTCTGCTTAGAGAAATAACAGATGCTTATCTAATAATATGAAATATTCTAGCCAAGGGTATTTCTAAGAAATCTGCCTTCTGTCATACACTGTCAAGTTTCCTGTGTCAAAAAATAACTATTTTTAGCCATAAAGCTTCTAAGTATGTTCAGAGCAATTTTGCAATTCTGAGATTGCATCTGAAGTCACTCTGATTGTGTACTATTTAGTCTTTCTATCATTATTTTGTTACTTACTGCTATGCAAAGCCGATTATTTTGCACATCTCTGATCTCAGGATCCCATAACGCTTAACAAAGAATCCTATTTGCCTAAGAAACACAAATCACACATCTGAATGAACGGAGACATAGTTACTGAAAATATGGAAATAAATATTTAGTATTTAACAATTTGAAACATTTCTTTTAGCATCTATACATGACTGTAAATAAAATTTAGATTTTAGTCCTAAATTGTTATTTTTATTCTTCACAAATGGAATTGTACCATGCACATAATACTTGATGTGATGAAAAACAACCCAATGTGATCAGTGTTATCAGAATCCACATATGAGTCTTTTGAGGCATTATCTCAAAGGATCCCCCAGTATCACCGTTCGACAAGCCATTCTACAACATATACAGCAAGGATGGTTATGTAGTTGTATAACACTGATGCACCTGCAGAACAACGTTTTTCTGAAAGCTTTCAGAATAATACAAAAGTTCTCTTGTGCTGCCCACTTGGGTGTCCAGTTTAAGTTTCTAATAGCTGCAGAAAAGGCATTCTTCAGTGAATTGAAGAATGTTAAATTAAGAATGGTCACCATTTTGTTTAACTCATAATTTAATCATGCTTGTTAAGATTTTTGATCTATATAAACTGGCTTTCAAGCTTTCCTATAACCTTAATTTCCATAAGTTCCTTGTGTTGTTATTTTTGTTTGGTTTCTTTTTGTTTGGTTTCATTAATATTTTTTTGCTATAAAAGCACTCTCTGATGTAATTGTCTTGAAATAGTGAAATTAAAATGAATTTGATTTGTCTCACAACAGTCCTTAACTTCACACATAAATTGTGTTGATTGTAAATGTCTCACTGGGGAGAAGAGAGAGAGAGTGGAAAATAGTAAAATGAAAAAGCATTCAATTCTATGCTTGAACAAAGCTAGCTAAGTACATCTTCCTATAACTGCATAAATATCTTGTTGTGACATTTTTTAGTTTAGTTTCAGTTTTCAAATTGATCCTTTTTCCTGTCTTCAGATGCATCCATTTTTCCTATATTGGGACATCTACCCATAAGGTTTATTTTGCAACACGTTTGTTCATTAACAGCCCATGTGTGGAGCCTACGCAATAGTGTGATAAGCCTCTGCTACTACTGTGCTGAACAATTACAGGTTTAGCAAGGATCAGCACAACACTGGAATAAAACCAAATCAAAACAAAGCAAAAAAAAACCCCAGCTCAGTTCGCTCAACAACTTTTCTGGCAGCTCTGCTGTGTATTTAATAATTAAAACTAGCACAAATTTTGTTTGTGCTGCTATGAGACTTTAACAAGCATAAGCACCGTGTTCTCCAACAACAGCAAGGGAAGAAATTGTGCTAAAAGTGTATCTCCCATAAATGGTAAGACATGTAGCTATATACTTCTCTTTCATCAGGTAGAATACTTGGCAATCTTGACATTACATTTTTGACAATAAATTGGCTAATTCATGGGATTTTTATGGAAAGACACTTCAATGCCTGATGAATTTTTTTGGGGCAGACAAGGCAAAGGGGAAGTACATTTGAAAAAAACATTAAACACATGAAAAAAAAAAAATACATAACTTGAAAAATTCTTAGTTTGACTCTGCCACGTGAGACTACCTCAGTGACTTCTTGTGCTCCTATACTGATACAGATTCTAGATTTCATGGACTCTAAGACCACAGTCATTTCCCTCCCTTCCTGTAGATCAGCTGGATCCTGTGCAGATCAGCTGGATCCTCAGCTGAACATTGGGAAGCTGCAAGTTCAGACAAATGCAACAGAAGATGTTTTGCTGTAATTATTTTTTTTCCCTCAATGTGCACTTGAAACAGGGGGAACATGAAACTGGAGCTGTGGGGAAAAAGTTTCAGTACTCTTTAATAAAAACAGGTGGGAAAATTGTACCTAATTCCTAGGATGGAAAGTAATTTCTATCTCGGAGCATCACTTCCTAGCAGGTGGGATACTGAATCTCCCTCCTTCCTGCCCCTGCTCAACATTACAATTCAGATGTCCTCCCTCTGGGCCTTCCCACAGGACTGACTATCATGACCTTGACAGAACATCCTTTATGACAACAGATAGTAGAAAATTTCAAATTTGGCTTTGAAACAGGATCCTTTCTGAATCAGTAAAAATTCATTGTAATGTTGGCACAACTTTGTGTATTAAAAGATAAATTGCTAGGGACAGGGAGCTGGTGTTTCAGTAGACAACCTTCTTGAAACTGGCTTTTTAAAAGACTGATGAAACTCCTTCCCACAAGAAAAATATAAAAATGTTTCCCACACTCTCCACGTACATGTTGGAGAGAGTGCAATGGATACATGAGATGTAAATCATAAGAGCAATCCAAGACAGAGAGCCAGAAATCTATTCCTCTGATAATTACACCAAATACTAGTAAAAAACCTGGATAACAAGAACCTGTAAATTCCCAAGCAAAAGCATGGAATAGATAGTGAAGTTAGAGCACAGTTATTAAAAATGAGTCACTCAGGTTCAGGCTTGATGAGGCTCTGAGCAACCTGATCTAGTTGAGGATGTCCCTGCTTACTGCAGAGGAGCTGGACTAGATGACCTTTGGATGTCCCTTCTAACCCGGGACATTCTATGATTCTGTGATCTATGGACAGATCTCCAGATTCTTCCCTCATTTTCTCTGTTACCCTGGGTACATAGACCTGCCCACTCATCTGCTTTACCCTTCCAATTTCCATCTGTAGCTACTTCACCTCTGAATGTATTCCGTATTTCTTTCTGAGTGACTTCTGTACTAACCAGAAGATGCCTCTCCATCACAAATGTCCATCCTCTAAGCAATGTTAAATCTTCATGCATCTTTCAAAACAATTAAACTACAAAAGATTCAGTGCTATATAGTATTGTCCCACCAGCACTCCCTGGAGCCCAATAATCATATTTATAGTGCATCTTTGCTTCATTACCAGGGTGAGATTTGGTACTCGGTAAAGGAAATCTCCCAGAGTCACAGAATGTTAGGGGTTGGAAGGGACCTTGAAAGATCATCTAGTCGAATCCCCCTGCCAGATCACCTAGATCAGGTCAGATAGGAATGTGTCCAGGTGGGTTTTGAATGTCTCCAGAGAAGAAGACTCCACAACCTCCTTAGGAAACTTATTCCACTGTTCTGTCACCCTCACCATGAAAAAGTTTCTCCTTATGTTTACATGGAACCTCCTACATTCCATCTTGCACGTGTTGCCCCTTGTCCTATCATTGAACATAACAGAGAAGAGCCTGGCTCCATCCTTCTGACACTCACCTTTTATATATTTATAAACATTAAGGAGGTCGTTCCTCAGTCTCCTCCAAGCTAAAGAGACCCAGCTCCCTCAGCATTCCATCATAAAGGAGATGTTCCACTACCTTAATCATCTTTGTGGCTAGACTCTCTGAAGCAGCTCTCTGTCCTTCTTGAACTGAGGGGCCCAGAACTGGACACAGTATTCCAGATGAGGCCTCACCAGGGCAGAGTAGAGGGGGAGGAGAACCCCTCTTAACCTACTAACCACACCACTTCTAAATACACTCCAGGATGCCATTGACCTTTCTGGCCACAAGGGCACATTGCTGGCTTATGGTCATCCTGCTGTCCACCAGGACCCCCAGGCCTTTCCCCTATGATGCTTTCCAACAAGTATACTTCCACAAGGTATACTGGTACCTGGGGTTGTTCTTTCCCAGATGCAAGACTTTACACTTGTCCTTGATATATTTCATGAAATTTCTCACCACCCCCCCCCCCACCCCTCCAGCTCTCCAGCCTGTCCAGATCTCACTGAATGGCAGCACAGCCTGATGGTGTGTCAGCTACTCTTACCAGTTTTGTGTCATCAGCAAACTTGCTGACAGTGCACTCTGTTCCCTCATCAAGGTTGTTGATGAATATATTGAATAGTACTGGTCCCAGTAAAGTCCCTTGATGGACGCCACTAAATACAGGCCTCCAACTAGACTCTGCCCCATTGACCACAACTTTCTGACTTCTATTCCTTAACCAGTTCACTATCCAACATCCAGACCACACTTCCTCAGTTTAGCTGTGAGGATGCTGTGAGGGACGCTGTCGAATGCTTTACTGAAATCAAGATAAACCACATCCACTGCTCTACCATCATCTACCCACCTGGTTATGTCCTTATAAAAGGCTATCAGGTGGGTCAAACATGACTTCCCCATGGTAAAATCATGTTGACTGCTCCTAATGACCCTCTTATTTTTTATATGCTTAGAGATGGCACTGAGGATAAATTACTCCACCACCTTTCCAGGGATGGAGGTGAGACTGACCAGTCTATAGTTACCTGGGTCCTCCTTCTTACTTTTTTTGAAGATTGGAATGACATTTGCTGTCCTCCAATTCTCAGGCACCTCTCCTGTTCCCCACGACTTACCAAAGATGATGGAGTGGCCTAGCAATGACTTCCAACAGCTCCCTCAGCACTCGTGGTGCATCCCATCAGGACCCATGGATTTATGGATGTTCAGATTGCTAACTGGTCCCAAACCCAGTCGTCATCAACCAAGGCAAACACCTCCTTTATCCTGGTTACCTCTGGGGCCTCAGGGGGCTGGAGCTCCTGAGGACAGCCTCCAGCAGAATAGACAGTGACAAAGAAGGCATTCAGTAACTCTGCCTTCTTTTTATCCTTTGTCACCAGGGCACCCACCTCATTCATCAGTGGGCCTACATTGCCTCTAGTGTTAGTTTTAACTGAAATGTATTTGAAGAAGCCCTTTCTTTTGTCCTAGACCTCTTTTGCAAGGTTTAACTTCAAGAAGGCCTTAGCTTTCCTGGTTGCCTCCCTGAATCTTCTGACAACCATCTTATATTCCCCCCAAGGGTCCAACTCCTCCTTCCATGATCTGTAGACTCTCTTCTTCTACTTGAGTTTGCCCAGCAGTTCCCTGTTTAACCATGCAGGTCTCCTGGCTCCCTTTCTTGCTTTCCTACCTGTTGGGATGCTCTGATCTGGAGTTTGGAAGAAGTGGTCCTTGAATGTTAACCAACTATCTTGAGCCCCTTTACCTTCTAGTACCCTGCCCTATGGGACTTCCTCCAGCAATTGATTGAAAAGGCCAAAGTTGGCCCTGCTGAAGTCCAGGGTTGTGATTCTGCTTGGTATTCTATTCCTGACACATAAGATCCTGAACTCCACTATCTCGTGGGCACTGCAGCCAAGTCTGCCCTCAATCTTCACTGCTTCACCACCCCTTGTTAGTGAAGATAAGATCTAGCAGCATCTCTCTCTTAGTTGGCTCATTCACCATTTGCATCAAGAGGTTATCATCAATGCACTGGAGGAACCCTTTAACATATAATGTAATATATTCATAAGTTTTCTGAGTATGAGCTCAATAGTGATTCAATGAAGGGAAATAATCCATTTTTGCTGCATAGTCATCTTCTCTGTGACAGGCAAGACTATACCATAAACAAATGGATAACTTATGATGAAAAAATAACATATATATATATACATCAAATAACCAAATTCTTTTATTAAAGTATGCAAAGTCTCAGGTTAATACAAACTTTAGCCCTAACAAGGTAATGTTGGTGTTATTGAGATGTTGGTTCTGGAAAAAAGAAAATGAAATTTTCACAAGTGATATGCTAGCTGAGCTTTGAAGAGCTTTCAATAAGAATTAACAATTTACCTGCATTAGTGATTCTAAGAACTCTTCCAGTTTTACAGGATAATCAATTTAAAAATAAAAGTACCTAGTTTAGGTGTTAGAGAGTTGTTTATTTGCTTGGAAGAAAACATTCTTAAGGGCACAAACATGTTTGACATTTCCTGGTAGGAGCACTGTTTATCTTTCAGAAGATCAAAAAAGAAACAAATCACATTTATGTGCCTGTTTACCAAAACATAATCTCAGATTTTACAAGTGTAGAGGAAGTGATGTATTGCACTGTGTCATGATTCAGGCACTTCAGTGAGCATTTACAACTGCTGTTTAATGAATATACAAAATGCCCTCCCAGACCTGCTGTGAATACTGGATTTTCAAAGTCACATTTTGATGGAACCTGATCCCTCACCACAGATATGGAACAGATATTTCCAATAGAAGGTTTAAGATCTTATTCTGAATGATTGGAGGTCCCTTGCAACCCCTAACATTCTGTGATTCTGTGACTGACATTTGGGTGGAAGATGTATAAAGATTAACTTCACAATTTCTTACTTTAAAGAAAATCTGATATGAAATGGGGAATTTTCTTTAAAGGTTCTGGTTTTGCCTATTGGCATGTGTGTCTTCTGTTTTAAATTTCACATAACTGAAAGCCTTAATGTTTTGGTTCATCTGGACTAGGGAAGACTTGAGATGACAGCAGAGCAGGTGCAACACACTGTAATGATCTTGGTACATGGAAAACATTCCTGCCTTCTTCCATATCTGCCACATTACTGCTCATCTGCCACAGAGACTGCAGATTGTAGCTACTTTCAGGTGAAACAGGGCAGCATTTTGGGCAGGGACCACCTGTGTGTATGTTTTGTTGTGGGTGGAATTTGGGAAGTAGAGCTGTTATAAAAAAAAACAGATAGAACAAGTATCGTGGTTGTATTTCCTTCCACCAGAAATATCTCTGTCCTTGTAAAGTGCCTAGTAAAATAGGACATGGCAAAAAATATGTAATATATACATTGCTATGAGAAAAGCAAGTGAAAATAGGTTAACCCCCAACCAACCAAATAAACAGAAAAATCAGTTGTACTAGAAAGCCAAAACCTTAGTTCAGTGCCATCCCAAACAACTGACAAACAAGCATCTGGTATTACCAAAAATGAACATTATAGTTTGTTTTCAAGACATGCAAGTCTGAACTCTTGATATATAACTAAATTACTGGTGAAGTGAAAAACAGTGCCCAGCGATAATTGAACTACACTCAGTCTGTCCCATCACAGATTAGTAAAATACACTGTTATGATGGGGCTCTTGCAAAAAGAGGTATATATGAATTCAAAGCACATAAGTGTAGATGGAATTGAGTCATACCCTACCTTCAGAGCAGCTTGATGGACTAATAACATACAAGACATTAAGAGTCGAAGAAAATAAATAATACATATGCAAGACTGAAAGGACTTCCAAAAAGCACTACAGCATAAGTTGCTTCTTCAACTTACAACTTCCCTCCTTTCACAAAAATGAAATTTCTACAGCAACCCATTAGCTACAACATAAGGACAAACTTCTCATGTCACTGCCATATCAGGCAGCAAAAGGGAAAAGAGGCATCACTAATTCAAAAATAGTTTTCACTAATGCTATGTTCTTAGCAAATACCAGGAGAACAGAATGAACCAGTAGATAAAAAAAAAAAAAAAAAAAAAGAAATACAAGTAAAAACATTAAGTAATATGGTGAAATAATACTGCACTAATCTTTCAACAGCGTAAGACCACCAACACTGCACCAATTCTTCTAAGCAGCACTACAAAGTTAAATAAAGAAAAAGAGAAAAATGATATTAGTAGCATATCTGATTAAGGTATGGTTACTGTTTTAAATAACCCCATTTTCTTGGGAAACTTATTTCACTGGTCATCAGTCACATTTTTTTTTAATTCTTTTTAAAGACACTATGCAAAGTGCATGATCACTGTTTTTCATAAAGCAAGTAAAATTTTCCAACTTTCTTCACAGTTGCTGAAACAAAAGGTGCTAATATACTGAAAGTGGCAATCCATTGTTTAATATCTTTGATAAACTTTTCGTTATGAAACAATCCAGACAGCAGTGAGCAGGATGTGACAGAACTACGTAACACTGCAACAGACTGATCACTTACGGTAAAGCTGGAACTCCATTAGGTGATACCATCAGCAATAGTGACAGCAAAAGCATCCTTTGTGCCCACTGACCCTCGAAGAGACTACAGCATCTGCTTTCCCTGTGAATTACAATTGCCCATGACCATAAGAACACTGTTTTCCATTAAGATCACTATTTTCCATTAAGATCACCTTTCAAGCATGCCACACCTGATGGCTCACACCTTGCTCTCTTCTGGCTGCATTCCAAGTGGTCTAGAACTGGGGGAATGCAAACACGTTCCTCATTTGTACAAATTATGCATGCTGCCTACAACACTCAGTCTCCATTGTATAAATGGGCAGATTCCAGTTTACAAATATAAAAGAAAACTTTTTGCAAGCTGTCGTCATTGCAATCATCCCTTTGGTAGAAAGTGAGCAAAAACAAGATGGAAGAAATGCCTGTATTTTGTTCAGAAGTAACATTGCAGGGAATGATAAATATGAACCCAAATTGTTCAGAATGAAACAACATTTTTGTAACAGCATGGCATGTCCTCACCTTCACAAACTAACTTGTGATTTACTCAACAATAACTTTAAAGTAGAACAGAAAAAGAGTTCAATTTTGCAGACATAACAGCTACACTATAGCCCAATAATGTAACTGTACCACAGGTGTTCAATTTTATTTTTTGCAGTCCAAACACAATATTTTTTGGTTTTAATTTCAATACAGAGAGACAGTGATGGATTATTACAATTGTAACTCTATATTATACATCCTGTGTGGTAGCAGGCGATAAAAGACTTTTTTCCTTTTTTTTTTGTATATGTGCAGCTCCACACCCAATCATTTGTGTCAAAATGACAGTACAGTGAGTTTCTACAGTATTATCTATGCTGCTAAATCCTCTGGTACAAGTGATTTTTATGCTCTTTGAAATCTTGTGGTTGGTTGAGGGATATGGTAAAAATGCATGACTGAAAAATGCTTTCAGAGATTTATAATCTATTACTTGGCTGCTGAGGCACATCTCAGTGGCAGAAATAGGGCATCTGATGCCCTTCAGCTACTCTGAGATCACACAGAGCTCCTGCCTGAACATATCCATAAGGCTCAGAACTGACTTCCTGAAATTAAAGAGCAAGCAGAACTAATACGGAGTCTGTCTCTTCTGCTTTGTCTAATGCTGTAGTGGAGAATTTCTTTGACTTCATCTCTCTGTGGACAACTAGCCAGTAGTATAAATCACTGTGGTTTCACCAATAACAGCATATATATGTCTACAGTCCATACAATGAAAACTGAAACTATGCCTTCTGGGATTTGTTGCGTGCCTTCTTCACATGCCTTTTTGGCTTTATGAAGATCTTCTCCATGAAAGTGAGTGCACAGGACAAGGTTAATTAGACTACGACTAAGGCTTCACCATTGCCAAACATGTCCTAAAACAGTAACACTTGATCATATTTGATGCAATTGAAAAGAAAATTAAAATGGCATACAAAATAGAAGTTCTACCTTTCAATCATTACAGCAGTAATACTATTTCACTTTAAGTCTTTCTCTGTGTGCAGTTAATTTCAGTGTCAATATACTTAAGAGAATTTAAAACTTTACACATACATGCTTTACCATTACTTAGGAATTTTAGTACCATTGCTCATGTGATAGCAACAAGAAAAATATTTATATTCAAATTCAGATGTTTGTATAAAAGAGACTGAACTATAATAATACCCTACTACAGACATTCATCAGTAATTACATTTTTTAAAGTTGTCTAAAATGCATGCCATGAAAATCAAAAGCACATAATTAAGAGCAATGTGCAAACAAGGGTTTTTATTTATATCTAGTCAACATTTCTGTCACAGATAATTGCAGACCGTAATGAAAACAATTTTGTCTATTAAAGATGTATAAAATAAGCATAATGGATATGCAAAGTTGATTTCATTTCTTTCAAAAGAAAAAGATTCCATTAAAAATCAATTAGTGAAGAGACTGGTTGGTATAGGGAACCAATAATAATGTGAATCAGTACAGAATTTTTATTTAAAAATAATACTCCTTTTCATTTAGTCACTTACTAAATCTTTCATAAATGCTGTTCTTTTTAATCAAATGTGTTGTTATTTACAAGTATTTTACAAATTGTTACCATGACACACCACAGCAATTTGAATTACCTGATTTTGCTGTGCACTCTTTTTAGTTTGGATACACTGTGTTGTTTCTTTTTTCCCCCATTGTTTACCATAAGCATTTTTAAAAAGGGACTCAATGAAAGGCAAATAGTGGACAGGAATACGTTTTGCTTCTTACAAAGCTTCTTCTTACAAAAACATCACAACAGCATTTCAATTAAACAGAAGCTTCAGAGGGCTGTATTTTGACCAGAAAAAGCTCTTATTTCAGAATTTTGTCTCTTCCAAACCCATTCAGAAAAATATGCTACCTTTGCTTTCAGAACTTGGCCATAAATAGAACTTTTCACCATATGACTCTAAAGTGTCTAAGGGATTACTGTGCTTTAGGCCCAGCTGGGAGCTGAGCACCACGTGGCCACTCACTCAGACAGTCCAGCCCCCATCCCCCATGGAATGAGAAGGAGAATAGGAAGAAAAAGGAAAACCCCCATGAATTGAGATAAGAAGAAATTAACAGAACTACACAAGAAGGAAAATAAGAGTAATAAAACAATATGTAAAGCAAGTGAAATAAAATTAACCAAACCACTTAAATCTGTACCAATGGCTCTTTGCCAGATCACATCTACCCTGCCCAGCCCACTCCCTCCTCCCCCCCTTATATAGAGGGCATGACACCAGTATGGAATTGAATATCCCATTGGCTGATTCTGTTGTCTATCCTGACTGTGGCCCCATCCCGGATTCTGGTGAAAATTAACCCTATCCTAGCTGACCCCAGGACAGGGATTTAATTCAAAATTGGAGTCACAAGATGAACACTACTGAAATGTGATGCTAAAAACCACTGGTTGTATTCTGATTCATGTAAAAAATTAAGAAATATATAATAAAAAAATCAGAATTTTCATATACTTTCTTACAGACCTTACAGTGTCTGCAAAACCGGTAGTAGACATTTTTGTCTCTCATGGTGTAAAGAGGCCAAAAGCTCAGAGGATATGAAGGATGAGCAGAAAAGACAGACTACCTCAGACATACTTGAAACACACTAGAGTATACATGCAAAAGAAGCAGGGCCTGAATTACCCATTTAGATTTAAGGTCAAAGGACAAAAACAATGTTGTCCATTCTTTTTCCTTTTCCTGCCCTCTATTTCCAAAGGATTTGGACCTGTATTTGCAAATATTTGAATTTTCATCAGTCTAGGATCTACCTACCCACAAATTATAACCTCTCTGATAGCTATGAAAGCCCCACCACTGGCAGATGTAGCTCCATGGAATATAAACCACTGCTGTTGAATCTGAAAAAGTTGAAAAGCAAGCCACCAGCTCTTCTTTCTCATCTGTTAAACAAATGAAAAATCCCAACAATACTCTGTTTCCAAAATATATGTCTGAATAGATATAAGGAGATTTTTTTTTTTCTTCCAGTAAGGGGATGCCAGTTTTACAAAGTGATTTTTCAGAGGAATATTGCACAGATTAGTTTTTATTCATGCTCTCTGAGTTTCAAAAACTCCTTGCTACTGTCAGCTTTCAACTGTATGTTTATTGAATGTAGAGGTCTATGGTTAGAGGGAAGAAAAACCTTGAGCATTTTTCACTGATGTCAAATATTACAGTAGAAGGTGTTCCTAAATTCCTGTGATTATCCAAGAACTTTAGACCAAATTAACTCTTCCTCCACTGAAAAAAAAAACAACAAACAAACCAACAACCAAAAAAAACCAAAAAATGGGGTGGGGTTGTAACACAACACTGTTATGTTTCAAACTCTTTATTTTCTGTGCAGAAAGGGTGTTTTAGAGAAAGCAGTACAACTCCTTTTTTTTTTGTTATTTCTAATTACTAGGTTGGAAATGCTGAGTCACCTCTCTTCCATATGTCTGTGACTGCAAGCAGAATGCATGTTCATGTGCTATTAATTTCATCAGGAAGACACAATGATTTTTTTATACTGACAGATGCTGAAGCACCTAATTCTACTCATGTTAGTCTCAAAATTGAAAATGCAGAGGTTAGAATAGCAATGCTGTCTACAGACATCTGACCTTAGATCCAGAGACAGTCTAGTTAGTTACCAAGGTTTGGCACTCTTCAAAACCTAATAATCCTTCCGTAAGAATCAGAGCTTCTTGATTTACATTTCATCTCTGCACTGAACTCCTTAGAGTCTGCCTATTTACTTTCTGGAAGCACACAGGAACTGGAAAATTGTTATTTGGCTGAGGAAAACAAGGGATTGAGCAGTTTTAAGCACAAAACATCATTGTTCTGTCTGATGATTGCAGAATTACAGCAAAATATAGTCCATTCTGATTTCTTTTTTTTGGACATACACATGGCCTGTTTTCTTCTTAAACCAGTAAGCAGGCCAAGTTCTGGCACTAGCTTTGAAGAGAACAGTATCTCAAAAACAATTCCAAGCGTTTTACAGAAAGGCTGCCTTTGGTAAGATGTTCTCCATAGCAGCTTCTTAACTGTGATATTTTATTGCACTTCTGCAATACCCTTTTTTAGACCCTTTCTTGGACAGATATTTGATCTGGTGGTGTGTAGGAAAAGACAATTGTGCTGGTCTCTTCAAGAGGACAGTGTGCCACTTGGTACTCTTTTTTATTCTTTTTCCTGTTTTCTGATTGTTTATTTTAAATATATTTTAAATATAATTTTAATATTTTGCCAGGGATGCTGAAGCCATTGCCAAGATAGAAATTTCTCAATGTATTCATAGCTATTATGTACATACTCTGGAAATACATAGTTCTTTGATCTGACTCAGGCTAGTCAAAGAGATAAGAGAAACTGATTGATACTGAGCTGTTCCACAGCTTGGGGAAAATGAAACAGACATAAATCAAAGAACAAACATTCAGGTTCTTCTGGTATTCTGGATTCTTCTGTAGGAGTCTCTCTCACTTGTTATCAAGGAAATGCATGTTTGAGGTATTTGTTCTATATTTACTTGAAATTTTCTAACTAAACACCTTGGTAAAAATAACAATAAGCACTGAGCAGTAATAGAGCTATATCTGACTCTACTGAACAATATTTTATTACTCATTCTTCTCCATCTCATAACAAGGTCCTGGGTCATGAGATTGATTCTGGAAGAAGGAATATCCAGACACTGAACTTATAAAGCTGTGATTTAAAAAAAAAAAAAAAAAAAAAAAAAATCAAACTAATGAAAAGAAAAAACCCGACAACTTGGTTTAGAGACTTCTGAATAAAATGTATAATAAATCTGGAGTCTTGAATCAGGCACACCTTTTTCATCACTCATTTGTTTAGTGTTTATGTGAATAAGCACATACAAATTATATGAGACAAACAAGCAGCTAACAGTGACTGAACTAATTTTCTAAACACCTTGGATCAAACTGGAGTATAACTGAAAGTAATCTTCAATTTGATTCTTCTCCTGCAATTGTTAATGCAACCCAGAATGCAAGACCTACTAACAAATATCAGCATCCTATCTAAAAAACTGAGCTATGCAACACCAGAAAATACATTTTATATGTGACTTCCACAAATGCTACACATTACTTACTCATACAAGAGGAAAAAACCACTATTTTTACACAGCACAACCTCTATTAAAGTGCTGTATCAAGTTCACAATACCCACAGGACATGGCATTCTATATGATCATCATCAAACTCAACATTGCAGAAGACAAATTGTAGGGATTGATAAGATTAGGACAGAAATAGTTGTTAGCTAGAAGTAGTTATGCTAAGGCCTGCCAGGCCAAAAAACAGCCAACACTGCCCTGACCTTGAGGAGATAAGACTAAGGATGAGAAAAGCAGAAGCACCTGGCAAAACAGGAGGATAAGAGGAGAAAAAAAGGGTGCTGAAGGAAGAAACCCAAGAGAATCGACAGCCAATTAAAAGTGTTTGAAGTGCACGTGGACAGACTCTGGGTTTGAGTGTGGGGCCAATTAGAAGTGACCTGGGTGCATGATCAGTATTGTCTTGTGTATAAATATAGCCTGTTGCACTTAATAAAGTGACTTCTGATTACAACCATATTGGCTGTGCTGTTGGAGTCCGTCCCTGCACGCTACAACAAATGTAGGGTGAACTAATGGACCTGACTCAGGACACTGAAATGAAAGTTGTAACAATGGAAGTTGTAACTCCATCTTTGTCAGTGGTCAGGTATTCCATTCCCCATCCTAGTGTACCATGAGAACCAAGTATGAAGAAGCCACGGGCAAAATTAGTTTGGAAATTCTTATGTCGTAAGAATAACATTCAGAGACAGTATTCTAATAGGAGTATCAAAGGCATCTAAAGAGTTTAAGCTGAGGTCTGCTAAACTTGGGAAAAAATTAAATATTAGTCATCTGTTCTAGCAAAGGACTAGATTGTCAATGATCGTGGTTCTTCAGACTTAGGTTCTTCTTTTGAATCATTCAACCATAAGTAAGAGGGAAAAAGTAACAGTTGCAACAAACAAGCCATAAGAAAGTAAAACTGCATGGGTAAGACAGCGGAAGAACCAGCTCTACAAGAAATACTGTCATATTTCATAAGTTTTCATGAATATTCAGTGCAGTAAGAAATTCAGTAAGAAGTGACTCAGAGGTGCTGTGGGAATAGCAGAAATAGTTTGGTAAGTATTCTATGAGAAGAACAATTTGGCATACATTACATACAAGAAACTTCAAGTAATCTTTCTGTCTAACAATACTGGTACAGTTCCAGGAACCAAATATTTGTGTAAAGCTGTGTACCTCGGGAATGACAAAGGGAATACTTTTAACGATAAAATCTGACTATTGTGAAGACTAGTTACTATAGGTTAAAAAAAGACAAAATAAATCAAGTATTGCAAGGCTATGAATGAAGAAGCTAAAGATTTATCAGGTTCTGAAAATTTTATTACTCTTCCTTTTCTGGACATTGATTTAGGAAAAATATTGCTATATACTTGCAAAGAGATAAAACAAGAACTCTGATGCAGGCTGTATAATTATAATGCTACCTGACACTTATGACCGTATTCCATTTTGGGAGCTGCTAGTGGCAGAACAAGTGACATCGTGAGAAAAAGCATACTGTTCTCCTTACAGAGAGCCTGGCTTTCTAGTATAGAAGGAAGACTCCTATGGTAGCATGACTTGTGGTCAGTGGAGCAGAGTCTAGTTGGAGGCCTGTGGCTAGTGGTGTCCCCCAAGGGTCAGTGCTGGGTCCAGTACTGTTCAATATATTCATCAATGCCCTGAATGGAGGGATAGAGTGTACCCTCAGCAAGTTGGCTGATTATACAAAACTGGGAGGAGTGTCTGACACTCCAGAAGGCTGTGCTGCCATCCAGCGTGACCTGGACAGGCTGGAGAGCTGGGCAGGGAGAAATTTAATGTAATTTAACAAAAGCAAGTGTAAAGTGCTGCATCTGGGGAAGAACAACCCCGTGGATCGGTATAGGCTGGGGGCTGATCTGTTGGAAAGCAGCTCTGGGGAAAAAGACCTGGGTGTCCTGGTGGACAGCAGGATGACCATGAGCCAACAATGTGCCCTCTCGGCCAAGAACGCCAATGGCATCCTGGGATGCATTAAGAAGAGTGTGGTCAGCAGGTCGAGGGAGGTTCTCCTCCCCCTCTGCTCTGCGCTGGTGAGGCCCCACCTGGAATACTGTGTCCAGTGCTGGGCACCCCAGTTCAAGAAAGACACAGAGCTACTGGAGAGAGTCCAGCACAGGGCCACCAAGATTATTAAGGGAGTGGAGCATCACCCTTATGAGGAGAGACTGAAAGAGCTGGGTCTCTTTAACCTGGAGAAGAGGAGACTGAGGAGGCACCTCATTAATGTCTATAAATATGTTAAGGGCGAGTGTAAGGAGGATGGAGCCAGACTCTTCTCAATGTCATCCAATGTTAGGACAAGAGGCAATGGGAGCAAGTTGGAACACAAGAGGTTTAGGGTAAACATAAGGAAAAACTTTTTCACAGTGAGGGTGATGGACACTGGAATGGGCTGCCCAGGGGGGTTGTGGAGTCTCCTTCTCTGGAAGTGTTCAAAACCCACCTGGACACATTACTGTGTGACTTGGTCTAGGTGATCCTGCTCTGGCAGGGGGGTTGGACTAGATGATCTTTCTAGGTCCCTTCCAACCCCTAACATTCTGTGATTCTGTATTGTGACATGTCATGAGAAAAATAACACCTTTGCCATTATGCCACAAAACCAGCATCATCATCTTTAACCTCCAAGCATTTCTAGTATACCAGTTAATCATTGATCTTTTAAGGAACAGTGAGATACATACATTATTATGAGTTTGCCAGTCAGAATGAACCTGGTACCCAAAGTACTCAAATTACGCATTTTTATTTAAGGAAAAAAAACCAAAAACCAGCCACAATATTCAACCCACTCTAGAATGTAAGTGATTTTAATTCTGCTTCTTCTCAATCCCCAGTAGTACTAAAAGTATCATGAAATACATATCAAATCCTGCAGCTTTTCTGTACTGGTAAGAATCAAGGTCCAGGCTATAGTCCCTACAAAATATCCCTCATCAGTTCCCCAAAGACTCCTCTGACCATGTACACTGAGCTTCCCTTAACAGAAAGATTTAGCCAACTGAGGATCCTTCCAGACATGGAAAAATAGATGGAACTGAACCCTCTGAAAAGAATCAAGACTGGCATATGTGACAGTCATGAAAAGTCACAGGACAGGTGATAGAATTAAATAAGATGTGAAGTTGAATTATACATGAGATTAAAGTAATCTTGGTGTTATAATCAGAACTGTTGTGCAGTGTCAGACCAAAGGGCCAAAGAGGTGTGAGACTGGCCAATGTGGCATGTCCAGGGAAAAGCATGACAATGTCTTCGATGTATGGTGATGATTACTGTATGTCTGAGCAGCTGATTACATATGGAGCTAAAAAAGTTAATGGGTATTGGACAGGCATGTAAAATCCACTAATCCCCGGGTTTAAACCTCAGCCTTTCTCACATGCTTCATAATTACAGATCTGTCAAAAATACTGCAGGCAAGAAGAATCTCGAGTAATCTGATATGTCGTATTGTATTTGTGACATATTGCATGACAATATGGCACTCATAATAAAGATTCTGCAGAAAGGTGGATACTACTGACTCCTGATCGAGGGGATCATGCATTATTAGTTCACAAGTAGCCTGATGTGTAATTAGTCCTGGTGTCTCCAGGTGGGAACAGCTGGACAGAGGTCCTTCTGGATGAGAAACATTGAATTTGTATGAGCAAAACTATAAAAAGGTTGGGATCAAAGCTGTGTATTTAAAGGAACACCTGATCATTTTCCAATTTGAGGACTGTCATTTATATTTTTATATTTCTTTTACTTTGTTTTGTTAGTGTCCAAGGGAACACTGCTTATCACAGCTAGGTTATAAATAGTGTGTTAGTCCTTCAAAATCAGGCAGCCTTGCCAACTAGGCAAAGAATTTTGAATTACATTACCACAGATCTGCCACATTCCCAGAAAAAAAATGAAAAAAAAAATCAAATATTGTATTTAGTACTCAAGAAGACAGATGACAGAATTTGTCTTAGTGCATTCTGACATAGAGTAGCACAAGAAGCCAACTCCATCTCCTGACAAAATTCTACATCATAGCCAAGGTAGAACAACCTGGTAATTTTGTCAAAAATTGATAGATGGACTTTTTAATTTTTTTTTTTTTTTATAATGAATTTTGAATATATCAAGATTTATCATAAAATACTTCTCAGTTTTGACAAAGACTGGAAGAATCACTCTCTGTTTTGAAAGAGTTGAAGTGCACTGAGATTCTCTTATGAAATATATAAGCAGGAGAGGTGCCTGAGGACTGGAGGAAAGTCAGTGTCACTCCAGTCTTCAAAAAGGGCAAGAAGGAAGACCCTGGTAATTATGGACCAGCCAACCTTACCTCCATTCCTGGAAAGATAATGTAGCAAGTCATTCTAGAGATAATATCTCAGCACATGGAAGAAAAGGAGGTTATCAAGAGTAGCCAGCATGAATTTACTAAATGTCTGCCTAATCTGATAGCCTTCTATAGTGGTGTGACTGAATGGGTACATGCAAGGAGAGCAGTGACTTCAGCAAGGCTTTTGACACTCAGTCCCATAACATCCTTGTGTGTAAGCTCAGGCAGTGTGGGTTAGAAGAGTGGACAGTGAGATGGGTTGAGAACTGGATGAACAATAAAGCTCAGAGGGTACTGCAGTAGTCCAGCTGGCATCAGTCCATCAGTCCATTAGTAGCGCAGAGTCCAGCTGGCAACCTGTAAGTAGTGGTGTTTATCAGGGGTCTGTTCTGGGTCCGGTCTCATTCAACATCATCATCAATGACCTGGATGAAGGGATGGAGTGTACCCTCAGTAAGTTTGCTGATGATACTAAACAGGGAGGAGTGGCTGATACACCAGAAGGCTGTGCTGCCATCCAGCGAGATCTGGGCAAAGGCAAACCTCCTGAAGTTCAACAAGGATAAGTGTAGAGTCCTACACCCGGGGAGGAACATCATCATGTACTGGTACAGGTTAGGGGTAACCTGCTGGAAAGCAGACCTGTGGGCAGGAACCTTGGTGTACTGGTGGACAATAAGTTATCCATGGGACAGCAATGTGCCCTTGTGACCAGGAAGGCCAATGGTCTCCTGGGGTCCATTAAGAAGAGTGTGGCTGGCAGGTTGAGGGAGGCTCTCCTCCCCCTCTATTCTGTGTGTTGTGTTCAGTTCTGGTCTTCCCAGTTCAAGAGGGACAGGGAAATACTGGAGAGAGTCCAATAAAGATTACGAAGATGATGAAGGGACTGGAACATCTCTCTTATGAGGAAAGGCTGAAAGCTCTGGGGCTGTTTAGCCTGGAGAAGATAAGACCGAGAGGGGATCTTATTCATATTTACAAATACCTGAGAGGTGGGTGTCAAGTAGAAGGGACCAGTCTCTTTTCAGTTGTGCCCTGTGATAGGAAAATAGGTAAGGGTAGCAAGGTGAAACACAGGAAGTTCCACCTCAACATGAGGAAAAACTTCTTCACTCTGAGAGTGACAGAGCCCTGGAACAGGCTGCCCAGAGAGGCTGTGGAGTCTCCTTCTCTAGAGACTTTCAAGACCCACCTGCATATGTTCCTGTGTGGCCTGGCCTGGGTGATCTTACTCTGGCAGGGATGTTGGACTCAATGATCTCCAGAGGTCCCTTCCAACACCTAGCATTCTCTGATTCTATGATATTGATTTTTTAATCCAAAATGTCTTTTCAATTTGAAAATATCCTCCTTTTTCAATTAAGTTATCCCCCTATGGTTTTGCCTTTCAAACAGTGAGGAAAAAATGTTAGGTGGAACACTTTGGTCTTGGTTTTTCATCAGATAATATGACTTTTAGAAGTGCTTGGTAGACATGCTTGGTTTTAACAGTTCTGTTGAAAGGATGAGGTCTAAAACTAGGTCAAAGTATATTTTTTGTATAATAATACTGTGTTTCCCATAAGGATTATTCTAGGATCTTTAAACTGAATTTAATGATAAATTAATGAATATATATCTCAGTATATATATATCTCTATCAGTATCAGAGTATTTTTTACCAAGTAGTAACTATTTACAAAGAAAACTGTGAGACATTAAAAAAAAAAAAAATCAAACTAGAGAGAAAAGAATATTAGTCTTTAAACTGTGCTTCCCTAACATAATGCCTTACTCATGAGGCACTTTTAATCAAAGAATCACTGCATAACAATACCAAAGGAAATTACTACAAATGTGAATATCTGATGCTGAAAACTGATTGATGAGAACAATATTGGGAGTTAAATATCACCTAATCACAATCAGTAACTTTCACTCTGTATCCTACCTTCACAAATCAAATGCATGTGAAAATTCAAGTATCAAAAATCCAGACAAAGGAGTATTATGCTCCACAAGGTCTGCATTTGAACTTTATGTGACAATGGTTTGCTTTCAGATCTTTGTGAGAAGTTTTTCCTCTGCAGACACTGTTCTCCTCTGAAATAGTTTCCACTGTTTCACTTCTGGTCAAATGTCAAATACTCACACTGAGGAACCAGAGAAATGTAGCTCATCCCTATCTTGGTCACACCAAAATCTTCTCTAACTGTTTTTCACCATTCTGTAATAAGTAGGTAACAACACTTACCTCCCTTTTGAAGGTATTTCCCAAGTGGGAAATGCTGAGATACAACACTGATGAGTGGCATCAACAGAAATAGTTTCAACCCCATCTTTTTCTTGTCCTAATAAATGCACAAATTTCAAATTAAACCATCTTATTCTTACTAATAATACCCACTGATGACTGCACGCAATTCCTTTAACCTCCCTATGCTGAGAAGTCTAAATGCTGCACATACACATCATCTTTTTTCTAGACAGAGGACCTTTCAACCAAGCTGTCTCAGAGGCTGTAGGGCATGGAATTCAGCATGGGTAACACAGCTTCCCAAATGCCAGGATGTGCTGTCAACACTACCTGAGAGAAGTAGAAGTGACATAGCTAGACACATGTGCACACGCTTGAGCCACATCTGAACAGCATGAGCACTCACAGATATGTTTGCAACTGCTACTTCTCTGAGCATCAGATTTGTTCTCTACAGCACTAAAAGGGCAAAAGTCAAATCCATGAGTAAGTTGTAAAGGGTAAAATATGTGGGATTTGTGACAGACAGAAACAGCTTGCTTAAAGACTAAAATAATTTTTGTATGGTCTGTGGCACTTTCTGGAAGAAGCATTCATAGTTGCTAATTGACTTGGATTGTCTTAACAGCCTGAATATATTTGGGCTTGGGACTAAAAAATTCCAAACAAAGAAGGAATGGAAGTGCTACTCAGAGCAATAAAACACCAAAAATAATGTGTCCTTTGCAAAGGACATCATCTTCAGAAAAGGCAAAAAGGGAATCAGAGATACACAAATTGATTTTATGATCATTATTTAATGCAGAACAACATGAGGGTCCTTTGAAACTGAAAATGATTCTAATCAAGCTATTAGTATATTTTTTTCATCCTAAATCAATTTCCCTTGTAGGCTTTAGCTGAAATCAGTAAGGTAATAAATGTCAGTCCCATAAATTCAAAGTGAGAGAAAGTTCATAGCATCTGTTCCTTAAAAAGATTTATGTACAAACTTCAGCACTTTTTCCCGAAAGCCTGATGATGGATGTGTAAAGGTTCATAGCTGTGCCTCATGGGGTGGACTCTTTGTAAAACATAAGAAACAGCACCCTTGTAGATGAAAGGCAAACAGCCAAACTTAACCTCTTGGAAAGTGGTTACACCTCATGTACAAAGAGCTACAATTTACTTTGGTATCATATTATAAAGTTAGTAAAGCTACTGAACAGTATCCAGTTTCCCAAGGGAAAGCACTGGGGAAAAGCAGCAGACTGACACATCCTGGGTTGAAACAGAAGACTCCAGAGCAATGTGACAATCTGGAGAGGCAAACCACACTTGGCGTACAACAATTCTTCTTGAGGTAAACCAGAAGAAACTGAGGTTTTAATGTAAAAATCCACGTATAATACTGTCAGGGATAAACATTTTCTAAGGTTTTCAATTGAGCATGTAGAAGGACACTGGGACATGGAGAAGAATCAACAGCAGATCCCCGCTATCTCTTTCATTATCTGCAGGTAGAGTTTTAATTGACCTTCTTTATAATCATAACTACAAACTCTTCTGCTAGAAAGCTGGCTATGTTGGTTTTCCTGGCAACTATTAGTAATGCAATAAGATATAACACAGAAAAACATTTTACCTAATCTTATTTCCAATAATTGTGTTAATTTTCTTTTCATATAAAGGGAATTTTACAACAAAGTTTTCCCTTCTGTGTCAAGGGTGACAAGGACAAAAGACAACACCACAACTCTACCACATTAAAGGCCTCTTCGTACCTCTTTAACCATAACATATGATTCTGACTAGAGCTGTACAAAACAAATGCTAACCTTTTCCAAGAGTTTTCCACAAACAGCTTTTAATTAGCGTAAGTTAGTTCTTCTGTGTTTCTGGAGGAACCAAGGCAGGGAAGTTAAGCAAAATGCAGACACTTCTCTCTGTTCAGCTGTATGCCTTTTTCTCAGCGTAATCCTCTCCTATTCTGTAACACATGGTTTATCAGCAGTGGTGCACATAAACTATGCTCAAGAAGTACCAATCCAGCCTACTTTGGCAGGACTGAGATGGTGACTTCTCTCTGTTTATAGTTCCTCATTATTATTCTAACACCAACTGAATTTAGTTTCTGCAGAAGTGCCACACTGTTGTCTTCTTTTGCCCCCGTACCAGTCCTCACAGGCCACCTTTGCTGCTTACACAGATTCACCTTCTCAACATGAATGTCACATTCAAAAGGGAGATGATTGCTGAGTTGTAAAATCCGTGCTGGTTTATCCTCTGTTGGCAGAGTTGGCATTTACATGGACAAGTAAAACTTGGTCACATTGCACAGCTTTCACCGGAACTCAGAAACGAGCAGAGGATGACCTTGAAATGTACAGATGAAAGGAAACATTATGTTACAACCACAGCTGTAAAAAGCAGGGAAAATCCACTCCTCAAATAAATAATTAATTAAATAAATATCAGAGATCGGCCAAGAGGAAAAGAGTTAAAGATACTAGAGACTGTGAAGATTAAGTGAATTTGTAGCAGGAAATGGAATTTCAGTCCTTTACTGACAGATCTGGAGGGAAAATATAGGCATTTCTTTCTGAAAGACTGTGTTTACAGCAAGAAGAAAGGGGCAGGATGTGTCACTGAAGTGCACTTTAAGGGAAAAAAGGTAACAATAACATACAGAAAATGATTTGGATTTTACAGAAATGATTTACAATCTCTATGTAGTTCTTTAATTATGAACTATAGATTTACACTACACTATTCCTTCTATAGCTTCAAAAATAATTTCATATTTTTGCAAAATACATGGACAATTCTCAAATAATTTTTACAGGAAGAAAAAAAGGGTTCTCTGAGACCCAAGACAAATGAAGAGTCCAAACTATTTAAAACCCTGCGTCATCACCCACGGGCTTTTCTGTCTGTGCAAACCCATCTCATTAACATAATTTTATCATCAGACTAATTGAATCAAACCAGATGCAGTCAACAACAAGGTAACACATCTGCTCTTTCAAGGCATTTCTAGAAAATCAGATGCATGAAACCTGGAATATTATTAGCATTTTTAATAAAATGTACCAAGGAAAATTTTGTTGCTTAGTGATGTAACTCAGAGGCTCCAGTTTTCAAAAGGTAAATCCAGAGAGAGCATAAAATTGCTTCACAGACACAGAAGGACTGAAAACAGAAGTGGGAAGAAAAACTGTACCAAACTGACCTGTGTACCTAGTGAAGTGACAACCAAAACCTGTAAGCATGTGTGCCACTCCAGGAAAGGATATTTGCTTTATCTCCACTTTTAACTTAGAATCTGCAGTTGTTTTCATACTTCTACAGTGCAGTGCAGACTGGTGCAGAGATGCCTGAGCCAGATACAGACAAGCAAGCCCTGAAACTTGCTGCAGGATAAATACAGCAGTGAGGTCCTAATTAGCATAGCCAGCACTAAACTGCACTGTTTCTAGGTGCTGGTGTCCCTGTAAGACACCCTTCTGCGTCAGGTAGAGGTCGGCACTTACTGATTGTTAGGTTAGACTCTCAACTCAGGGTCACATTGCACTATACAAGTTTGTGCTATGTAAAGCTTCTTAACAGACATTGTGATATTTGTTATTTTTCTTAGAAAGACCCACCACTAGTAACCAGGGGCTCATGAAAGACTGATCTTTCACCCTCCTGTTTTTGAAGCAACATCTGTATTTAAAGTTCACCAGAAAAACAACCTTGAAAAATAATCTGAGTGGCTCAGAAACCTCGAAGCTAAACAACAAAAATATCAGGGGAAAAAAGAAACAAACCCCACAATCATGCAATCCACAGAATCTGAACATTGTATCTGAATCTATATTGTACCTCCTGTAAATCAAGCCCTTTAAAGAAGGAGAGTATAGTGTAGACACTATTCCCAGCACATATTTTTGAACTTTACTGGTTTGAAAATACTGTTCAATTGTTTCAGTAATTCTGCTGTCATTTCAGAGACACAGTCAGTTTTACATCAAAGGGGAGCAAATACAGATTAAGTGTATGTCCATTTCTCCTTCCTCTAACTAGATACTCCAGTTTTAAACTTACCCTAGTGAGGTTCCTGTCATGCAAAGGGTTGTGGACAATTACCTCAGAATGACAGATTTAGGATAATTCCAACTCGCTTAAACAAGCAAGTAGAAATGATTGTTCCAATGATCAGATCACATTTGATTTTTAGCTCTCACTAAAAAGTCCTACCCTTTTATCAGCTATAATTTGCAGGTCAAAAATGACTACAAGTGTGCTTTTGTGGCCTCTAATTGTATAACAAGTTATTTTATTTGGGTCTCTGATTACATTTACAGATGTCCAAATGACAACCCCCACTTGGAAGCAATTGTGATAACAAAAAGGGACTAAATCACAGAAACTTGCTCAGCATTATGGTATTATCCGTATCATTTTACTATGGTAATGCTGCCCAAGAAGGGAAGAACCTCCATTTTGATGAGCAACTAAAGAGGCTCTCTGACAAATTTTCATTCAACAACACTTTCACAGGCTGCTCTCTGCATGTGCCTCCCTTTATTTTGCAATTGTGGCTTATACAGAACCAAGGAGTTACAGATCAATTCCTCAACCACACTCCCCTGCTCTTGCAACTGTACTCAGAGAAGGATAATTCAGTCTTTAATCTGGATTTTCTCTCTTCTTCTCTTTGGGAAAACACTCATATTTGGTTTTGGTGACATACATACATAAGGCTTATTAGAACAAGAAACAGCAACTCTAGTTAGCCACATTAGCTTATAGAATTATTTAGGTTGAAAAAGACCATCAAGTCCAACTGTAAAATGTCACAAGTCAGAAAAGACAGCATAGATAGAAAATCAAACATAGCTCTGCTTGAAAGAGCATACCTCCACAGATGCTGGAGTACAGTATAGAGACCTCCACCTGACTCCAAAACCAGAAACAGCCTTACTGCATTTTCCTCCCTTTGAGTGACAATTTTTTGGAGCAAACACTCCTGCTTTGCTATCTGAAAAGTTACTTCAAAAAGTGGTTCCTAGTAAAGACTACAATTTTGTCATAGTAGTCAAAAAGCTCAGGAAAAACATAATCAAGGTATTTAAACTTTCAAAAGGTCCCTAAGGCAGAGAAAAACCAGTATTGGATTATGGGTGTTGCAGAGCACAGATTTTTGTAACAGCCTCGCAAAGTACTGAGTCTATGGGATAAAGAATCCATATAGGGAAATTAATTCAGCAATATTTTTGTTCATCTGTTGTAACCATTCTTGCAAGAATTTGCATCAAAGAACTACGATTTTATCCCTGGAATCAATGATATCAAGTATTTAGCTCAGCTTCAGTAATTTTATTTCTCTTAGGAAGAGCAAGTGCTTCCATGAATTTGATAACTAGAGACAAGGCTTGTTTTAAATGTTATTCAAAGCATCTGGAAGACTACTACAGACAAAAAAAAAAAAAAAAAAAAAAAAAAAAAAAAAAAAAAAAAAAAAAAAGGAAAAAAAAAGAGTTTACTAGTGCCCTAGAAATTGCTTATCCTCTTGAACTGATAAAACTAAAAAAGCTGAGTATATTGAGACTGTTGAAGATTTAAAAGAAATTGCTCCCAAAACAAGAGGAAAACAGAAACTGCCAAATTATGTTACAAGAGTATCCACAAGGTAGGACAGCAGAAGAGAAAGACGCCACACATAGACACAAGCAGGCATACAATGACTAATGGACATCACACACTGCTTGTTCTCAGCATATTCCTGACAAAAAAACCCTTTCATTTGGGAATTCCTGGAGTATGAAATGATTCAGCTTCTGTTTGGCAAGTGAATTTACATATGAGCAGTTTCAACTTAGTATGTGCATCTGGCAAAAGCACTGACATTTCAGATGAGTTAACAGTTCAGTAAGGTTCAGTAGAATTACAAATGAAGACATGGGAAATCAAGGGTTATTTTTATGTTGTTAATTTTGGTGCCTCAGAGTCAAAAGCCATATATAGCCATTGGAGGAAACGAAACAGAGCAAAGGATTATTCAGAAGATCTAGGCTATGTGCCTCGAGCTCTCTCCACTTACTGTGCATGATGTGCAAGATAGATATCCAGCATCGCTGTGTGTCAATACTCTCTGCAGCATGTGTTGGCTTGGGAGGGGTGTGGGGAAAAAAACCCAAAAAATCCAAAGAAAACAAAACAGAAAAACCCAAAAAACTCAAAAACCCAACCAAAAAAACCAAACTGCCCCAGACACACACAAGTTTACATCAAATAATGCATTGTTAACATTTGCAATTAGGAAGTTGGTAACCTGCTGTGTAGATGAAAGCAGTGGCAAACAAAAACCAACTGGTTTTGATCTGTTTGGAGATACTGTTATTGTGAAGGGATAGTGTAAACCTGTAAATATTTGAATAGTGTCTGAATTCAGTGGGTTTCCCAGCTCCTAACTCCAATTCTGACCTAACTGGGTAGAAGGCTTTCACATGGCCAGGAAGATGCAGACAGAAATGTCAGGTCTGGAAGTACTGTATGTTTCCCTTGTCACACATCAGAAACTGCAGCAAAGGGAGGTTAGGCAAAATGCCCAAGGTCAAAGACAGTGAGATATAAATAGGAACTGAAATGGGGGTAAACACTCACCCCTTAGCTTGATGGAAGCTAACTGTCATTAGCCTTACTGGGTTAAAAGTATCATTTTTCAACATAAATATCTCTTACTCCTTTAATCAAAAAAAACAAGGCTTCATTTAAAATTACAGATTCTGATTTGCTCTGAGAGACACAGGTTCACTGGTAGAAGCAGAAAGAATAAATGTCACAGGAGACATAATTAGAAATCATATGTCAGCTATGGAGGGTAGTGTCATTATCCCAATTTCACTAGGGAAAGAAGGAAGCAGCAGGGACAGCTTCTAACGGGTAAGCTACAGTGTCTTCAGTGCATCTACAGTGAGTAGATGCAGTGCAGTTACCATCAATAAAAATGACTTGGGAAATGAAGATGTAAAATTCTCAAAAGGCTTAACAAGAAAGTTTCACACAAAGTATATATTGGAAGGAGATATAAAGATGCTAACTTTGGCATTACAGTTATAACCAGATCAAACACAATTTTATTTTTAAGGCTCAAAACCAAAGTAAGAGTTATGACAGAATATATCATGACTGAGTTCATTCCTTACATAACATCTACAATAACCAGGAAATATGTCCAGATAAATGTAAAAAGATGGCACCTAAAGAAATCTTTAAGAATGGTCTGTAATCAGAAAAAAACCACACATAATTAAAAAGAAAAATAAGAAATGTTCTCATTGACGAAGTTTTCCTGAGACCATATCACATGTAGTACATTGACTCATAAACTTTTCAATTAGGTACTAAATTTGATGTTTCATCCTGTAAAGGATGAAACAACTCGCAGCAAAGAAACTTTCAGAAGCTTCAGGTACTGGTGCATTTTACACAGAAGAAAGAATGCAATAGAGGTACCATATAAATATGACTTTATTACATAGCCCAATATTTGTAGATATGTTTGAGGTAAAAAAAAATACTCATGAAATTTAGTTATGGAAGTGCTAGCTTAAGAGTGCTATCATAAAAATTAATCTTTTTCATTAAAAGCCTACTCAGAAGCATCTTCTGCTCTAACATGGCACTGTATCTATGGGCCTATTGCATTAACTCAAGTCACTGTTGCAATAAGCATTCTGTTTAGTCTCTATAAATTCTGACACTAACTTAGACTGTAAAGAATTCTTGCCACATTAAAATAGAAAATCTACTATTAATCATCAGCTTATGCAAAATTATGCTCATGGAAGTGTATCCATAGTTTATCAAGCAAATCATCAATGGAAAATGCATGCAACTGCGATGAATATCATATCCAAACTGTTTAATATTTACTACTAAATTTAATATTTACTTACTAAAAATCCCATTATATATGCTTATAAATAACAGATTTATGTGGAAGTGCAAATATGAACACTGGTATACTGAAGAGAGATCTTATTTTCTGTTTTATAAAGTGTTTCCAGTGAAGTGTGTTGCACAATATTATTTAAAAAAACCCAAGTCTTTTTCCTCTTAACTGAGCTTTTTTAAGAGAGTAGCTTCAAAGCTGTGAGACATAATTTTCACCTGTGAAGAAACAATGCTCCTTCCCATGAAGTACCGACAAATTTGCACATGAATCAGTTGAATTTCAGAATTACCTCAACAAAATAAATCACTTCAAATGAAACTGAAACACTGAAAAGTTACTGCAAACAACAAAAGAGGATTAAAGGAGACTGGGGGATACATGTCATAGTAGTGATAATACAATTTGCTCAGACTGAACCTTGATTCATGCCTTTCTAAGATAGTGATAAACTTCAAAATACCGAACTTTTAAGTTGAACAGTAGAGAATTGTCCCTGTTTGATCACAGTGGAGAAATCCAAATAGAGTGCTACCACTCTCAGATGCAAAAATCATGAGGTGAAATGTTTATAATATAAACAAGTTGGAAGAATTTAACTAAGTTCTACATCCAGAGTAAACTTCCATGTGAATCAGGAAACAGGACAGACTTTAGTCTGGCAAAACCACTGGTGAGGAATCATACTAGTTTATCATCAAGACAAAACTGAAGCTCTCATGTGGAAGTGATGGGTAGCAGATCTTTAATAGCAAGAAAACCTCTGCTCTGAGATAAGCAGATCTCTCCCTCTGTGGGAAAGGTTTGCAGAGCCATGAAAAATTACTAATAAAGGTCCTGGTCTCTCATATGATTTGATGGATGGACCACTCAGTGGATAATTAATTGGCTGGATGGTCACACTCAAAGAGTTGTGGTCAATCGCTTGATGTCCAAGAGGAGACCAGAGACAAATGGCATTCCTTAGGGATCAGTACTGGGACCAGTGCTGTTTGACATCTCTGTCAGTGACATGGACAGTGGGATGAAGTGCACACTCAGTAAGTCTGTGGACAACACCAACCAAGCTGTGTGGTGTTGTTGACACACTGAAGGAGAGGGAAAGCATCCAGAAGAACCCTGACAGACTGGAAGGGTGGGCCCATGCCAACCTCAGGAATTTCAACAAGGTCCTGCACGTGGGGCAGGGCAATCCCAAGCACAAGGACAGGCTGAGTGGAGTATGGATTGAGAGCAGTCCTGAGAAGAGAGACTTGGGCATTCTGGTTCATGAAAAGCTCAACATCAGCCAACAACATGCAAGTCCAGCCCAAAAAGCCAACTGTATCCTGGGCTGCATCAAAAGCAGTGCAGCCAGCAGGTTGAGGGAGGTGTTCCTCCTCCTCCTCTACTCAGCTCTACTAAGACCTCACCTGGAGTACTGCATCCAGCTCTGGAGCTCCCAAGACAAGAAAGGCCTGTCAAAGCAGGTTCAGAGCAGGGCTACAAAGATGATCAGAGAAGCACCTCCCCTACAAGGACACCCCAAGAGAATTTGGCTTGCGGCTCTGGGAAGACCTTATTGCAGCCTTCCAGTTTCTTAAGGGGACCTACAAGAAAGATGGGAGGCTACTTTTTACAAGGGCTTATAATGACAGGATGAAGGTTAATGGCTTCAAACTGAAAGAGGGTAGATTTAAATGAGAAATTAGGAAGAAGTTCTTCACTCTGAGGGTGGAGAGACACTGGAACTTGTTGCCCAGGGAAGTTGTGGATGCTCCATCAATGGATGAGTTCAAGACCAGGTTGCATGGGACTTTGAGCAACCTGGTCTAGTGGGAGGTGTCCCTGCCAATTCCAGGAGGTGAAATTACCTGATGTTTAAGCTCCCTTCCAACCCAAACCATTCTATGATTCTCTCACTATTCCCAAATCTTTGAAGTAAGACAGCAGGATATATTGCTGTATTTTTTTGTTTTCTTACTGAATTCTGAAATATTTAGATTTCATTTGATATTGAGGATCCATTTGTACATAGTTCATAACAAAGCTAATAAATTTTGAATATATGTTTGGAGCACTCAGGTAATCTTTTTATGAACTGTTAATGAGTTCAACTGGCAAACAGCTTATTAAAATCCCAGATAACAATTATAATAACAAAACTTTATGTTGATATTTGTTAAATATTCACAATATTGCTAGTGTTTGTTATGTGCATAACTTCTAATAATAAAGGTTTTAACCCATTAAAATTTATGAAATCATGGCATAATGAATGAAAAGTTAAAGCATGACAAATATTTCCTTTCAACATGATACACTTTAAATTTACTTTGGACTACTGTTATATAAGCACTGAAAAATTTAGCAAAGAAACACCTTATTTAAATGAAAAAAAAAACCAAACCCATGTTGCTATATATTTGCCAGGGAATGTAAAATCTGAGGTCAAGAAATAACAGCAAAAATTATGATAAATTAAAGAATAATATTAATTGTAAAATACTGCTGTAAAAAGTAATTTTCCATATCTGACTGGATATATAAAATTTATCTTCAGGTCTTTGGCATTAGGAAGGAATAATACTTTTTAGAAAAACACTTTTGGAAATATTTATATCGTACACAAGGTTACTGCCAAGCTGCAATTTAAGACTTTAGCTAATCACAGATATCTTCTCTTTATTATGCTGTGAGATGGGAAACATAACCAACAAAACTAAAGGTGAGATATAAATCTTCCTGTTGTTTTCCATCTTGTATTTCATGAACTGCATGAATTCTGAAGAGAAAGCTGAACCAGTACAGACCCTGCACACCAGTAAACACAAGGGAATTTCTACCACATGAATAGTTCTGTCTCTTCCCAGGTTCCACAGTTGTTTGCTCTACTTGGAGCATGCTAGTTTCTTATCAGCTATTCTGAATGGATCTCAAGTAGAATATTTTACATTGATCTGGATTCTCATTTCACATAAACATTCTAGCATCTTTGGTGCTTACTTTGCTTCCCTATTGAAAATAGCTTAATTGACAGAGTTCACCAGTAGTCTTTATTAGTCAGGTTATGGTTTAACAAGTAAAAAAACATACTGCTACTCTTCTATCTTATGCTTCCTCATAACTACATGTTACAAAAGCCTGCTATTCTTTAAAACCCTGATTTAAATTTCTGCTTAAAGTAACTTTGAGATATAGACTGTTGGAAGATTCTGGAAATAAGATGTTTCTGGTTTTCCCCATGATTTTTCAATATTCTGTTAAAAAAAAATATAGTTAATATACATTCAAAAAAGTAATTTATAGCTTGATATCAAAATATAACTTCCTATTACAACCAAAGACTGATTAATGAATTTTTGTTTTCAACAGGAACTTGTGAAAATTCTAAGAGTAATTTTTGTCAAGAGTTCTACGTGTCAAATCCTTTTTGTAAATCTTAACTTTTTTCTGTAAATCTTAACTTTTCAATGCATAGAGAAGTAATTTTCTCTCCTTTCTAGCCATATTTCTTTGATGTCATCTTTCTTTGAGAGAATGAGATTTCAGAAAGCCATAGAAACTGAATGAGTAGGGCAAATGAGACTTAACCATAAGCTTAACTATCTATTAATTTAATTTTACACAAACAGTACTTTCTGTTGATTCAAAAAAGAATATTTGAAAAATCATGGATGATTACATGATTGATGTTCAAATTTGCAGCATATTGTGATGAATGAAAATCCATACTACATTTCATTGAGACAAAGTATTATATTTTCACTTGAATGGTTCAAAAGTTATATGCAATTTAGCAGCATATCAAATACTTCTATATGCAGTTTACAAATTTACCCCAGTCTCCTGTTAGTTGCTTCTTGTACCCTACCATACTCCATGACCTTCTGTAATGTTGTGTGGCTTACCAGTGAATTAATCTTCAAGCCCCTGTTATTTTGGAGATGCAGATTACTAAAGTTCTAGGTTACACAGTAAATATACAGTATTTATAACAAAGAATGTAAGTACGATCAGCAGATTAAGTAGTGACTGCATAGTAGTTTATAATAAAAAGATGTATTTACTAATGTACTAGTTTACTAATAATACCAAAATGTCTTAACCTCTAACACAAAAAAGAATGGAAGATTTAGAGCTTGTTAAAATTGGATGCTATGATAGATCTTTTTCAAACAGATCTATAATTTGATATTCTACTGTTAAAGAAAACAAAAGAAGGAAGGGGATATTTTTTTCTTTGATAATAAAGATAGATAACCCTGGGGTGGAATTCAAAGGCTCACATGAAAAGGTCCCTTTTTCATTTATATCTGGTTTCCTTTTTATATTTTTCTTCTTGAAGGTAATATCAAGCTATAATTTGTTCTTGTACACAGTTTGCAGGCACTTTGATAAAAAGCAGGGAAAAAAAAAAAAAATTCTCGACTTTCAAGATCAACTAAGGATGCTTTGAAGAAAAACCAGAATTGCCACATTTCTATCCAGAATTACACATACAGTATGTAAATATGTTGAATAGTACAAATGTAGTAACCCCTCAGTTCACATAGATGGATCAAAACATACCAGGCTTCTTGCTTATGAGCTATAAATTTTACCCAGATGTGTTGATCCCACACACTCATGGAACTTCTGGGCAATAGTTAATCCTAAACACATACATCCCTTCTACCATGAAGGATGCATGAGCTCTCTCTGGCCTTCTAGAAGCTTCCTCTTTTGATCTCCTCTTCTCTATTCTATCAGCTCAGCTCTTCTCTGAACCCATTCCAATACTAATTCTTTTTCTAAAGGTGTATAACTCGAATAATATGGTCTTAGCAGGCTCTTAAGCAACAATATTGATAGTTTCCTATTTCACATGGGCATGTATTCCAAAATTCTATGTGGTGTTCCAACAACTATACCATACTGACAGCTCTGGTCATTCCTGCAAGAAAATTATATCCATCATCTACTTACTGAACAATTTGCAACTGAAAAGTCTTCTTCTCTAGAAGAAGCAGTCATTATGTTCCCATGTACATGATGCTCATGCATTACTGCATTTTAACCTAATTCATCACTCCATTCTTCAAAGCTATCCAGGACTTTTTACAAAATGATGGATCTTCCTCTACAAATGATTTCCACATTTGTGCGCACTGCAGCTTTAACATTTAATATTTTGTGCTACAGTTTACAAAGAAAATACTGAATGGTTCTGACCTCATGAATAATTCTTTAAAAATCCTACTAATAATTCAGCTACTTTTCAAGTAAATGAGATTTAGATTCCCTCTTAGACTCTTATTCAGATTAATAGACAGGTTGAGGTTATGTTTTGTACTACTTGCAACTTTAATTATTTGCCATTCTATGCAAGACCTGATTCATCACTGGCAGCAACACTTGTATTCCATGTTACTTAATCTGGTTTCTCCTTTTGCAACAAAGAGGTTGGACTCGCACTAAATTCTCAGGATCTTAAAATTAAAGACTTTTGATAATTAAAAAAACCAGTAATTAAAGAGTTAACATATTAGAAAGAAAAAAGAGAACTTGAATATAAGACTTAAACATAAGCAATCAGGAGAACACCAGTACTGCACAGTCTTGTAAAATAAGATATACCTAGTAGGAATATAAATCAGTTCTACCATATTCTTCTGCATGACTTCTACTTGCAGTTCAAAGTTCGTAATATACCTAAGACATATTACAATTGCAGTTGTTATCTTAATCATCATTCTCTAAAATATTTGAGCTGTTGATTTATCTTTGCAATGTGCTTCTTTCTCACAGTTTCTTTTTAGCTTAATACAGTACTTATTCTATAGCTGTCTCTAATACGCTTGTGACAGGCAGCATGCACTTACAGAATTAATGATAGGCTTGTTTGCCATTTCAGCAGTTGTTGGCTGGCAGATGTTGAGACCTGTCTTCTGAGTTTTTGTCTTCAAAGAATTATGGTCAGGTTTGCTGATAAAATGTTGAATTTCAATGCCAGTATCAATGACACCAAATATCTTCCAAATTATGAAGCCATTTAAACCACTAAAATTGTGTATTTTCTTCTCCCACTAAATCCCTGACTCATTTCTAGCACACATACACACCAAGTACCTCTATCTGCACAAATTAAGATTTTTCATATAAAAGGCCAAAGCAGCTCAAATAAAAATATTTTAGTTCCATAAAATACAGGGGGGGGTTGATTTTTTTTTTTTCTAAAAGATGGTGTGGAATGATGACCGGGGATGATTTTAAAAACTAAAATCATATTAAAGCTACAGCATGGTTCACATATAAGGAAAGGTATAATAGCAGAGAAACTTTCAGGGCAGAGTGCAACTGGTATGCCAGGAATTCATTTCATAGCAGTTCCCTAGTCAAAACTACCTGCAAGCGACACGGGGGATGGAGTGGAGTGAAGATTCCACGGCCTTGTCCTGCAAAGCTGCAAGAGAAATGGGAACTTTCTGTTCCTACAGAACTGATAAGCTGCTGGTTTGCAACCCTGGGCCACAGTCTGTCAGCTTTTGACAAAGTACTGTCCTTGTGCGAACTTTGCTCATTATAATGTCATTATAATACCAAAACACACCTCCAGCCCAGAGGCTACCTGCCTCCAAGGTGCGACCACCCCTCATTGAGTTTGGGCAGTGAGTTTTCTTCAGCTCTCTTTAAAAGCAAAGTGGAGAAATTTACACCAATCATAATAAAGGTATTTATGACTAGAGTCACACAAGCTCCACCTTGAAGGTAAAAATTATTATAAAAATGGTTTAGGTAAGGAGGGATGTTAGGGAAGACACCATCGTGGACAAGCCAGAGCGAACATCATCTCTGACTCCTGGGATCAGTCAATGGGCTGAACCTCACTTCCCTCCTTAGGGACGCCTTTGGGTAAGATCCAGACTTTAAATTTAGAAACTTTTTAGAGCTGCTCTTTAACTCAACACGGCTGTATACTACATATATATATATACTTTGCAGACAGTGTATTTATCACCGACAATCTAAAAGAACTTGTATTCTTGTCACTCTCAATAAACTGCACCTTTCATGCAGATAGTCACAGTGGTTCTCTCACTGGGCACCATCAGATCTTTACTGGCCACGTGGTAGCATGGAGTGTGACTGGGCAGGGGGGTGCAGGGGTCTATTAGTGAATCTGGAGCCATGTTAGTTCAGATGCTGAACGCGACCGGACTGGGATCCGAGCCATGGTAGTTCAGATACACTGAACACAACCGGACTAATAGCGCCAAATCAACAGTGCCCTATTAGTGAATCCGAGCCATGGTACTTCAGCCAGACTGAACGTGACCGGACTAGTAGTGCCAAATTGGACATCATTCAGAATCTAAGCCTAGCCACCCCAAGCCCCTCTGATATCTGAGGACCATCTGGAACGCAAGGGGGTTTAATTTTCTGCCAAATTACTTTACCCTTTCATGCAACAGATAGATAAGCATTTATGATTTAAATAACTGATAAAAGCAGTGTCAATTTAGTATAGCCCTTGCAAACCAAGACACACAGATACAACTAGACTAACCAAAGTTCATGTTTGTTTCTAACCACTGAGGAAATAAAAGTACAGGGAAGTTATTGACTTTTGAGCCAATAACTGAAACTGTAATTTCTCCCTTTGAGTCAGTCTCAGAGTAGATTTCTGTGATCTCAAATTGATGCTCAAAGTCAGAGAGAAGATTTAACATGAACATAGTTTTTACCAGGCTATGCACTAAGAAATATTATAGCAAATCTACGTTTCTGAGAGACTAAGTAAGGTCAGACCTAAAATTCTCTAGTTTAGCCACCAATCTTCAAAATTGTTGGAAACAAGAAAAATAAAATCATGTGCACCTAGCCTTACTATTTAAGGACAAAATGTATGATAATAAGAACAAATGAAAATAAAACAGAAACAAAAAAAGTTCCAGAAATGTAGTCCCAGCACACAGATAAGGCAGAAAAATAATTTATCCAACACAGTTTGACTTTAGACATGCCCTTCAAATATGGAAAATACATATGTGAACTAAGTCAGAATAGCTGACCACACTGCATTAGTTATAGGGACAATATTGGAATTACAGGGGGAAATCCGGTCTGTGTTGTGCAAAAGGTCAGACTACAATATTATGACAGTCCCTGCTGATCTTCAGATCTATGAAGCTATGAATAATTTAACTAACTTTGCAGGACAAACAGAAGAACTGGAGTTTAACAGCTGAGCAGGCAAAACAAGGTTTCACCTCACCCACCAAATAAAGTTAAGCAACATTTGCAAATACCTGAAAAAGAATAACCTTTAAACAGTGAATAACTGTTTTTACAGCCTCACCATGGTCAATATAGCTGGTTTTGGTGTTTCAGTTTACTTACTACAGATATACATTCAGGAGTACAGCTGCATGGAAACCTGTTTAAGACAGGAAATTCCACTCCGCTAAAGATTTGCAAATGAACACAGTAAAATGAACTGTGAAATAGCTCATTTGGTAATTGACTTACAGATCCTTGCAGAGCATGAGGCCATGGTTACATATCCACTACATCTGGCATTAGACCAGAATGCTGCTGAAGAGAGGCAGCCATCCAGACATCCAAACAAATATCCCATTTCCATCCTTTGACAGGGCTGATGCAGCTCACGAAGTGGCTGCACAAGTGCTAGAGTCAGCACAATGGAGTCAGGGAGATCACGTACCGGTGGCAATTGTAAAGACAGGTCTAAATTTATGTCAGATTTAAGTAATGGCATATATACAGTTCTGGTCTCTACCAGTTCAGTTGACTAAAAAGTCTAAGATGATAGCTCAAAGGGCAAGCATGTTTACTTTTTAGTTCATATTGAATCATACTCTGCAATTTGTACACTGGGTTTTAAAAGTCATTACTTTTGTACTTCATTCAGTTAAGGAATTCTTTCAGTTCACACTTCATTGTTGCACAGACTTAGAAAGCAAGCTGCTGAATACAAGGATTTGATTAAAAACAACCAAATTCTGTCAATAAAGCCTTTATATGCAAAGAGAAAACAAACATTGTTGCCTATGTCCTCCAAAGAAACTCAGTCTTGTGTGTTATTATAGATAGAAATGTTAGGAACTCTATCAAATTACATGTTATTTTAAACTATATTCATAAAACAATGCAAAAGAATAATGTCATCTATGGGGAGACAAATGCATAAAAAGAAGGGAATTTTGAAAGGGAAACCCTGAAATAATGTACAAAAGAGCAAAGATTAAGATAATTTTCTCCCCTCAGCCTTTAAAGGACATAGAGGAAATCAAATAGTTTTCTCAGGATGGAGATTCTCTGCATATAAAAACCTATTATCCATACTAGTGATTACTGCTATCCAAGAATCATAGAATCATAGAATCATTATGGTTGGAAAGGACCTCCAGGGTCATCAAGTCCAACCTTTGTCGTAGCATTTCTCAACCACTACACCATATCCTCAAGCTCCACATCTAATCGTTCTTTAAACACCTCCAGGGATGGTGACTCCACCACCTCCCTGGGCAGCCTGTTCCAGTGCCTAACTACCCTCTCAGTGAAGAACTTCCTCCTAATATCTAATCTAAACTTCCCCTGACGCAACTTTAGTCCATTCCCCCTCGTCCTATCATTACTAATTTGAGAGAAGAGACCAACACCAGCCTCTCTACAATCTCCTTTTAGGTAGTTGTAGAGGGCGATAAGGTCTCCTCTCAGCCTCCTCTTCTCCAGACTAAACAAACCCAGTTCCCTCAGACACTCTTCATAGGGCATGCTTTCCAGCCCTTCACCAGCTTTGTTGCCCTCCTCTGCACTCGCTCCAGCACCTCAATGTCCCTCTTGTACTGTGGTGACCAAAACTGGACACAGTACTCAAGGTGCGGTCTCACAAGTGCCGAGTATAGGGGTACGTTCACCTCCCTACTCCTACTGGTCACACCGTTTCTGATACAGGCCAGGATGCCATTGGCCTTAAGAAGACATAATGAAAGACTTCCAGGATCCTCAGAAACCATTTGAGTTCTTTTAATCTACAAAACTTAAAAGTATCTGGCAAAAAAAAAAAAACCAAAACAAAACAAACTACAGGAGAACTGCACTAGTATGTCCATCAGATTACATCAGATACATTCTTGTGTCACATCTAAGAGGCTGTGTGGCTCCACAGCTGCTCTCTCTTCTTTCAGATCATTTCCTGAGAGACAGTGAAGAGACATCATTCCTGATTTGAAAAGGCTCTTAGTTCACTAGCACTATTACCACAACCAAAATATTTACAAGGTCTTTGCCACTGTACTAGTAGTTGTAAAGAACAGAAAGCAAAAAGCATGGTCTTCATATTACACCAAATCTCCAGAACCTCTTGTTTTCACAGTCTTTTTAGCTCTCCATGAGCTCCTCTACACCTCTCTATTCCATGTTTGTTAGATCACCTATCATTAGGTGATAAAAAAAAACAGATGCTGATTCTTACAGCCTTGTTTTGTTTGTTTGTTTTCCACAAAATTTAGACACATACATTTGGTGGACAAATACAACATTTGGTCCACAAATGCAACTTAAAGATATTTATATCTAAAGGGAATCAGCAACATTTCCTCATCTCCAGAGAAGTAAAAAGGTACTCATGAATCTTCCCATTGGAAACTAGGAAACTGCTTGCTAGTCTTTCATCTATTCCTATCCACAGTTGTTAATTTTTAAAAAGACCAAAACAGCAAGAGGACAGAACAGTCAGTCCTGTCAGATTCATATTAAAAACACATTAGTCACCTGAAGTGTGGCTCCTTATTCCAGCCCTCCTATGGTTTATTTAGCAAAGTCAGTATTCTGTTATTTTCTTTGGCCCAGATGCTATGCCTCCCAGTTTGTCTCAGCTAACCATGCTCATGCTTTGACTTGCCAGAAAGAAGTAAAAGGGAAATACCATCCCTAATGCTCCACTCTACCACAGAAACTCCATCTTTTAGCCAAAAACTGATTTTGTAGCCCTTCCTGTTACAGCCCTTACTTAAGGATTTGTTCGCTCTGTGAACATGGACACACAAAGGAACTGTAGTCACAGATTTGCCATCACAGTGATAACTTCATGGCAACTACTGCATAAGAATTCCAGTCATAAAATCCATAATTTATCACATCCTGGAGCATGCTTATAGATGGGATAGGAGATTCTTTTAGAGCTGTCTCAGCAATGGTGCAGAAGTGGTATAATCCTTTTCTGTTCCCCAAACTCTTCTTTGCTTTTATGACAGAATCCACTTCATTTAAAATCTCTTGTACAGAGTTTGTGCAAGAAAGACTAAGTGTTCATTCCTCCAGCCCTGATAGTGTACAAAGCCTGATGGACTTACATCACAAAAGTAGGTTAACATTCATGAAAAAAGTTTCAGAAACAGATTTTCTTGATCCTCATTTCCATCTTTTGCATTCAGGAGTTCCCTGTTAATGCATTAATGATTATAACCAATAATACATATTTTTAGAACTTTGGAAAAATTATGTTACTAAAGGTACTAAAAAGACTGGAATGCCCAGACTTTGGTACAGCATTTTTCTAATGAACTACAATGACCTTTTTTCAGCAATTTCCCATTTTCCATTGTTGATGATAAGCATGGGTTTTGATAATATAAGAGCTGTTTCATAGACTTGATCTCCTAGATATGCTACCTTCGTAATGACATAGTATCTCTCTCTCCCTCTGGAGTGCCTACTTCACATGCTATCAAGTCTGCCCACTTCTCTTTCTATATTTTCTTCCAAATTCTTTATTTGGCAGTGACCCCCCTGCACTGTTACAAGGTCTTTAATACCTTGAGGCTTTAATATTTCTTGACTAATTACTGTGATAAACATCCCTGCAAAAATTTGTACACTGTAAGACTAGATGCCTCATAATACCAGAATTAACTACATTAAAAAATATATAAAAAAATATGACAAAGCATTAGTATTTGGAAGTGTATGAGGCTCTGTCATGGTTTAACTTCAGTTGAAAACTAAGCCCCCCTCAGCCACTTGCTCACTCCCCTGCAGTGGGATGGGGGAGAGAATCAGAAGTGTGAAAGTGAGAACACTCATAAGTTGATATAAAGACAGTTTAATAGGTAAAACAAAAACTGCTCACACAAGCAAAGCAAAACAAGGAATTCATTCAGTGCTTCCCATTGGCAGGCAGGTATTCAGCAATCCCCAAGACAGCAGGGCTCCATCACATGTAACAGTTACTTGAGAAGACAAACATCATCACTCTAAACATCCCCCAACATTCCTTTCCCCTTAGCTTTATATTCTGAGCATGATGTCACAAGATATGGAATATCTCTTTGGTCAGCTGGGGTCATCTGTCCCAGCCGGGTCCCCTTCCAACTGCTTGTGACCCCCAGCCTGCTGGCTGCTGGGGTGGGGGGCAGAAAAGGCCCCCAGTCTGTGTGAGCCCTGCCCAGCAGTAACAGGAACATCCCAGTGCTATCAGCACTGTTTGCAGCACAACTCCAAAATATAGCTCCATACTAACAAGTATGGAAAAATTAACTGCCCCAGTCAAAACCAGGACAGAGTCTCTACAACAACAACAAAAAAGAACATGAAATGTAGTTATGCATAGAAATGATAACGTAAAATGGAAATACTGTAACAGAACTTCCACCATTACAGAATTTTGAGTTGAAACAGTATCTTTGATACACAAACACCACAATCCAATAAACTGCCTGACATGGATTATTATCTTACTCACTGACTGTACAAAATTATGCAGGAAGGAGAAAACTACTTTGTGAAAATAAATGAATGAATGAAATGTATACTGATTTTCATTTGCAACCTGCTTAATTCAAGCAGAAAATATTTGCATCCTGTCAAAATATTCGTAGTGGAATAACATATGCTACAAAACAGAAATATACTGCAGGATGATCAATAGGGGGAAAATCAAATAAAAGTTTTCTTTTAACTACCAGTTTCAAGGTGAGAAACATTCTAAGTGCTCTGTAGCTAAATTAGTCATTACATGAGATCACGTGAGAGAACAGCTGAAAGAGAACAATTTAGTGCTCAAAAGATGACCTGTCAGAACAAAGAACAATACAGTGTTCTAGTTGCATAAAAATACCACAGAAAGGAACTAACAGTTTGAAAATTACTGCATTCTAGATGAAAAAAATAAGGCTGGAAAAAAGCAAATCAGAAGGAAATTTTAACCCCTTGGACAATAAACATCACAGCATCTCTTTTTTTGCAGCAATTACATGATTAATGTGCATGTCAGGAAAAGGACACATCATAAAATATTTTTACCTCTGACTTGACCTTCTGTCCTTCTTTTGGCCCATTTTATGTCTATTCCAGAAACTTCAATGTAAAGGTGTGTGATTGACTACCTAATTGTATTTAATTTGTTTGTCCCATCCTAGTTGTAAACATCTGACATGGTGGCATCTGTCATGATCCAAGGAAGACCATGGGATAGTATCTCCACAGTCACAAGATCTTTTTTTCAGCACTAGGAAAATTTTGTCTTGGGTCTTCAGTGCAGACAAAAAATAACAATTTATTCAGGAAAGCTTCAGAAGGACAAGAAAGAGTCTCTGCAGATGGAGAGACTCCCTGTTTAACATTCCAGGCTCTCTGTTACTTCCCAGTCCTTATGTAAAGAGAATAGAATTGATGTGCTGTTAGGTAGGGATGCTTGTCTCTCCAGCCAAAGGGGTCTCAATATAGTCACATATCTGAGTATGGCTACAAAATCATAACACTGTCATTCACAGTCAGGCTGCAGACCCTAAATTTTTACTAAGAATATAGCCACATGTTTATTCCATTAGTGCTACATCCTGTGATAAGCAATGAGTCTCCCACCCAAGTGTACACTACAAATCAGCACTGGCAAGACCTCACACAGAGCTTCATTAAGAACATATTTCTCAAACCCTTGCAAGTAACTGTCAATTAGTTACTTCTATATAAAACAAGCAGCATGGCAAATATTCTAGTACAAACCACTAAGGGTACACTCCTGAATTGATATGTATGTCTTCTTTCTCAAACAGAGCATTGTTTGGTCTCTATCTGCTCTCTTAAGTGACAATTGTAGAAAAAAGAAATTTTTTTCCTTGGTTGATAGATGATGCAGATTGTTGCTGTTAGAGACAAGGCATATTAGAACTGCATTAATTAGAGCTGACTGAAAATCTCTCCTACTTTGCTTCATCCTACTGCCTAAAATTCAACCCTTAGAAACAACAGTATTAAAGACTTTCAGGCAAAATAGACATATGCTTTCCAAGGAGCATCTTCTGCAATGATCATATATTTGTTACACACTTAGTTGTCGTCTTCCTTTTTTTTTCCCCAGGGTGTATTTCAAAATGTCAATTTTCACACCACCTTACAGTTTGGCTACTAGCTTGCTAAGTGACCATATTTTTCCACACATTTTTTTGCTGCTGAGATAATCTGAACATTCTTGCCAATTGTCCTCAATTTTGTGTAGAACTGTCAATATTAGAAACTCATTTGTTATCCACAGTTAATTAGGCATAAGGCAGTTTCATCAGAGACATAGCTTTTCTCTATTTCTTGGCGTTCTCAGCATAGGGACATGGATAAGCCAAGCTACTAAATGTGATTTGAGAATGGTTTCTTTGCATGGAATGCTGTTATATTACAGATGGTAACATGACATGAAATAACATAATGTAACAAGCTTTTTTTTTTTTTTTTTAATGTTTTCCCAACTGCATTCTTTTTGTTAATTGGATATACTGAATCTAAAAGTGTCCACTGTGTAAACACAATGCATTCATTGGTTTTACTGTTTAACAGAACTCAAAAATGGGGCAAACACTGTAAAAGATATTTTAGGATTAGCATCTGTATGCTAGATGGTCCAAATGCTAATGAGGACATTTCGTTCATGCAAAATTTCATACTCAGCTCTGAGAGTTCCGCCTGTGCTATTTGCTAAACTGACTCACAACTCTACCTGATATACAACATCAGAATGGAGGTTATTTCTCATTAACTTAAACATTCGAGACACCTCCACAAAGTCCTTATGACTTTTGCAACATAGGGGAAGCTACAACTTTTCTTTCCTAAGAAGGCACTAGTCAAACAAGTAAAAACAGAAACCAACAAACTCTAGCTAAGTTAAACCACAACATATGTAGATTTTTTTAAATGTACCCTTTTTATATTGTTATCAACAAATTAATAAAAATTTTCTGAGCAATTAAAATTTTTAACAACAGTATTTTCTTTTTCCACTGTTTTCAAGATACTTACTTTAAGAAAGGACTCATTTTCCTTAGGTTTTACATTTCTGTTGTAACAAAATGTTTTGAGTTTATTGAAACTGTCTTAAAAATATACTGTAACATAAATAACAACATATTCTTTCCTAAAGCAACTATAATTTGATAAAATAATTTAATACTACATAGATTATGTTGTTTTCACAGGACAAAAATATATATATTTAATATAATTTCATCAATATCTTTTGTTGCTCTTATAGCTGAACATTCTGGTCAGTTTTCCAGCATACAATTTAAGTTGTTTAACTGATGTGTGTACAGCAGTTAAAATAAAAATTGTTATGGTGCTGACCCAAACCCCAATGCAATCAGTGCAATGCATTGACTAAACATGCATTAGACTTTTTTTTTTTTTTAAGGCACAACTCTAGTATTAGAGAATAGATTAACTCATGCATGCACAAAATACATCCTCTATTGGAACAAAAGGCTTTTGCAAGCACTAATACTTGTCTGCTTCAGATTTCTTCCATTCTTACAAGAATGAAAGCAATAGGCTGGGGACAGGTATATATAAGAACCTACTCGTTGATGTTATTTTAATCACTGTTCACATTTGCTTTTGTTTTTCTACATGGCTCCAAGCTAGTTTCTACAGTCACACAGTGGTTCCTTTACAAAGAGAACTTTGTTTCTAACAAGCTTTCCATCAAAACAGTTAACCTGTTTAATGCAAAAAGCTGTCTAACACTTAGGATGAAACCATTTAACACTTGAAAAAAGCACAGATTTAAATAGGACCGATTTGCACATCAGTTGTAAAATAGTGGAGCATTTTTGTGTACACATTTGTCCGGAGAGTTCTCTTTAAGCTTCAGTCTGCTTACTTTACTTTGTGATCATTTATTGCTGATGTCAATGTGAGTTTTGACTGATTAGAGAGGTCAAGATTCAAATTTTTAAGGGTTAAAGTTTCCCATGGGCTCAACACATTAAAAACTGTCAAGGTCATGTTCATGCAGGAATCAGCCTTCAGCAAATGCCCACTTGAGCAAATGAATGAAACAATCAGATTTCTTCAAGAGTCCCTAAACTTTGATCATCCATTATTCTATTTGGAGCTGTTGGATGTTCAGCAGTCTGAGAGAGTCGTTTTGCTTAAGGGTGGAAGTAAGAGCTCCACATTTTAAAAAGTTTAGTCAGCCATTGTGTGTGCTAGAGGTACTTATATAGCTATCTAGTCAGACTCAACAAAGGTCTAATCAAGAGCCCAAATAATTAAAACTTGTCAATGTCCTTGAACTAGCCTAGCAAACAACCTACCCAATCAAAAATGAAAGAACTGGGCAGAATAGGTTCAAGATTTTCCTTTCAGTGTACAGGCAAAATTAATACTATCCTCATTCTCAGGGTAGAAAAATCAATTTTGGAGGACCAGCAGAGGACGTTACTGTTTGGAAGAAAAATTAAAGATCATGCAGTACGATGCATATTTACACTTACCTAATGAAAATCTGATGAAAATACTAAAATTCAGCAATAACTGAATGAACCCTAGATTCTCCAGGGATCCAATATTCTTCCTGTTGGAGAGTGCGATAAAATAGACAAGAATGAACTCCCCGCAGGGTTTCTACGGTTTTCTTATTTGCAGAATCCTTTCACAGACTTTAAAAAGGGGATGAATCTGGCCTTAGATAATAATTCTTTAGATAGTCTTCAGTTCATTTTTATTTCTGGTAAATGGAAAAAGCCTCAGACCTTTATAATTCATTCTCACTGGAGGCAGGTATTACCAGGAATGTCAGAGCACTCAACTTTTATGGACCTAAACATTTCTTTACTGTCTAGACATTTCAACAGGTAATTTTAGGCTTGGCTCCCTATTTTTCCTCAAAGAATTTCCCTTCACCCATAGGCTATTTTTTATACATGTTCCCTGTCTCAATAACACATTTTGCATGAAGAGATCTTGCTTTCTTACCATTTCCAGGGCTGGTGAGATTTTTTCTGTAACTTGGAAAATATGAATTATGTCTTGCAGACAGATCTTTAAGAAAAGAGTGGATGCATTTTATTAAGTCAGACCCTTCAGCATACTCTGGAATCACCGTTCTTCTGTGGCGATTCTCCACATTGTCAGCTTTCTGAAGGGGATAACGTCATGCTATTGTTTATTCTTCTTAAAGCCTGAAATATTATTTTCTGATAGTATTCCTTTCTTCCACAGCACTTGCTCAAACATGCATTTTATTTACCAAATACTACAGTGCCCTCTCAACCTTTCTTTTCTCTGGTATCCCTAAGACTGAACCTATGTAGAATCGTCTCTACATAAAGAATAAAAAAAAGTGCTTTGTGTGCATCACATTTTGCAGACCTGCAATGGTGGCAGAATTACTTATAAAGCAATTATCAACATAAAGAAAGAATGTGGGGATTTCATTTATCATTTTTTTAACCCAGAATTTTTTCCCAAATGTATTATGAATTCACAACATTAATTCTGTGGCTTATTAGCCATATTAAAGAGAGAAATGCTGGCCAGGGAAAATTCAGAGCATGTCTGTGAGACCACAGAATAAGAGTAAGCAATGGTTTTTTTGACAGGAGAGGCAAAAAGCCTACTGAAAAGGGGAAAAATGGTTAGGATAGGTTATTAATTGGAATTTTCAGTCCTGAAACTGCTTTCGTTGGTGAAGTACCACAATTATTTAAAGTGAGGCTTCTAGTTTACTGTCCCTCTGAGAAACCACCAACTGCCTTTATTTCATACTAAGTGCTTTTCATAGCTAAACATTTTGAATAAACAAGAAATATTACTCAGATTATGCTATTTTATGTTTTCTTATTAAAAACAGAAAACAATTCCTTCTCTTTGGAAAAATTCTTAAAGTGATTTCAAGTACATCATATTATGTGAAGAAAGGGGTATTACAGTGCCTTACTCAACTGATTGGTGTGAAGAGAAAGATTTATTTTTTTTATTTGTCTGAGTTGTGAAGGAATAATCAATGTTGTCAAATTGTTCTGTTAAGAATACTTTCTAGAAAATTTATTGTCTCTAATGTTAAAAATATCTTTCTGAATATGAAAATGAATCTATGAATCCATATTAAACAAAACAAAATATTCTATTAGTCATTATTTTCTATCTTCTCTCTGACCATGACAAATAGTTTATGAAGTAAATGTGAACAGTGTTTGCAGAAGCTTTGAAACACCTTCAGCTAAGGTTTGTCTCAAATTCTGTAACTTGTGTCCTCCCACACCACACACATAAAATAAAGGATGCTCTTTGGAGCTGCAAAATCATGAATCATTTCTTTAATGCTAGTTCAAGTTAAGGTTGATTTCTGTGTGGACACTAGTACAAGACTGCAAATCAGTACCTCACATGCACACCCCTTGCCTTTCATAATAATGATGTATAAATCCCATTACTGTAACAGGTATGGAAAGATTAGCATTCTGCATACCCTTAGGCTTGTGTGGTTAAAGACTGTACAGGCATAGAAAATATGAATTGCTAACTCTGCTGCTGCTTTTATAACAGACATGGAAGTAGGACAAGTTTGGATCCACCCTGATCTTATAAAAAAAAGTAAATAATTATTTTCAGTTTGAACATTGCCTGTGATAAGAACATGGCAACAAAGCCTGCTGGGAAACTACACCCCAGACAGAACATGAGACAGACCTAGTTCACCTACATTGTGCATTGACATTGATTCCTAACTCTACTGTTGTAAGAGTCAGGAATTCTGCAGCAGAATTCCCTAGATTTTCCAACATCTTACTGGAACAAGCTAACAAACAGAAAGTGTTATTAAGATAATGCTGTCATTAATTCAGGAGCCAATTGTTCTCAATATACAGGAATGTTATTAGGCATCATGTATTTTTCTACTATGAGAGAAGGTCATCCTAACATGTTTATAATGAAGTTTGGGAAAAAATACATTAAAAAAATATATTATGCACCTTTACTGTTCATTGATCTAGTTTAGTACAACTGGTTACTGCATTCATTTGCTATAGTTGAGTATTACTATGATAATTCTCTCAAAAAAATTATTACTGTCTTTTCTTAAAAAAACTCACAAATCTTACATATTGAGACCGTTGTTTAAAATATTAATTTGATGCTGTACAGGTTTAATGGTGGTCCATTACAATAATAAACTGTTAATTCCTGTCTTTGATGCTATATCAATTAAAAAAAGTGCATTGAATCCAAAGGGAAACAGTCATCTCTACATGACTAGCTACTATTCAATAGATCTTTTTGCTCATTACAGTCTGCACAACATTCTAAACCACAATTATACTGCAGTGTTAAGTATAAAAACATAGCTGAACCTTGCATTTTCATGTTTTATTGTCTTTTAAAATGAGTGGTAGCATTAAATGTAATAACATGGGAAAAAGAATATTTAATGCTATAGTTTTAATTTTGCATTTGGCAATACACACAGATTGTGTAGGGTGGTTATGCTGCCATTATTTGTGCAACAGTGGCTGCAGGTAAGAGAATATAAAAGTCAAATGGCATTTGGAACAGTATATTAATGATTATGAAATAAAATCAATCTGATCTTATAAATTAGACTGAAGGTTATCTTTCTTATTGCTGGGGTGCAAGATCAAATGAGAATCTACTACACACTAAATGTAGGATAACTCCTTCCTTCTGTTAAGCAAGAAGCTGATCATGAAACTTTGGTTCCACTGAACACAATTTTGGCAACTAAGAAATATTCTTTTCTGTTCCTATAAAATACATGCCCTACCTCACCCAAAAGAGCAAGAAAAGTTGTTGATTTTAGTAAATGTCTGCTTCCAGAGCAGAATAAAAACCTACTTACAGAGTATTTCACAGTAATGTCTTACATCATTGCAGACTTAGATCGTTGAGTAATTTTCATCATCTTGGACCTCACTGAAAAGCATAGCCAGTCATTACATGACCATCAGGCTCACATTGCCTTCTCCAAAGGTAAGCTGTAATAGCAAAGACAGACACTAGTGCTCATAGTATCCAGGATTTTCTTTTTAGGGCATGATTCCCAATTCATAATATTTTCAGGGTTTGTTTTTAAAGGGTGAGATTATTATATACCTGGTTTAAACATGCAGCTGTTAGAGCTCCATACAGAAATTAGGTATTTCCTTAACAGAAACCTGTGAACTATCTGTTGTCCTAACATTAGAAGAAGAAAAATGAAACCAAAGAAAACCCAGCCCTTCCCCCACAAAAATGACCCCAAACAAATAAAACAACAAAAACCAAACCAGACAAAAACCCAAAAACCCAAACCCCAAAAAACCAAGGCAAAACCAAAAACCACCAAGCTGCTAAGGGATAAGATTTTCAGAAAGGAAATGGTTTTGCCACTTCCATTTATAAGATGACTTCAAAGATCTATGTCTGTAACTTCCAAAAGTCATTGAACACAGCCTTTATTTTCCTATTTCTATCAAATCTCTTAAGAATTTCAAGAAAGTAATTTGCTTGATGAACCATTTATTTCTAGACATATCTTCATCGAGAGAGCACCCACATAGGACACATCTCAGGAATCTCATACTTGGTTAGGGGATGCTAACATGTGCAACATGAGTCCACTAATGAGACACTTAGATGCTTGTAGAAGTGATTTTTCAATCCATCCTTTTTGACTTCTCCATAACATGTCAGGAAGAAGCCTTTAATTTCTACTCTTGCAAATTTTATGTGCATATGTATGTAGAAGTATGCATCCACCTTAAATTGTTTTACCCACAGAAGAGCACAAGTATTTATTGTCTTCAAATAGCATTCCATATGAACCACATACATGAGGAGCTTGGTTCTGAACACTTGACATGTGGGAATTCTTGCAGATATACCCATCTCCACTTTTTTTCTTAAGCCCCCACTATGATTTAGAAACCAACATGCAAATGTTGTGTCAGGTCAGCATATTTGGCACATATGCTTATTCTACAGAGTTGATGGATTCTGCATATGGAGGAATGGATAAATGGAACAGATGGAATCAAAGGCTTATTATGAAAGGCAAAACTCTCAGTGTGCAAGTTCAGGCTGATGAAACAAAGTCATCTGTCCTCTGGGGAATCTGATAAATGGCATTCTGCAGGAAAATATGATGCAAGAGAGCACAGAAATAAAATGTCTAAAGCCTAAACAGCAGGACCTACATGTTTCAAAGTCCACATGTAACATGATTTCTGCCTCAGCTCAAAACCTGCTGACCTTTTGTGTAAAAGTATGTCAACCTCTGTCTTTGATATGGCTACTCCTGCACTCACACCTGCTCAGGTTCAGTCTCTGAAGGGGTGGTTGTTTCCCCTTTTCTGAATCAGTTCACAAAATCATTTGTTCTGTATTTTTCAAGACCTAAATTATTCATCAGTTAGAGCTGACAAAAAGAATTTAATTTGGACAAAAACACAGGTTGGCTCATTTCCATCAGACACAGGGCTTGCTTTGTGAAGATAAGAGTGTCCTGGAATTCTTCTGACATATGTCTATTCATAATACTTATATTTAAAAGTTGATAAATTAGAAACCCAATATGCCTCCCTTAGTCATCTGTTCAGCTTTATGCATTTAGTTCTCCCACACACTGGCATGTAAACAAAGGAACCTAATTAAGAATTTCAAAGGTCAACTTAGCTATAAGTAACCAAGCATAACTCAGCTTCACGGGGTGGATTAATATCCATGGTAAATTTGGCTTCAAAGGTTTGGTTTTTCCTGTAAGGGAAATTCCTCCTTCTAATGTAGGAACACAGATGCCTTACTGCATCAGATCAGTAGCCTTACTTGGTCATTGTCCCAGTATTTGAACATTGTTTGGTTCTTGAAACATAAAGAGAAATAAGAATTCTACACTAGAACATTATTAACTGTCCTGCTCACAGACTGTGAATCATTATGAAGATTATTACAGCAGACAAAACTAAACTAAAAAAAAAAATTACTGTGCTCTGGTTATTCAGGGTTTAACGTATTATATATAAAAGTATTAACTTATTGGCTTAGATAATATCCTGTAGCAGTGAGTGCCATAGCTGAAAAAATTTTGATCATTTTAACTTTGTTAGCTTTCTCTTTCATATATTCATATTCTGGTCCACAAATAAGAAAATGTTATTTCCATTAATTGAGTATATTAGTCAAGTTTTTCAGTCTGCCTACTAAATGATAATCTTTATTATTGTTTGTGCTGATATATAAGCCTTTACAAAAGAAAATATATCATTTCTCTTTTTATGCGTTGAAACTGGAGGTTCAGAACAGTTATATGCTATTTTAAAGTTTAGAAAATTTTATTACAGTAGCAAATAACAGAAGATCACGTATAACCAGAATGTATTTTGGAATTCATTTGTCTTATAGAAACACCCATGGGAGGAGACATTGGCAACCATCCTTGGACATCATAGTAAATCAGCTCTTTATTAATTGTGATGGTTTACAGAGTTGCTAGTTTTCTCAGATAAAGGTGTTCTAAAATGTTATGCTACAGCAACTCTCCTGGGTGCTAGAATAGCAACCACAAACACCTTTGCTGTTTTGGTCCTGTATTTGACTATTTTGCATCTGCTACCTGTATTTATGTATATGTTGTATATGCTGTCTATGAATCTCATTAAGTAGCATGAAACCAAAGTTCTTGGACTAAAAACTGTATTGAGAAAGCACACATATGTAACCACATTTGTCCATCTTCTGAAACTTCTAAGAGACAGGAATGGAACACTGAGTGCACACAGGGATAAATGTCAATATGAGCCTGGGTTTGCTGCCTTTTCCCTGACAAGGGTTTTGAACACCTTCCTACGGAGCTACATAAACTTCTGTTAGATAGGCACCAGTTCCTTAACATTGATATTAAACTGCTTTGAGAGTTACCAGTAACAAAGATGTAATGATTCCAACACTACCTGTAGTGTCTAACAAGATCGAAGATGTCCTTTTGAAATAGAAAAACACTTGTTTGGAGGACGATGTAAATTACTGAATCCACTGTACTTTGCAGTGGTTAGGCTTAATAGGTTACTTGTGCAAATGCTGCTCAATATATAAATACATATAAATAATATTTTTTTTTTCTTTTTACGCTGGCTTTTTAAATGTGTGTTAGGAGGAAAGAGCAGCTTTGTTGTACATTTTCTACAACGTTTTGGTTTCTGAGTGCTTGTTTTCCAATATGATGTTCAATGATAAGACCAGACAGACACCAAACAGCTGAGAACAGTTTAGCCCGTGCTTTGCAATTCTCAAGCGTAGCCTTTTGTATCTTCAGATGTGAAAGTGGAAGTTCACATACAGGCAGAAAATGAATGAAAACCAGGAGATATCCCAAATGTAGACTGATGAAGAGAGCATCCCAAACTTTTCTCTTCCTCATTCTAACAGAAAAAGAGAAATTTCTTCTTACAGCTAATATTTTAGTTATTACACAACAAAATTCTTCCTTGAGGGGCATGATCACATTGAAATTTTACTGAACTAATAATGTATTCTTTTCTTTACTACTACTTGTATTCTTCTTTTTGCAGAAATCTTAAAATACTGACAGCCTTCCTTATATTCTTCACAGGGGAACCTTGGTCAGTGCCTTAATTGGCTAAAGGTCTCATACTGCATTCACATCACCAGTAATCAAATATCAAAACTAATTTTAAAGGCCTTAATGCTTCTCCGTGTGAACTTTCCAAGAACAACTCAGACAGCTCTTCCTGCCACTTCATGCATAAATTATCCCATCAAAGAGCTGGTGTTTATTCTGAGGTCTTTGAAATTCTAATCACTTGTACATACCTCCTCAGGCCAGTCTGTGCTTAGAAATTTGGATTACTTACAATTGGGCTATTCATAACATAAGGTAAGGCTATAGAATGCAACTTGCCATCCATTTACAAGTCTCTGTACATGCAACATATCATCAAGGATTTCTAATTGGCATACTTCTAGGCTTTGAGCTTAATAACTATTTACATCACAGTACAGTTAAAAATTGTTTTAAGAGTGTGAAACACACAAGTGTAATGTTAAGTTAGTCTACGTATTTCTCAAAAGAATGCTTGCAATATTTATGTATTTGGTGTGAATTCTGGCTATGTAGGTTGAGAAGCTGCTATTACATCTGAGCTCTGTCAGAAAATGGTCAAATTGTTTATTCCAAATGATATTTCATCCTACCCCATTAAACTGTAAACTGAACTACTGCCAAGAAGGATACAAACTCAGTCATGCAAGGTTTGTGAGACACGATAAGGACACCTTAGAGCTTTTGTTCACCAGTTTCTCACAGGCTGACAGAAGAATGATTTCACATGAGGTCATCAGCAGCTCTCTAGATATTCTCTCCACCCCTCTTCAAAGTATAAAGGACAATGAATTTACACTGGCACCTGTATGAAGTGCTAACTTGTGACTAAAGCATCCTCAGTTCTGTTTGTCTACACATTGTTATTCCTTAAAAGACTTATTTGTACCAAGGAAATCAGTAGCAGCCCTTAAACACATCAGGTACAGATTTAAGTGAAAATCCAAGTCCTTGTGCATCAGTGAAAACTTTTTTTTTTTTTTTAAATACCTTCACTGCCATGAAGTCATTTCCTCTTGAAATTGCATGCTATATTGTCTCTGTTTCATGACTTCTCATATGGTACAAAAAAAAAAACCCAAAAATCACTAGAGGTATATATAATAGGTGTATGAAAAATCCTTTAAAAGAATAGAATACTTTTTAATTCAGCCTGAAATGTAGTAGAGCCAGCTCCTATAGGTTGTATTCTACACTCACGAGGTATTTCTCAATCTTCTGGTTTTGTCATGATCCACAGATTTTGGTAGAAAGGAAATCATAGAATGTTAGGGGTTGGAAGAGACCTCTAGAGATCATCAAGTCCAAATCCCCCTGCCAGAGCAGGATCACCTAGGGCATGTCACACAGGAAGGCATCCAGATGGGTTTTGAAAGTCTCTAGAGAAGGTGACACCACAACCTCTCTGGCCAATGAGATGAAATGACTGATGGCAATGAATGAAATGACAGCCCCTGTTATTGATGTGAATATGTCAAGGCTGTATCTTTTGAAACATTCAGTTCCTGGGAGCTCCTAACAGTTTACTCCAGTGAGAGTGAGAAAGAGTAGAAAAAAACCTGCACATTTCTATCCTTTCAGTCTCTTATATCATTAGTGGCATATCATGTATGTTTGAAGCTTCATTATCCTAGGCCTGTGATTTATGTCTTGTAGAAATTGAACAGAAATGGTAAATTATAGAGAACAGCAAAAACTGCACAGCTACACCTCAATTTTTGTGTTCTGTGGTTCAAATTCACACAGCTTTCCTAAGTAGCTTCTAAGCTCAGATGACAAAGGGTGAAAACATTTTACAGGGCTGCATTTACAAATATGTATCTGAGACACCTGACAGTGGGAGTTCTGACAAAATACAGTATACAAGACCACATAAAGGGAAATAATGTAAATGTACTGGTAGGAAGCCCAGTGGTTTGGATTATATTTTCACACTTGCAAAGTGTTTATATAACCAAATGTAGAGATAATGACAGAGAATCCCTCTCTTTCTCAGTATATGATTATTCACACAGCTTACAATATTTCATTTATGGATTACACACACGTTACTGTGCACCATTACCATACAGAGTCAAGGCAGTGTTTGGACACAGCTTGTCTAGTTAAGTTTCTAACACTACTGAATAAACTGCCAGCCCCACATGCAATCAGTGTTTTCATTACTTACAATTTACCTACTTGCATAAACAAAATTCCATGGATTCAATCAATAATCCAGTGATAAAAATCAAAGTGAAAAAGCAAAAAAAAAAAAAAAAATCTGAGCACTTTAACCAAACAACAGAACAAGGAAGAGTACCCTTATCATTACTATGAAGTGCACTTTTGGAATGTAAATCAGAAACAAAATCTAAGGGTGTGGTTTTTTTTGTTGATTTTTCTTATGTTGTTTTTTTTTTAATGGTATGTCTGGGTTTTTTTATTTTCATTTCATTGAAATGGTGAAAAATCATCAGGGAAGGTCAAATATATAGAGTTAGGTTTTTAATTGTAAAGGAAGTTAAATTTGATACATAGATAGGAACTAGAGGAAGTATCTAAATAGGGCAGCATGATTAGAGAGGTCCTTTAGCAAGGGCATGCAAAGACAGGTTACAGGATAACAATAATGCAGACTGTGGCTCATTTTACAAAGGATGCACTTCATTCCTATGATTGACAAAATGCTGAAAATGTGGATAAAAGAGGGCCTATGCTTTTGTTGCTTGGATCAAACATCCTGAGGAAAAAAAAAATATAGTGCTTTCTTAGGCCTACCTTTTAAACTTAAGTCAAGCATATCACTGAAAATGGGAGATAACTTTAATCTTCTGCAATCTTACAACATTCAAATCAATTTAACTAGGTTTTCATTTATTCTGCAAGATCTACTGCTCTGTAAGTCTATAATCTTATGCCTTGTCACAAAAGACATACCTTTTTTTTCTAAATGAGGATGCCATTATTATTTAGACTTCCCTGACTAAAAATTTCCTGCCTATTCCTACTCTTTCTCCACTTATAATGTGAGCAGTTACATGAGACAGGCAAAGACAGAAGATAAAACACAGCAGTTAAGGGCAAAATACATTAATATAAAACTGAGATTCATGAGGAGATGATCTAAATACCTTTCACACACTAGTCAGAAAACACAGAACAATGGGAAGATTAAGACCATAGTCCTGCGCAGCCTCAATTTCACAGAGAATTTCACCCATGGAGAGTTTAGAGGATTGTCCTAGAGAATGATTTCTCCTTGATTCCAACCCATTATCTGACAGAACAGTTAAATGGGTCAGCTTATAGCACCAATCAGGCAATGTATTTTTTTTTCTTTAAAAAGAGATGTATGCTTCCATTAGAGCTTATTATTATGCAGCATTGTAAGTTTATAGTCATATCTTTATTAGCTCAATATCAAGCTTAAAACATAATTTTACACCAAAGTTTAAACAAGGGGGAACAAATTTCACAATACTAGGAGAGCAAGGAGTTTATCAATGTTACCACTAAGATGTTCTGATGAGGAATCACTATGGAGAGCTGAACTCCCAAGCTCAGCCCAGCGAGATACTGCTCAGCAGAAAGAATAAAGGGCACTTTAATGTTTCAAGTGCATTTTTTAAAGTATTTTTTAAACAAAGTCTCTAACATTTTTCTGTAGAAAAGATATTTAGGAATGTAATTGCCTCAAGTATTAAGCTTGCACAGGATATTTATTTGTGATTTGGGATTTTAGCCTCTTGACATTCTTGACAATGAAGTAACTGAGTAAGTAGCTTGTAGCTCATTTGAACTTGGGACATTCCAACTCTATGAATATAATTCAGATATTCAGAACAAAATGATGGAGCAGAACAGCATTCTGGAAAAGCCCAGCATCACAAGACCATTCTCAGTTTCTGAATCCAGTGAGAGTTCTTCCCAGCCATTTTTTCTAACTTTGGAGCATGACTCACAATGATGAGTGTAATAAGGTGGTCTCATAACTTACTCTTTCATATGATCTAAATCTCTATATTTTTAAGACTATTCTAACGCAATGAAACCACAAGGGATATGCAGCCACAGATCCTTAAAGTACACTGAAATTATTCCCATGTAAATTTACCATTTACTTGACCATCGTCACCACTGGTGTTGTGGAGCAGGCACTGGGGAAGTGCCAGACAGGAACCAAATTCAGAAGCTGGATTCTGGTACTGGATTCAGGAACACACAGATTGGTATCAAAGGCAGAACAGACAAAGTCCTCCTTAGATGCTGGAGAAATTGACCCTCAGCTTTATACCAAACATGACATATATGGGATGGAATCCCTTGTTGGTCAGTTTAAGATCACTTGTCCTGTCCTCTCCTCCCTGCAGGTGTGTCCTTTTGCTTTCTGCACCCCCAACATGGTACACAAGATCCAGCAGTGGCCTTGGTCTGCAAACCAATTTTCAGTACTAACTCTAAACACTGAGTGTTATCATTGCTAGAAGCAGACACTGTATACCAAAAAGATGCTGCTAACTTCAAAAAGTGCAGCTGGTTAGAAGAACTGAGCTGAAAAGTAAAATCACTGTACAGACTTGTTCTGTTCCAATTCAAACCAGGACAAAAGAAAAAAAAAAAAAAGAAAAAGAAAAAGAAGAGAGATAAACCCTTGCTTGCTTGCTGCCCCTGATGAAGTTCAACCCAAATAGACCTGGTTTTACACATGGCTGCACCTGAAACACATTTATCAAGGGTGTCTGCTGAGGAAACCAGAATCTTATTCACTTACATTTTTTGTAAATATTAAAATAGAAAAAAATATTCTGTAAATATGTAGAATTTTAGAATGAACTCACAGTAAGGGTCCCTTTCTCTGCTTAGGCACAAGCAACTCTGTTTCAAATGAGCTTAATCGAAGGACAACAGAAGTCATCAGCGATTAACTGCTAAACTACCTCTTGCTTCTTAATCCCATTTATGATCCTCATACTGTTGTATAAATTCACAACTACAAGAAAACCTCCCTTGTAGTAGCCTAAATTTTTCCTTCAGCTCTTCAAGAAAAAACTTGAGAGAATATTAATGAACTTGAAATTTGAAAATAACACTGTGTACAACTCATTCAGAAAGCAAAACTAAATTGTAAGCAACATTGAGGAACACACAGCTTACAGTACACTGTTTTAACAAAGTTAAAAAACTAATTTTGCTACATAATTTCTCACACAAAGTCACAGATTGGCAACATGTCAGTTCTTAATACAATTGAGCATATTCACTCTGCATTTCTTAACTACTTTGTTTTCATGGCTGGGAAAATAAAGGGGAGAATTCTTCCCCAGTGGGTCAGAAAAAGAGTTGTAGAGGTTGTTTAAATGCACTATAGAAGAAAGGTGAGTCACAGAGAGAAGACCTAATAGTGCTTTCTTCTCCTGGCAGGGGTCAAAGTATGAACTGGGCATACATGCACACATAAGTGAACACAAACTAAATACCATTTATGAACTGGTCTCCTTTTCTATGAAAGGATTCAAGCTTACAGGCTGCATGCACAGGGATGTGTGCATATATATATCACTTCATACACAGATACACATTAGATATATTATAGGCTGGAGCTTTTTGGATATCCCTAGGCATTCCCCCACACAAATGAGACCAGCTCCTCTCCTCTCTCATTATAGCCAAGATACTACTCCCTTTCCATTCAGTTTTCCAGCTGCTATAGCCTCTGTGTCCTCACCTTAGGGTGCTACCCTTTTCCAACCATTTCCACCCCTCTGGCTGAGTCAATGACCACAGCTAGGGCAACCAGCAGGGCTGAGATCCAACCATCCCCTCCCTGAGTGTGCCTCTTTCCTCATTTAGCTTCTGCTCTGTCTCTGCCTTGCAGCACTCATTTCTGGCTGAAATCACCAGAGATTTACTTAGCTAATAAGCACCACTCGCTTGAATTCCTACCAGGATTTTGGGGGGAGTTCACTATTGACTGTCTCTAGACATCTTTAGTAGGCAATGTGATTCCCTAACTGCATTCACTTCCCAGTGGAAGTGTTCTTAGTAGAAACTTATGCAAATAGTCTAAACTGAAACAACCTCATAGTCTCACTTCCAAAGGCTAGTTAGAGACCTCTGCCCATTGTGCTCTAACTCAAACCAGAGTAACAATCTTGTTGCCATTTTCCTCAAAAGAGAGAGATCTTTAACCACTAAAGCAGAGAGCCATAATGAGTTCAGAAGTGAATGTTCAAAATTAAAAGTACCATGGAATAGAACCTAAGAAATGGCTGTAGTGGGTCTGGCTGAGCTGCTTCTCCCCATCCAGCCCTCATGCTGCAGCACTGGGAGCTGGAGGGTGTTGATAACACACCCGTGTTATGACTGACAGTGCTCACACGGTACCAGAGGCTGGGAGGGAAAGATGGGGGAGGGGATACAGCCGACCTGAGCTGACCAGTGGGATATTCCATACCATATGACATCAGCTCAGCTATAAAGGGAGAGGGCAGGAGGAGGATGGGGGGGCATTCATCTTTTCCCTGCAGATGGGAAGTAGAGAATAACATCTTTTCCATCATAACCCACAGCTCTTTGTGTTTTGTTCCCTCCCTGTGTGCAGTGCTGATGGGGGTTGGGGGGAGCAATAGATGGGCTTGGTGGACACTTGGTGCCATGCCAGGATCAACCCACCACAATGGCTTTGCTTTTAATAATCTGTTAAAAAAAAAAAAAAAAAGAGTTAGTATTCAAGAGTTTAGAGACTACCTTGCTGGAGAGAAAAAAAAAATACTTAACCCGATCAATCAGATCTATCAGCCTACTTCTGGCAATGGCCTGCACTTAAAATTTCTAAGCATCTGGAGGGCAGAGTGGCTTATACAGCCAGTTGCACTAAGTTCCAGAATACCTTCATAATCCCAGTAAGAAATCAGTTCACGCCCTGAAGCATTAGGATTGAAATGCTTTGGAATTTTGAATCTTGAGAGATTACCGACTAATGATATATTTGTTATATTGGATAAAGTCACTAATACAAAATTTGGTCACATTGTTCCATCTTAGTAACACCTGTCTTCATTTGCTGAGGCTAAGTTTTGATACACATGCTTAGAATCCTTTAAACCTAATGAAAAAGCCAAAACAAACCAAACTTATTTTTTTCCTCCCTCAAGATGGCTCATATTAGTGGTTCTTTCCTCCAGTAAATATCTTTAAATTAAAAAAAAAAAAATAAAAAGAAAAACCTGCTTTTTAGTCTTTCATGAGTCCAAAGGAGAAAGGAGGAAAAACTGGAATATTTCAAAACCCTACAGAATGCAGACCAGCCTTTTGTGACCTCACACATATCCACTACCTATTCTGCATTAGCCATTGGGGTGTGAAGGAGGGAGATAAAGTCCTTTCCAGTGTAACACAACAGGAACCCATGTAAGTTAATATGTGCTGCAGCACTTACAGATGAGAAAACTGTCACCACAGAAGACTAAATCACAGTGCAAATTTTTTGTCCTCCAAAGTGAACAGAAATCTTGCCTGGTTTTAATCATAGATTTATATATAGAAGGTTTGGGTTTGTTTGTTTTTTTTTTCCTTATGCAAATATTCCTTGCTCATTTTAACCAAGAGACTATAGACTTTTAACCTCAATACAAATTGTGCAAAATAATTTTTTTAGTTGCTATAATGGCAATACCTGGGAATGACATCCCCAAACTGTTTCAAATGACAGTGTTTGGTCCAGAACACCACAGGCTAAAAGTACAGACTGAAAGGAACTGGTAGTAAAGATAGGGTTAGAGAAGTGAGAGAAAACAAAAACTGGGTTTGGTAGAAAACCAGAAACCTGTTTGTCATTTGCCTACACAATAAAGGACAACAGCCATATCTCACAAAGAAAGCTTGAAAGGCTGATAAGTACTGACTGAGACTGCTGCTGCAGTGTGGGAGAGCTATCAGTCCCAGATTTGTCAAGGAATTTGCAGACCCCCAAGGTGTAACCAAACAATTGTCTTAATCTTGATGGTTTAGGGTATTTTCATTACTGTCTCAACTCATATGTCTACAAATGTTCATGTCAAGCTCTATCTCTCACACACAAAATACTTCAGTGTGCGTTTCTTTGTCCTTTGCACCCAGTCACTTTCACAAGTGGGAACAGAGTTGTATACTTGTGCTGTGCTACAATTTTATCTTGCTCCGATATTCAAAACTACACTGGTAAGTACTCCACAAGACTAGAAAATCATCAGTCATAGGTTTTCTAGCCATTCATGGAAAAGCTGAGGCACTAATTGTAAGAAATGGAACACTGGTCCTGCATGAACTTTGAAGCCTAAAGCCTTATATCCAGAAGTATCACACCTCCAGCTAACTGTGAAGTGCAAGCAGTACACTGATACTCTTAAGAACTGCTGCTCAACTATGACCCTGCTACAGAAAAGTTTTTGGTTCTCACTCTGAGCATAACTATTCTGAATACACATGCTACCCCTCAGCATCCTCTGTTTATTCATAAGCAGAAGTTATGAAGCTTCGTGAGCAACATCAATGGTTCCTCACAGTCTTTCGGTGTTATGCTCCTCTCTTTGCATCATCCCTGGATGTGTTCTGTTGAAGTCTGACTCTACAAACTTTCAAAAGAAGGTTCTGTTGAGTGGAGCAGTTCTAGATGGCAATAATTCGGGAGCAGTTTGTCTTAATTTTCACTCTGTGTAGAACAGAAGCAATACCAGATATCAAGTAAAGAGAAGTCTGTTCTGAAGCAGACAAACCCCATAAAGAAGCTAGTATGAAATAAATTTAGATCCTCTACTAACACAGTCTGGGATTCCAGGTAGATTCATTCTGCTGTCCTGGCCCCTGTGCTAAACCAAAAGGTACTGCTCTTGTCAGAAAGAGGCTGATAAGTAAATCCCAAACTGATCTGCAGCTGCAGTTGAACATAATTCAACTATTCCAATTCAGTGAAAAGTCAAAAGGTGAGCACTGAAAGCAAAAGCACTGAAAACAGCTGAGAATTCAAATCGAGAAACCCCTGCAGAATGCATCTCAATGCACTTTGACATATGTGACAGGAACATCATAATCTTCACTCAAGTTCTAAACTGGTGGTTATCAGCTTTAATGACATTATAGCAAGCTATGCCAGTTGGGAATCTGCTCCACTGCAGCTCTCCGTTTTGTAATTGCCAAGTCAGGACATGCGATACATTAAGGCTGTTTTGCAGAACTTCTGCCATACTGTTCTCTTTATGATGTATGATTTTCATTACTCGGTGCCCATGATTTTAACATATGTTTATGGCAACAGCTTGCTATTTGTTACACTCAAAGCAGTGTCTCATGCTGTACATCACCATGACAGGTAATTAGTTCCCACTGAGTAATTAATTATTAATACAGATACTTAAGAACTATTCCTAGTAAAAGTTATAATTATTTTTACTCCAAAAATATAAATAACACTGGCAATTACTGTCAGTTGGTTTTTAAAATATTATATATATAGCTGGTCTAAAAAGTGACAATGCATCAGTAAAATAGTATCTCTTGAACAGAGCCAAACAGCTACGATTTCTTGGTTTTAGGTAATAAAGCCAGAGGGCAATTGCAGGCCTCCTTTAGGAATGAAAGCAAGGACCAAGGAGGTTGTGGAGGCAACTCCACATAGATCAAAGGAAAGGGATGTACATAGAAAAACTAGAAAACATATGCAGTGTCAAAATTATGCTGAATATACCCCAGTTGTACAGAAAATACTCAAGCATATGAGCAAAGTAGAGCCATCAAGGGAGTCAGCGATGCAGCCAGGCAACATTGCCTGGTCGTAGGAGGACGTTTAGGGGCAGAACTGAGTTCTCCTCTGGAGAGACAGGGGTGAGAAATGCCATCTCTCCACAGGCTCTGCTGAAGGGTGTCAGAAAACTGCTCCCAGGCCTCAGACACAAAATCCATTGGAAGACCAAGTCTAGCGACTAAACTTGTAACACTTTGCACTATCAAGCTAGTAGGATAACAGCTAGGGAAGAAGGTCAGGAATTGGCTCCCTTCCTGCTCAGCACCTGCTCTCAAATAAGCCTAACTCATAAAGCAACATAAAACAGGGGTGGCATATTGGCAACAGAAGACACAGCTCACCTGAACCATGTATCATAGTTTAACTTTTGTTAGCAACTAAACACCACACAGCCATTCACCTGCCGCTTCCCCCTCTTCCCCCTTCCTGTATGGGAAGGAGAATGGGGGGGGGGCAGGGACGGACAGAAATTAAGACCGCAGGCTCTCACTTGAGATAAAGATAGTTTAATATAAACAACTCAAAGAGAAGAAAACAACAGTACTAATAATAGTAGTCATGAAATGATAGACAACATAATAAAAACCAGGAAGGCTCTACCTGTGCTCAAGATGCAAACCTTCCCCGTTCCAGCCACACTGAAACAAGCTGAAAACCAGTACCTTTGCACCAAGCTCAGCCCTCCCATTACACACATACTCATTATGGTATTGAACATCCCATTGGCTAGTTCAATTGTTTATCTGGGCTGTGGCCCCTCCCAACTGCTTGGGCCAGCAGCTGCTTGTGATAATTAACCCCAACCAAACCCAGGAAACCAGGTGAAAACAAAACCAACATGATCTCAACACAGTTGCAGAAGTCAAATTCTCCAATTTTTAATCCTAGTTCTATAGTAAAAATGGTGGGTAAATTATTATTGATTTTGATGGTCACAAGTGGAAGAAAAATGGGGGTAGATAATTTATCAAATATTCTTTATATTTTTTTATGACAAGTAGACTTTTGAAAAACATCAAAAATGTTGATGAAATTTTCCTTCCTTCTGAATCTTTAGTAGAAAGAAAATAGAATTTTTTAAAAAGGTTTCAGGTTAACGAAAATTGCAGGGAAAGAAAAATTTGGTTTTATTCAAAACTATTTGCAAAACATCCAGAGAACATAATATTTGTACATCCTAACATGTAAAAAATACCCCTGTTGCTTTGTCATAATTTCCTTCTTCCAACACAGAAACAAATATATATCTTTTGAAATTTCCTACAAAACAACTGTCATTTTTAATGTCTTTGGTTAGAGGGCAATTTGTAGAGTTACAGCCTTTCAAATGAGCAGATGTTTTGTTTTCCAGAGGGAAAACATACGGATATTAGAGAAGCTACACAGGGATAAACTGTTTGAACATAGGCCTGGCTTCCCGTCATTGCCTCTGTGCCAGTCTACTCAAGGGCTGTGATTGAGAAAGCAAAGATGCCAGACGTACCTCCTCTTCATTGATGATAAACACCACAGAAAAGGATTGTGTGATAGGAAAAGCTTAACTTTTTCCCTTTGGTTTGCCAAGAACAACATCAACAGTGGCTGAGCTCAAATCTGGAAAAAACACAGGATCATCTTATTCATGGGAAGGAGACATTAGTGTACCTATGAAACAGTGGAAGCTCTTCCTTTTGAACATCTATCTGAACATCTTTACCTTTTTTGCATGTAAAACCAAAATAAATTAAAATTAAACGAAGTCAAATGCCTCCCTGCAGATGTTGTACTCTAATTACATACAGCATCACTTCTCAGCAATTCATATTTGTTACGAGCACTACCAAACTGACAGCACTTCTGAAGAACACAGATCCCCTCTGTTACACTATAGCAAAGGTGCTTTGAACAACTCCACAGCAAGTATTTACACCTTCACTGCAATTGACAGCATGGAAGAAACTTCATACTGAACTGTTTAAGCATTTGTGAATAGGTGCAAAAATATGCTTGGAGAATTTATGAGCATGATTACATGAGATATCTGACAAGTCATCTGGAACTATGATCAGGGCATGCCTAGAATTTCAAGAAGTCAATCTTAACTATCTATCAAGGTTATTCCTCTAAATTAATTGTTTAAATAAAAAGACAAAAAAGGCTGTCATTAACTAAAAGTGTGATGGTTAAGAAAAATCCTTTAAATTTAAGTGGATTGTTTTCTTTTCTTGTAATATGAACTAATTAATGCTGCTTCACTTCTCAACAGTCAAGTCTTTCACCTTCATTCAAAAAAGGTTTGATGCATCTTAGCTAACATACACTTTTAACATGGTTCAGCTTTTCTGAATTTACAGACACGTGAATTAGCACTTTACCACACCACCTCTGCCTCAGTGGGGGCACAGAGGAAACAAAATAGAAAATATTGCCCAAAAAGTGGGTGTTTGCTAAACTCCTGCATCACAACTACCTAGAATGTCCTTCCTTCTGCCATATATCATCAAATTTTGTATCATCCCACACCTCTGGGAACCAAACTCAGCAAGGAATTCCGGTGGACTTTAACATAAGCATTATGAAATAATGTTGTCATACGATATGCTCCTTTAGTTCATAGTTAATCATATTTTGCACTCCTTTTCTTCTTTTCACCATGAGAATTAAGAAGTTACAGTAATATCTCCAGCTAGCTCAAAAAGCAAACTATGACACAAGAATCAAACTGGAACATAAGCTGCACAGATCCCAGCAGCATCTGGCAGTGCTCACTTGACTTGGATTAGGAGCCTTTATCTTAAAACAAATGCGGGTTTCAAATTATCCAAGAAATTTGAATGATCTTGCAGTAACTTTAGGTGTGAAAAATCACACTTACCAACTGTGATTAAGCTACTACTTAAAGAAAAAATAAATCAATTGGGGGCAACTGCTACTCATATTCGCTCATTGTTGAAAGCTCCTTTCATATTTCTTGAGTTCCTCTTCATCCTGCTGCTGGTATGTCACATAAATCATCCTGGCATTGTTGAAAGGTCAAGTTCATTTTAGGAAAGCAAAAATGCAAGCAGCTACAGGCTTTCTTGCTGCTGTGCATGCCTTTCTTCTGTTCTCCTTTAAAAAAATATTCTTTGACAAAAGTAAAATAAAATTTGTAGTGACCCTACGATTACTAACTACATATGATTTTGTACTGTGCATATACTCTCCTTATGGTGTGCCAGAGCAAAACAAACAAACAAACAAACAAACAAAAAAAGGCTAGTGATATACTTCAGCTTTGATGAGTTTCTACTGTCAAGAGTGTCTTTAATTCCAGGAGAGTCGATAAAGTCCAAATTTTGTTATTGATTTTTTTTTTTGGAGCCATTTCACCATATGGGAAAATAGATATTATGTCATACTTATTTCTTATTCAGCTTCCATCATTTCTGAAAATGAGTTATTTTTCCCCCTTTTCTACAATAGAAGCAGGCATTTTAAAACAATTTTGTAAGCATTTCAAAAGCACCATGCTTCAAACTGTTTTTTGAGCAGTTCCATTTTCATAGTCACCTTGGACAAATAATGCCAAGCCAAATATTTTTAGTGCTTTGAGTAAATTAAAAATGAATTATTTAGGAGAGCTCAGGAGGAAGGAAACATGAATTCATTAATTAATTTTGACTTTACTGATTTGTCAGTGGTTAAATCAAATGACAGCAGCTTGGAGCCACAGGCTACCAGCTGAGCTAGATATAACTGGAGGAAGCTGAATCAAAAACATTGAAGCAGCAAAATAAAATGCAGCTAGTGGCATTCTAAGGCAGAGTCCCTGTACATGACAAACCCTATTTGTGACCCAAGGTTGTAAGCTTTCAAGCCAGCACAAAGCAGAAGCCTTAAATGAATGTTTGAAGGCTGCATACTAATAAAACCACTGCAATCAGGCACCAGATAGGAGACTCCACTTGTCTACCTGGGTGCTGTGCAGGTGCTTGTGACTCCAGCAAGTTCAGTGAACAGGAGAGAGCTGTTAATGTGTACAGCCAAATGGGACATTTGCTTTCTATCTTCAGAACTTGACAGTCTGCCAGGTAAGTGAACAAGCATTACTTTTCCAAACTTAGCAGATTGTTTGCCAACCTCAGATCATAATGTAATTACAGAAATTTATTCAAGAGAAAAAAAATTGAAGACATAAAAGGCCTCATTTTATACACAAAAACTTCTAGGGAAATCTGTCAGTGTGGACTTTCAACCTTTCACGCACTTCTTGCCTGTTATGTTCAGATCAATCATTTACATCTGTTTCTTAAAAAAATACTTATAATCATAATGAAAATAAAATTCAGACTCTTTCCAGATACTTCAGAGGAATAATTTAAAAATATTTCAACATTTCGAATTATAGGCTTTGGGAGAATACTTCAATCCCTTTCTCAGAAATAACTCCACAGCAATAACCTGAGGTATCCAGTAGACAATTGACAAAAGCCTAAGTAGGGTTATGAAGCTTAAAAAGAGTTACTTTTTCAACATAGATGAATACAGAGAAGTTACAACTGGTCTCTTCTTTCCCTCTGACTTCATGACAATTTCAATGAGAACACTTGCAGATTTCATTTGTCCTCACAGCTGACAATAGTCAAAGTGTTCACTTGGTAAGGGAGGAAGGAATTTTTGTAACTTGTCTTACTTAAAATAAAAACAAACCAAAACCTTCCATAAAATTACGACTATATATATTGATATAGGAACTTTTCACTAGGGTTCTCCGGAGAAAAAGCAGTTCCTCAGTCAATTTTAAGCGAAACTGAAGTATGCATAGTCCTGTCTGAAAACAATGTAACTCTCTACTTATTTTTAGTCATTTAATTTCTACTTACAGCAACAATGCAACTCTCTACTTATTTTTAGTCATGTAATTTCTACTTACAGCAACAATGCAAAGAACATCACCCACCACCAGTGAACCAGAGTATTACCACAGGACTCAAGAAGTTTAACAGCCTTACAGTATGTGCCAGTCTCCCATTAGATACAGAGTTTAGAAAGGGGACAGAAAGTTAAAACTATTTAGCACTATTGTGATAAAACAGCACCATTGCTTAGAGCAGCTCTTTACTGGCAATCCAGAGATGGGACAATATGACATGTTTCTACATTTCTTTTTGACGTTTTTGACTCAATCATTATGTCACCACTTAATACAGATTTCATTATTTAAGGTTGATAAATGGTGAGCTTCTTATTAGTAACAAAATATCTACAGAATGGACAGGTAGGATCTTTCTTGAAATCTTTGATCACCCCATTAATGCTGTGGGGAAAAAAAAAAAGACAAAAGAAACTTGATAAAGTAAGGTGGGTGGTACTTAATGGGAAGAATGAAGTCTAACATTTAAATATGTTTATTGGACACAGACAGTGTATTTGGAAAATCTTAAACTTTCAGCTCTGAGAATTAGCTATGCTTTAATAGCATTCAGGGAAACAATAAGCCAATGTGGAAGCTGTCTGTTGAGTCACTGAACGTTGATTCAGTCTGAATGCATTCACTGCAATGTACCAAGCTACCAGTTGGGAATGAGTGGGAGTTCATTAACATGCAGAGAAAGAAATAAGCATGCTGGTGTATTGTATCATCTGTTTCACAGCTTCATATCTTACCTATAGGAATTGTGGCAAACGAATAACTTTTAGGGAACCTTAGCAACAATCAGCAGTCACAGTCTGCCTACAAAGAAAACAGCAAATTGGTTTAAAATCACTTCTTAGCATATGCAGTGAAAACCATTACATGCTGTCAACATGTTCAAGTCATTGTGCTAATGAGATGAGACAGGTTGTGTGACAAAAAAAAGCAGCATGTTTCTCAGTGGTGAGAAGCAGTGAGTCCATTGACCAGTACAGAGAACTGTTATGGCTGTTATGAAATCAGGCACCGCCCATTTGGTAAGACGCTCACTTCCGCATTTAGGCTTTCTGTTAAATTTTAGGTTTGTGGGGTTTTTTTTAATCTATGTTAGGCTGAAGCTGCAGGACATATTCAGACAGTTGGGGTGGATATCACATGTGCTCATCCACACCAACAGTCTAGAAATACCCATCTAAGCTTTATAGGTCAATCATCTTAAACTAAGGGTGTCAATGATGATCTTGTGCCTGTTTGATCAATGATCTTATATATTCTCTACTATCAAAAAGATAGCTTTAATAAAGAAAGCAGCCAACCAAACTTCATAGACATAAAAAAAAGCAAATGTCCTTGAAGACTGTGTCCCTTTCATGCTGTGATTAATTAAGCAATTAAAAGTATGATTGGTCTTTTTAAAGATGTCATAAGATATGGCAATTTCACGTTATCCAGAATAAATTAAGAAAATATCTTCAGTCCTTTGATAAAGGACTGGAGCTGCAGAACAAAATGTTACATGCCTCAGAAATTGGAGTTCTCTGTTGTCAAATATAACTGAAAAGCAAGATGAGTCAGGTCGACATTACAAAGCTCTGGTCATAAATATTTTGACTATTTCTATATTGCATCATCAAATCATGTTGCTAGATCTATAGACTTCAGCACTAATGATTTTATCCCTTCAACATGGAGCTATATTCCCACAAACTCTAGTGTCTTCTCACCAGCAAGACCTACATGGAAGTCATCAGGAGACTGCTCATTCATAGAATCATAGAATGATAGAGGTTTGAAGGTAACTCTGGAGATCATCGAGTCCAACCCCCCTGCCAGAGCAGGATCACCCAGGGCAGGACACAGAGGAACAGATCCAGGTGGGTTTTGAAAGTCTCTAGAGAAGGAGACTCCACAACCCCTCTGGGCAGCCTGTTCCAGGCTCCATGACCCTCACAGTGAAGAAGTTTCTCCTCATGTTCAGGTGGAGATTCCTGTGTTCTAGTTTGTACCCATTATTCCTTGTCCTATTACTGGGCACCACAGAAAAGAGACTTGCCCCTTCCACTTGACACCCACCCCTCAGACATTTATAGACATTAATAAGATCCCCTCTCAGACTTCTCTAAATAGCCCTGGTTCTCTCAGCCTTTCTTTGTAGGAGAGATGTTTAAGTCCCTTAATCACCCTCGTAGCTTTCCATTGGACTCTCTCCAGTAGATCCCTGTCTCTCTTGAATTGGGGACCCCAAAACTGGATACAGTATTCCAGGTGTGGTCTCACCAGGGGGAGGAGAACCTCCCTACACCCACTGGACACACTTTTCTTAATGCACCCCAGGATACCATTGGACTTTCTGGTCACAAGGGCACATTTCTGTCCCACGGAGAACTTACTATCTAGTAGGACTCTTAAGATCTTTCTCCATGGAGATGCCTTCCAGCAGGATGACCCCTAATCTGTACTGGTGCCTGGTGTTATTCCTCCCCAGTGTAAGATTGTAACCTCAAATCTGATTAAATATAGGAGAGAACCAGACAAGACAGAAGCTAAGGAACTAGTATAAAACCAAAAAAATAACAACAAATCTTCTTTAAACTATCAGTCTGAACACAATTATACCTCTTGGATATACTATCAGCTTTTGGAAAGCTAACCCAAATCTCCTGTCACCTAGCTATTAAACAAAGGGTCAACAACCTTCACCTGATTTGAGAGGCTTTAAGCTTATATTAGGAAAATCTTGTGCCTGTACTTTGTCCTGGCTGTTCTTGAGACATTTTGAAATTATGACTTATCCCTCAGACCAAGCAGAAACACAATTCTGTCAAGCTATCTTTGGCCACTGACAAATAGGCTGAAGTATTTCAAGCTTTCTAAGTCACTTTTTTCTCACCACTATCTGTTGCAATGACAGTATGTCTCTAACGTATCTTTCAATGAAGAGACCTATAATGAGAACAAGATAAATGGAGTAATGTGATCAACAGTTTAAACAAAATTTCATGTCAATCCCACTGCTCTTCCTAGTTATTTCCCTATGCTTACTGCATCTTTAAGAAGGAACTCACTCATCTGGAAGTTCATATTTATTGCTTCGTCAGCTAAGTTACTTATGTTCCAATAGAACTTTGAAAATATTAATTAATTCATTTACTATAAGTAAATTAATTAATTGTTGTCCTTATTTCTAGCTTCCTACATAATTTGTCAATAATCACTATTTCAGATAGGACACAACTGTTTGTAAACACTATTATGAGGAAGGACAGACTGCAAAAAATCTTCACAATCTATTGCTTTTTACAATTTTATTTTGCAAGAAGTGCAACACTAAGTGCTTTATACTCTGAAAATCAATTACGAAGAAGCAAAGAAAAAAAAAGGGCAGGTCATTTAGAAAAAAAAGAAAAAAAAATCAATGACATATTTAGAATGAATACAATTAATCCATACAACCCACTTAATCCAAAAATGACATACAACAAATTGACTAACCATTTTTAAGGTAGGTGTTAGCATATTAACAATATGGATGTGCCAAGTTTACTGGAAACAATTCACTTACCTCACACAAGTTCTACTCTAGCCAGACCATCACTTAGCATGTCAAATATCTATAACTATCTGATGCACTTAAATGGCTTAGGAAAATATACAGAGTGGAATAATCAATATTCAGGGCAGAGAAGCATTCACTGTAGACAGCATTTTGCAGTCTTTATTGAAATGCATAGTTTTGCTTGTGTGGAGAAAAAAATTAAAACCTCTCTGAATGTACAAAACAGGATTATCACTTAAAAGTCCACAGGAAGTCATAGCATAATACAGAGAAAACTCACAAATCCAGAACTAACATGTTCAGCTAGCTGCATCCTTCATGCAACATATTACAAGGTCCAACCATCAACATCAATTCTTCAGCTTCATGTATATGATTACAAGTCTCTGGATTTTTTATTTTTTAAGAGCAGCAGTAGCATCTATTTCCTGGTCCTTGCACCCCTTAATAGCATATACCCATCCTTCCTCATAAAAACACAACACACTTTATCTCTCCATCATGCCATACATTATCATCACAAGAGACAGTTTATCTGAAGTTGTGTAAAATAAATGACAACTCTATTAGCTCTTTTGTTACTATGTAAGAGCAAAAGACAGCCAGTCCTGTGAGTATGAAGAACATATACTTCCATTCTGCATATAGAGCTGGGAATTAGCATGCAATTAAAGCAATCTGAAGTTTGCCGGATCATTTCAATATAGAAAGGCTAAAATACAAATAGAAAAGAGAAAATGTTCTATTTGGCATTTTGATACAAGGCATGATCCAAATTAGTTCATTAAATGCAAGCTGTGAAACTTTGATCTGTAAATCTCCAGAGAGAAGGATAATAAAGAAAAGCTGTGATAAACAACTAGATTTTTCCAGTTTTCTCTCCTTAGAGTTCTCTCAGAAGAGATCTCACCATTACTTTGGAAGTTCTTTTCTTCCTAACACCCAGTCCATAGATCTGTTCCTAGCCATAGACAAAAGGACAGGTTTTCATTAGGGTGCAATTAGGCATGCAACTCTATTACTATTAACAATATAATGAAGAATAATAACAGAGAAATAAGAACATTAACATTTTTTCGACGTAACAGATCATTCTTAATGGAAACTTTGTGCCTTAATTCCCTATACATGGTAAAACAAATGTAGCTTATTTTCTCAGTTCATCAGGAGAAAAAGTACAAACCCGGGGGGGGGGGGGGGGGGGGGGGGGGGGGGGGAGAGACACACACACACACCATCCCACCCTGCCCACAACTAACAAAAGCAAGAATGAAGTGTTGGCCTTCTGAAAATCAGTGACATTTTTACTTCACTTGGGGAACACTTCATGTCATGACTACTTATTTACTGATTTCAAATAGTTTAGTAATACAGATTTACACACAAATCTATCTAGAAAAATGCCAGAAATGTGAGAGTAATCTTGCTCATAGCTAAAATAAGACTTGATCCAGTATCAAAGGAAGAGCATGAGCACTTTTCTATTGACTTCAAGAGGTTTTGGATGGAGTCCATTTTGAGACTGCAGACTGAGGAGGATTTCTATGCTAACCACAGTGTCTTCTTGCCAGAGGAAGATAAAATTGTATTTAAAATAATGGCATTTTATCAATTTGAAAGAAAAATGTCTGATCTCCAGCTCCAGATAGAAATGAAAGCTGTATTTAATCTATTATAACTAAACTCATAGATCATTACAAAAAAACAAACCCAAAACCAAGACCACCACCCAATGCACCTTGTTGCTGTTGTTGATGTTGTTGTTAAAACAGAACAGGGAAGTTATTTCCTCTGTAATTATATTTTGGTTTACACATTTACCGTAATTACTATTGGTAAAATATATATATATACACAAAAAAAAAATAATCTATTATTAAGGTATTAATTCACAGCAGCTGCTATGAACCACCATCTGACAATCTAACTTGAAAGCTGACAAAATTGATTATTTGTGCCTGGTGATAAAGATGACATTCATCCAACAAAATTAAACAAAGCACCTTCAATCTGATCCTACAAGATTTTGTGTGTGTGTGTGAACTCCAGCTGACCTAATGAAAAACCTGATATACAGGAAAATTTAGGAAGACAGAATTATAGGAGATGATATGCTGGATTAGGCCATTGATCATAGGTTTAACTGAGTATTGGTCACAGAGGTCAGTAATAAAGATTATAAAATCAGTGTAAAAGTCATACAATAGAGTCATATGTCTGCAGGGAAGCTCTTTCACACAAATTAGTTGAAGGCTGCCTTGTTATAGGAAGTTTGAGGGCTTTAGACAGTTTTGAACCACATACTCTTTTACAAAAAAAAATCCAATTTGTGTGGCTGAACAATTCTATTCTTGCTCTTCCTGTAAATGGCCAATCCCTTCCTTGAACAGTGCCAAGCACTTGGCTCCAGTAATTGGAAACTACCTGTGTAAGGCTTATATAGAAAGCAGAGGTGCCTTGTACTCCTGCTGCAACAAATATTTTTGAACCTATGCCAAAAAAAAAAGCATTGCAGAGCTGAAGAAAGTGCATGTTGTGCTACTTATTAACAACGCTATTTTTTTTTTATTTTGCTTTTATCTAGTTGGCTTTGGCAAACTTGTTTGTTACTCTTCCCTTCATTTACATACATAGCATGCTGAACATATTCTGAAATTGCTTTCCTTTATACCTTTTTTCATGGCAAGATATCAGCTGTTTTATTAAAAGGTTTCCATTTCAGCACAAATCTCAGAAAATACTGCGGAAAATAAGTATGTGCCAATGTCAATATGACTTTTTAAGGTATTATATATCTATTTCCTTTCTCCTTATGCTCTTTTTATTGCTATCATGATGCTGAGGAATGCTAAATTGCCCTCTTGGACTGTTATCAAAACTGGAATCAGGCATCTCACAGCTTTCCTTAAGAGGATCTCTAAAATGCTAAGGATGTATTCTCTGTCTGTTTTTCCATCTCTGCTGGAGATAGGAGACAAGACATCAACCATACAGCTGTGGAGCACTTTGAAAATCCTTCTGGCACGTAGAATGTATTTCAGTGTTTTTCTCAGGAAATATTCCTGTTATGTTCTCTGTGCATCGATAGCTGCCCTCTCCTTTATTTTTAGTGGGGTTTTTTTTTCCCTTCATTTTAATAGAAGGTAATAGGTGAAGTCATTCATGACACAAGTCCCTTTAAAACAAAAAAGAACAACTTCTCCCTTGCTTCAGCTTTAGTTGTAGGTGTGCTGTGTACAGAACTTTTGCAGTATTGAGGTGAGAAAATTACTACTGTCCTATATAAAATGCAGTTAGGTAAAATCAGTCTGGATTCACTTCTTTAAAAAAAGAATAGCTTCTTAAGTTGCTGTTACTGTTATCACTTCATAGGTCTGATTGTGCAAGGATAATATTCTTTCATCTGTATCAATAGTCAGCTCAGAAGCAGTACCACAAGTAGTTTTCCATATTTTTCTGATTTTTTTTTTTCTGATGGTACTTAACTGCCAAAATATTAGGCAGTTTGAGTCACTGAAACTGTAAATTATTGAGACAAGGGAAACCTATGACTCATTCTTGGAGATTCAAGTCTCCCTTGTCTTAATATGTGCAGCCACCTCAATTTCTCTCGGCCTGCAGCCAGGATGACTTCACATAGGTAAGTAAAAATAGAGCCGGTTTTGTTGCATGCATTTACAGTAAAATATCAATGGCTTGGGTAGGGTACTGGTTCAGCAACTACAGAATTACCCTGTCAGGAATGTAGCAAAATAATATGCAGTCACTGTGTACAAGGCGGATGTGGGAACTTTCCTCCCATACTTTGTTGGTCAATGTGTTGACCATACACTGTATTTTAACAGACTTCAGCAGTGGTTCAGCTGAAAGACTGGGAGGCTGCTCTGCCTGGGGGTCTAGGCAAAGCCTTTGTTATAGGTGAAAGACCCACAGAGGCTGTAACAGCAATACCAGGTGTCTCCTCCCTCCAGACTGGAAGTGCGAAGTACAAAAAAGGAAAGGCAGACTGAAGCTTTAGGTAAAATCCCAGGTTTTTCTGCACTCATAAACTCTGTCAACTTCCCATTTCCTATATCCAATCCTAACCCCAACCTCACGCTGTGTAGAGATGCTGCTCACCAGGCTCTGCCTCCAACGGATGTTCCTGGCATAGCTAGTATCAGAAGGAGCAGAGTACCCCACATGAGGTCCCAAGGACAACAGCTGTAATTTGATGAAAAGAAGTTGGTGGGGGGTGTTGTTTGTTCTGAGTATGTGTACGTGTATATGTGAATACATAGATGTGTATGTATGTACATAGATACATACATGCAAGCATATCCTTTGAAATCACAAGATTCCATTTTACTTTCTACTTTAAGTCATAGCTTTGGCCAACTGATCTAGTGAAACACGGCTTAGTGGTCTGGAATCCTGAAGATTCCTTCTGTTATGTTTTTTGAAGACTGCTGTCTTTGCTCCCATGTCATCTCTTGGCTTGTTAGGATAAGAACTTTGGAATGAGAGCTTGAGAAACCTGCTCAACCACTTTATCAAATCCCTTCCAATCTTTTGGATTTGGACCATTTCACTCCAGTGGCTTGTCACAATATATTAATTCTTCCTAACCAGAATGAAAAATACTTTTCACCAGCTCTGCTGGTAACACATACTTTTTTCACAGCTTCTCACAGCAGTAGTTTAAATCATGAAGTGACAGGTATTTGACAGACAGCCATAATCCCACACACATGAAAACACACTGTGAGGAAGTATACAAAAAGCTAAAGACAATTTATGAGTTTTGGACACTGTACTTGGACTTTAAGTGTGAGTGGCCTTCTCTACTGCCTTCAGCAACATGGAGAAATACTATGTAAGGTAAGTGTGCGTCTAAGCTTGCTCCTATATGACATATCCTTCTAAATTATTTAGTCCCTGCTTGGAAAACAATCTGGTTCTAAATTCTTTAGAGTAAGGCATCTGCTTGCCAAAGGGGAAAAAAACATGTGCTAAAGCAAACTGAAGAAAACACTAAGCTATGCAATACTCCCAATGTGCTACCCAAAGTGAAAATGAGTTTTCTTAAAGACACAAGTAAATCTCCTTTATTCCTCACCAGGAGTCTCAGGCAAAGCAGCAACAGCAAACTAAGATCTTCTCTGATTTGTGCAAAAACCTGAATTGTTTCTGAGATGGATTATAGGGTGGTCACTACACTGGAAATTAAGCCCTAGATCCAGGGTTGGGATGTGCTGCGCATTAATATTACAAAGCACGGGCATGGTATCATATTAATTTTTTAACATGTATTTGTTTATCCTTATTATGCATAGACTTTTTGTTCTATTTGCTAAGCAATTACAACTCTCAATCTCCACTATGTCTCATAAAATTGACTTATCCATGGTAGGATCACTAAGTGCATAAAACGTTTCAGACAGTCTCAGTTTCCTTCCTTCTCTTTCTCTCCTTGGAAAAACACACAACTTCCATTCCAAACTTGTTTTACTGCTTAAAATTTTCTGTCTATGATTAACTATGGGGCGATTCTGTTTAATCCTCTGTTTGTCTTATGATTCACAGTGAATTTTTGGAAAGGAAAACTTTCAAAATCTGTTGCCTAATTAAGTGGAAGTCAGTGATCAAATCCTTACATAAAGGTAGGGCCAGATGCAACACCCTGAGAAAGGGGGGAGGAGAACAGTGGGCTGCAAGCTGCAGTCATTTCACATGACCCAGACAAGTCGTGCCCCTTCCTGGCTATAGCAAATCAATGACAGAGGCACATGTGCTTGCACTGGTTCATGTGAACAGGGAAGAGCAGTGGTATGATGAGAAATGATAGCTAAGAGAAAGCACCCACTTCCTAGACTGCTGCTGTGTGGCACTGACAGCTTTTCTTCTGCTCTGATCTCCCACAGAGTCAATATAGAGAGTCAGCAGCTCAGCAGCTGCTAGACAGGTAGGGCTGAAGAGCTGAAATTATGAAATTAAGCCAGGAATAGCTTATTGGCAGCACTACATCAAGGGAGCAGAAGGACAGGGATAACTGGGGAATGGAGGAACATATTGTCCCTCTCATACTTTCATTACTGTGTAAAACACTGAGCACACTGGACATACCAAGAAGAAAAAAAAAAAAATAAAATAAAATAAAAAAATCTCATCTTGCTGCTATTTTAATGTTCCAAAAGGCCCCTGATTATCATTCTTTAAGCTGAGGTAGGCCTATGGTCACCAGTCGTAATAAAGGCTGTATTGCACTGAGGCTGTAAACTCATACTACAAAAAGATGATTCTTATGCCAAAAGGATTTGAAGAGTGCAAACAGCTTCCCTTAAAATTATACACACACATTTATATATACACACACATACATAAACAAAAAAGCAGGGGTTATCTGTATTGAAGTTATTGTTTCAACATTTGCTTTCAGACTGTAATGCAAAAAAATCAGTCTCAAGGTGTACAATTGACAGGAAAGCTTGAATCTCCATAAAAATGCAAAGATAATCAAAGCACTTCATTTACAAGTAATATGTAACCTGAATGTTTTTCCATACTCTGATGAGAGAGGCTGTGGTTTTGTCTTTTCTTCATTTTCTTCAGAATGAGACATAATTTCTTTTTTAAAAATCTGTCTGGAACCTTCAAGCATCTGCAGTAAAGCTCCCTACTAACATAGATTGTGATTATGTTCTCCAATGATAGCTGTGATGGGTTTTCAGAAGATTAAACCTTCTGTGGTACTTTACATGTAGAGTAGAATGCTCTTGTTTTTAAGTACAGAGTGTGAATGTGGTAATTTTAAATACAAAACAAATTTCCACCTTTCAATTTGTCAACATGACATAAGAGAATCATTCTACTTTGTCTCCAAGATAGCTTTCGTGATTTTCATATCAAACCAGTGTTTATGCACTGAAATATTGGGAACTGGTGGGCAGTCTAGCTCTGGAGACATTACTCCCATAACAACTGGGTATTCTGAGATCTAGACTACGGGTGTGGATACAGAATACAATAATGGATTCACTTCCAGCACAATCTCCCTGGAAGAGACAATCGAGGTTCACAGGGGGAAAAACTGACCAGTTATTTAAGATTAAATCTTTCAGATCTCCCGTTCAAGAGTGTGAAGAATCCAATCATCATTTAGCTGCTTCCTCAGAACATAGGCTCAAGAAGATGTAATGTATTATGGATCCTGAACTGTTTTACGAAACACAGGAAGGTATGAGCAGCTTTATTTGACAGAAGTGCTTGAAACACAGAAACTAGGTGATATACACCCCAGATAAAATGATAGCAGAGATGAGAAACAGTTGCCTGCCTCTAGCACCCACTGCTCTATGGAAGCCTACCCTGCTCGAATAAAATCCTATGACCTCTTTCTATTTACACATGACAAACTGGGACCAATAGAAATCTGACAAAGTACCTGGCCTGCTTTGCTCTGTAGTAAGTGCCCTATTCCTGCAGGGCAGCCTGTGTAATTACTGCTTAAAAGCTGCTTTTCTGCTGAGGGCTGACATTTGCAAGAAGAAAAGTCAGAGCTGCCAAAGGCAGAGTAATGATGTATTCGTGTGGTAAACATAATGAACAAAAATACCATGGGAGAAGGGGGAAGAATAGCTGCTCAAGAGCACCACTGGAGAAGCTGGCCATTGCTTCCAGATCTGCAGTTTCCCTGGGATTCAAACAGATTATTCATTGCAAATATTTACCTGGCAAGTGCTGGCATTTTTCTTTAAGATCTATATTGCTTGAGAAAATTACTGACACAGAATGTATGTATTTCAATGTAAAATATTGATTTTCAGGTAAACTTGCCAGTGTGAAGGCTAAAATGGAAAAGGTGAGTTACAAACAAATCTTCTCAGGTCTTTCATTTTTCTCATATAAAATATAACACCCTAAACCAATCATTTTAGGGCGAGCTATTCTTCCATTTTTCTCTGACTAAGAATTAGATTAATTTTCTCAGCCAACAAAAAAATGAATATTTCTGCTTTTAACAGAAAAAGTTTGACAGATCCTACAGACTCAGATGCAATCTTTCTGAGAGGTTTGGCCTACTCAGACTAAATTCAATAATCACATGCTTCCCTGAAATGTGGACTTTTGCTCCTCCATTTTGTAAAGCTGCTATGTAAAGTTCTATTTTACTTTTTTATAAAAAAAGGAGCAGGAATTTGTTTTCATAGGGGATTATATTTGGCTAGACATTTGAGAACAGAAAGTAATCTTATTGAATATTTTAATTAGAAACAATTTTCCTTTCTGGCAGCCTGTAGGATGGAATCCATTCCATTGTACTGAGAGCAGTTCAAGATAATCCACCAACACAACCTACCCGCATTCAAGTCCCTCATTATACACACACATTTGTATATACACACTTTGTACATACTGAGTAGTTCACTTGCGTTCAGTGCATCTTCCCATATCATGGGAGGGATGAGAAGTAAGGATCACAAGATGGAATACAGGAAGTTCCACTTCAATGTGAGGAAAAACTTTATTGTAGGGGTGAGAGATCCTGGAACAGGCTGCCCAGAGAGGTTGTGGAGTCTCCTTCTCTGAAGGCTCTCAAAACCCACATGGATCTGTTCCTGTGTGGCCTGCCCTAGGTGATCCTGCTCTGGCAGGACTTGATGGACTTGATGATGTCCAGAGGTCCCTTCCAACCTCTACCATTCTATGATTTTATGATCATGACCTAACCTAGACTAATCAAGGGGTCCTAGATCTGTTATCAAATCACTGACTATTCCAAGTGCATCATTTGTTGATTTGCACATAACAGATTATCATTCTGGATAGATTAGGGAACAGCTGTATGTGAAGCTGTAGCACATCATGTCCTCAACTCTGGGGCACTGCCTCACATGGGTCATTCCACAGTGTCTCAGTCAAAAAGTAACCAGCATATTTTACTGTGCAACATTCCATTGAAAATATTTGAGATACAACATTCCACATTAGTTGCTGATGTTGTGCAGTTTCTCCAAAGCTAGAACGGAGATGATTAGAGAATAGATGAATATTTTTTAGACAAAACAGATAAAGTTTTCCAAGAAAACAGCAGATACACAGTGAAAGAACAATTTCTACAAAAGTGGATGATACTTTCATACATAGGACTTAGGCAGCCCTTTTCTAGTCTTTTTGAGCCAATGTTCAAACCCAACAGAATAGAAACATGTACATTCTGAGAAGATGATGACCATGCTGCTGAGTCACATGACACTGACCTATGGCTGGAGTATATCTAAAAGTGGACAGAGAACAGAGTAACAATAAACTGCGATAAGTTCCAGCAGCAACCTTGTCAGACTCATACTCTATGCTTTTATGCCAGTGTATTGCTAAAACTCCCTTTAGGAAGAATATAAACATGAAATTACTTTGAGCTGTTACATCCTGATCAAAGACGGGTAGCAAAAGCTCTCAAAGCTCAGAAGCTGTGCATGGTAAGAAGGGTGGAGAAGAGAAGTTGTTTCTGTCCATTTATGTTTCTTTCAAGAAGAATGGAGCACTTCTGCCAGCATGATCTGGTGGAATTGTAATCTCTCTTGATTTGATTACTCCTTTGATTTCACAATGGGTGGGACTCTTCTGCCAGTAAAGTCAACAGGAATTTCCACAGTTACAGGAATGGGCTTTATACTGTTCATTTGAGATCATTCCTTTAAGTCAGGAGGCGTTCCACATTTTATGAAACAAAATTACTACTGCTTTTTTCTAATAGGTGTTTCACAAAGTAGCTTCAGTCTCATTGACTGCTGAGTACTGACATGTTTGCAAAATAGTGCAAAATTGACAGACAGGAAAAGCATTTCATTTTCTTCTTATCAAAATGTAGAAGGATTTTAATCACTTCATTGAAACAGTAGAGACAATGGACTCAATTTCCTTTTATAGCTCGGGTGGTTTTTTTACATAAATGCTACCCCTTCCCATCCCCACTCCCCCACTTTGACCCCCCCCCATTTATTTATTTTAATATTCTTGCAATGCATACCTGACAACCTTCTTTGAACCCCCTTTAGTGTCAGACATAACCCAGGATTAGTACTACGATCTTACCTTTGCTGTCTTGTCTTTTCTTCAGAACCATCAGCATACGTGATTTGCACTGCACTGGGTAACAAGTTATGTCACCAACTGCACTCTGCAAGAAATAAAAGCATTTGATAACTTCAGAGCTGTGATAAAGTTGTCTCTTGCAACACTCTTCCAAACTATCTAATAGCATTGCCATTTTAAGAGATTAAAAGTTTTACAGTTCCATGATTAAACCTAAAGTGAAAGGTCAGCAGAACAAATCAACTTTCTCCTCAACTTGTTAGATTCAGTGTTTCAATAGCCACCATATAGTAGCTGCTTGTAATTAAAGCCCCCAGGTACCCTCTAGCCCCTAGTTTGTTTAAAGGTATGGTAAGACAAAAAACCAAACTAAATATACAACAGGTGTAGTGCTGTCTGATCATTGTTTCTGAGCAGTTAGTATTTCCCAAGATATGCTGTGTATCAGGCTATCAAAGGATATTTTAATTAGTTCTTTAATTTCAGTTTTATATCATTGTTCCTTACATTAAATCTAGCATGGACTTTTACTCAAAACATCAACCTTAATCTATATTCCATTTATGTTTTGACAAGACTAGGGATATTGCTTTCTCCTACTTTTGTACTTGATTATTAGACTTACATGACTTACACTGATATTTATCAGCAAACCTGAAGAAGCTACTTTGCCTTTTATTAGGCATCTGCATTACTTTTTTATGTACTGGTTTATAGGTAATAGAATTACATTAAGAATTCAGCACTATGTTTATTGTATTTGATCAAATTTGTTTGCAAATGGAAATATTACATTCGATCTGCATTAAAATAAATCATCTCCAGAGATCTGCACACAGTATATTACTCATGGGGAAGGTTTCTGTACATATTAATAGTTAGTCAGTTCTTCCAGGTACTCATTTTACTTAATATTTTCAAGACAATACATGTAATATCTCCCATTCAAACATATGAATGGATAACTGTACAGCAGCCTTTTGAAAGGTTGCATTTCTGGAAACGACAAACATACTGTTCATACCAAGCTCTACTTCAGTGTAAATGAAAGCACTTATTTTGATTCCAAACTGCAGTTTTATTATAGAATAGCAAACAGTAATAATAAAAGTAACAAAACACAAATTAAAATACAGCTGCATAAAACATTGCCTTTATATACCATGACCACACGCTTCAGAAACCATGAATTATCTAACCTATGAGCAATAGCATTTAATAGTCATATGAAACAAACGTGGAAAGTGACAGAAGTGCAGTGAAAAATATGTCATATGTCATATGAATGTCAAAAGCATGCAATTATTTGAAACACAGACTATGAGATTCATGTCTTATGAAACTAATACAATTTTGAGTCCTGATCAGATTCCTACAGAAGTCCAGGACCTTATCACATTAAAAAGCTCATCTGTATACCTGTACATTTAACAGATTTAGACAATGAGGTAGAATGATGAAGATTCTGTTTGGAAGACTTAGACCAGAAGGTGCTACCTTACAAAGACTTAATCTCCTACTTATGCAATCTGAGTTTTACCTGAGACTGTCTATGAGCTGGAAAGTGTTTTCCATACATACAATACTCGTAACAACCCCCTACATTTGACAGCAATATTTCTCAAGAATCAGACCATTAGATACGAGAATGTATCTAGATTATCACCTCTCAGGAACATTCTGGATGAGTAGATTCCGCTCCTTCTGCAACTGAATGAAATTTAGTTTACAACTCTTTTTTACTATTAACTGATACCCCATCAAAATAAAACAAAACCCAAAGAAATATATTAGAGAAAAAAGTGTTTTATGGCAATAAACTATTTCATTGTTTTCCTTTCTGAGCAGAGATATCTCATGCTTCTTCCCAAATAAGCTTTACATTAGCTACTTCAGAGGAAGTCAAATCAAGTGATTAGTGCTGGTCTGTCTCCACAGAGTAGATAAAACATGCATAATAAAAGCTGCTGCTCATGTTTCTGTGTGTTGTTACTACCATGGATGAGCTATGCCTGAAACCAGTACGCAGGGAGATATTCTTTACTTGTTCATTGGCTTGGAAAAAAATATTAATGAAATTACTCACTTTAAAAAGAGAAAAAAAAAAAAGTTTTTTTTTTTAGTCTAGGAGCAACTGTAACCATAATGCGTTCTCTGCACTATGTGTAACACCTGGCAGTATCTCCTTGTAGAGCTATAAAAGAGAGTTGCTTGTGCAACTTGGAAAAGAGGCAATTTACTGAAATTAGGTAATTCACCACTTGGGAGAAAGTGCTCTGTGCTCTCCTTGGAAAACCCCCCAGTATCTCTAAGGAAAGGCAAGGGCATTCTTTGCCTTGTGTTGCTCATTAGCCAAATTGCAGACACAGCTATTCATTTGGTGAAATTTAAGAACAGATAAAGTAGACCTCACAGCTCTGTGCTATTTCTTCCAGCATGCTGTTTCCTACTGTAACTGAAGGATAGGTAGGACATCTCCAAGTGACTATGTAGCAGATGATGTTTTAGCAGCCTGTGCATAAAGAAGGTTCTTCTTCAGACCAGCAGCATGAAGATTTTACAGCAGTTATTGACAGATTTCAAAATAAGTAACTTCAAATGGAAAAATACTTTTTTATTTCGTTTTCTTTTAAAGCTAAACCTTTTGCAGGAAAATTTGCAGTTTTAAGTTTCAGTGGTAGACTAAGAGCTATTTGCAATAGCTTCCTTCCCAAAGATTGCTTCTAAACTCCATCTGCTTCTCTTCAAGCTTGGCTTACTTCCAGCAGGCACAGCCCCAGTGTTTTCAGAGAAAAAGGGAGAGGGGTCTGCACAGACACCCTGTCCCTGCTTTCCTGCTTCCACACCACACACAGGGGTGCAGGTGGGCCCACAGCATGGGACTTCAGCCAAGGAAAATCCTTTTTTTTTGGCCTGAGGACTATACAGTGCCAAAATATTACCACAGCTTCAGAGGAACAGTATTTCTGTGTAGCAGTGAGAGATCCAACAAGTTGCCAGCACTGTGGGCAAGAGAAGAACTGAAGAGAATTAAGGGGAGATTTAAAGTCCTCCTAGCTTTCCCAATGAAATCTAAGCTCAGTTTTGAGGTGCAGCTCCACCTTTCTGTTACTGGAATCATTAATATGTGCTGTTATCCGACCTGAATTTTCCTAGAGCTTCTCAGCCTCCTTTCAGACTCTTTCAATAAAATGTCCCTCAGTATCATGATTTCTCTGACCAGGAATCTAGTCCCATTTTGGTTGTGAGACTGCAGCTCCCTTTTGCACATGTTGTCCCTACTTCACTTTAAACATAAAACAAGAATGAATTCTGAAAAAGTTATTGAATGGGGTTTTTCATTAGTCTACTGCATTTCCATAATTCTCGCACTTTTCTGACTTACTGGGATCAAAGCAGGTATTACAACTGCATGCTCTTCCCAAGAAGCAAAATCTGTTAAGGGCTAATTTATCAGGTGCCCATTGCTCGCACAGCTTTGCTAGGGAGGCAAAGTCAATACCAGTTTTCAAGGTGATCACGACCTCCATGATCACTTATGCTCCCTCTGCCAGCCTCCTGACTGAATTGCATGGCAGTATGAATACAAGTGAGGAGCACTGGAGAATATAATTTTCATTCCTGTAAGGAGGCTTTCAAATACTATCAGCTTAGTGCCCCAAAAGTGTAATTTGATTTGCAATGGAAAATGTATTTTTACATGGATGCTTTGCATGTGTTGTAACCAATTTTGCTTAAAACTGCATTCTGTGCTCCCTGTGCATAGAAGACCAAAATCACCATCATGACACAGTATTCATAGAAATATTTTAATATCTTCAGTATAAATAATTCAATTGTAACATATCTGATGTATAGAGCACCAGATATACACATGCCAAACATGGAATCTACTCAGAATTATCATGCTTCTTATGACTTATCTTTACATTAAGCATAATTGCTTTTGCACCCTGGTCTGAGTTTAAACTTGAAATTCTCACTTTATAACCAGATGCAGCAGCAGGCATACTTTATTCTGCCAGATCTGAACATATGCTATATTCTGTGCCATACTACTTGACTTTTCAGTGTCATCGTGAATGACTATCCACTGGAAGATTTAAAAATCTTAACTTCATCATCACTTGAGTGTTTTCAGCATTCACCTACAACTAACTTAAATTTGGAGGGTGCAACAGATTTTAACATACAGATACTAGCAGCAATCTACCAGGCAAGCAAAATGAGTATTATTTATTACCCTTAAGGCTTCAGCAGAACCTAAACACTTCCACTTAAAGCAAAATGATTTGGTCTGAATTTTGAGAACTCCATTTGCTATGCTTCATGTCTGTGCAACTTCAGACTTTTGGATGAGACTTAAACAACCCCAGGAGTCTACTTCATTTTCCTCCCAGGCATTATGAATCCTTGAATGCCTCACTACCTCAGTCAGACTGGATTTACCTTTATAGTCTGCAGGGACTTATAGAGCCTACAAGGCTTAAGATCTCCATCTTTAGAGAAGCTGGCTAAACCATCTCCAGTTATAACAAGGGGCCAAAAAAATTTAAAGCCTAAAAGATTAGTCAGCTTAACTTGACAATTCCCATCGGAACCATTTTCCACTGAGATCCCCTATTTTAAGAGTTAGATTTCTTAATATGTCTCCTGATATTTGACCTCCCTCTTCAGAAATAAATGATGTGTTGTAGACAAAGTGAAGCAGGTATAGTTCTACTCAGTCTTGATCTTTGTAAAGTTTTCAAAGCACCTTGGGCTGGCAAACTCCATTCCAAAGTGTTTAAAGAGCTGACATTACTACCTTTAAAAATTTGTGAAGGGTGTACATGGTAAAAAAACCCATAAAAGAGTAAATGTAGCATCTACAAAACTGAAAAGAAATGGAACTCTAGAATAGGTGTCTTGAAGAGACAGTGTAGTCTCCTGTTTGGAGGTCTTCAGGATTAGGTTTCTGATCTCTACTAATATATAGACTTCTGTTTATTTTTTTGCAAAAGTTGAGGTATACATTGTGTCTCTCTTCCATTTAGATTTTCTGATATCTAATAAATAATGTGATCTCACATTGCAGTCTTCCTCTCAAAGACAATGTCTAGACCCTCTGACAAATGGAGTATCACATTACTCAATTAAAATACAAAAGCCATTCTCTTCTAGTCAACTAATTTTGTATGACATGTGTGTATTTAATATCTTTAAGAGCATTCAACAGCTTAAGCTTACCAGAAGTTTGCCAAGAGGTCAAAGGGTTATTAAAATACAGACAGTCATATTCACACTGAGGAGAACCACATGCACTTTGTTTCATTATGAAAAGAAGCTAAACCCCAAAGTTTTCCTAGGCTGGGAAGAGAAATTAAGACCTAAGCATATATTCAGCCACTTCTGCCTCACCCTTGCAGTTTGAAGCAACAGCCACAGACACTGCTTCACCCTGGCAAGGTCTCAGAAATATGTCTGATAAGTAGTGGAAACATCACTCCCATTTTCTAAAAAGGGAAAGAAGGAAGACCTGGGCAGCTATAGGCCAGTCAGTCTCACGTCTGTGCCCAGCAAGATCATGGAGCCAACCCTCCTGAAGGCTCTGCTATATAGCACATGGAAAATAAGGAGGTGATTGGTGGCAACCAACACAACTTCACCAAGGGCAAATCCTGCCTGACAAATCTAGCGGCCTTTTATGATGGAGTAACAGCATCGGTGGACAAAGGAAGAGCAACTGACATCACCTACCTGGCCTTGTGCAATATCTTCAACACTGTCCCACATGACATCCTGGTCTCTAAATTGGAAAGACATAGATTTGATGGATGGACTACTCAGTGGATAAGGTATTGGCTGAATGGTCATGCTCAAAGAGTTGTGATCAACAGTTCAATGTCCAAGTAGTGACCAGTAATGACTGATGTTCCTCAGGGATCAGTACTGGGCCTGGTGATGTTTAAAATCTTTGTCAGTGACATGGACAGTCGGATCAAGGCACCCTCAGCAAGTCTGCAGTTGACACCAAGCTGTGTGGTGCAGTCAACACACTAGAGGGAAGGGATACCATCCAGAGGGACCTTGACAGGCTGGAGAGGTGGGGCCATGCCAACCTCATGAAGTTCAACAAGGCCAAGTGCAACGTCCTGCACCTGGGTTGACTTTGGATCTCTTTTGGTAGAGTATGGATTGAGAGCAGTCCTGAGGAGAAAGACTAGGGCATGGTGGTTCATGAAAAGTTCAACATCAGCCAACAACATGCAAGTGCAGCCTGAAAAGCCAACTGTATCCTGGGCTGTATCAAAAGCAGCGTGGCCATCAGGCTGAGGGAGGTGATTCTCCCCCTCTACTCAGCTCTCATGACACCCCACCTGCAGTACTGCATCCAGCTCTGGAGACCCCAGCACAAGAAGCACATGGATTTGTTGGAGAGAGTCCAGAGGAGAGCCGCAAATATGATCAGAGGTCTGTAACATCTCTCCTATGAGGACAGGCTACGTGAGTTGGGCTTGTTCAGCCTGGAGAAGAGAAGGCTCCAGGGAGACCTTACTTCATCCTTCCAGTATCTGAAAGGGGCTACAAGAAAGATGGGAAGGGATTTTTAAAAAAGGCTTGTAGTGATAGGATGAGGAATAGGACAGATTTAGATTGGAAATAAGAAGTAAATTCTTCACTCTGAGGCTGGAGAGACACTGGAACAGGTTGCTCGGGGAAGTTGTGGATGCTCCGACACTGGAAGTGTTGAAATCCAGGCTGGATGGGTCCTTGAGCAATCTGGTCTAGTGTGAGGTGTCCCTGCCATAGCAGTGGGGTTGGAACTAGATATTCTCTAAGGTCCCTTCCAACCCAATCTTTTCTATGATTCTATGATCAACTCTGTTCTCCCAGCTCCTGGCTAAAACAAACTACTTGTCTCTAGTGAACATAACTTTTATACTTCCTAATAACATTTTAAAGAGACTGAACCATTTTCTGTTCTAAATAAGGACAATGTTTTCAATAGAGATTAATGGCTAAAAAAGTCTTTTGATTTGGAGTCAGGTGAACCTGTATTATGTTTGACTTACAAAGACACAGTATTTTGATATTTTCACCCAAAATGAAGCAGTTTTGGGTGATGAAGTCAAGATCTGCATAAAAATTAATTCCAGAATATGTGCTACAGTAGGAGTAAATAACAAAACCAAAGGCATTCTATTCCAGTGCCTCATCCATTTTCACATCAAATAGCCATCTTGCAGACCACAGAAACCTCTCTTCTACTTCATGATCTACAGGGAGATGCTGAACTTGGCTTCCCATAAAGTACATAGTCTTGTGAACAACCAGATAGAAATTATGAATCATTATGAATGATTTCACATTTGTCTTGACCCTCTTTGAACAATGAAAGGTGCAGAGAAGTCCTTGACAGCCAAGCAGTCCATGCCTTGACAAGGCTAAATCCCTGCCCATCCATGAGCAGTCCCCTGGACTGGATACCAAAGGGCTGGAGCACATTATCCAAACCCCTATGATGCTACGAGGTATAGGAATTTAAATGGCTATCCAGACAGTCTGTCCTAATTTGTACAGGCCTCCTCAGTCATACTTACAACCTCATTTAACTCTTTCTCACAGGCTTGGGATGCCCTGTGTTCATTATCTATCACACGAAAAAAAACATATTAGATTTTGATATATGTTCTAAGTTAAGAGTTCACTTTTCTTTTCCTAGGACATGTACTTTTGTGATGCTTTTCATGGCCCATAAGGTGTGGTAACAGTAATGCATACTTACATGTGTACCGCTTTTGTCTGCCAAATGACATTGAGAGCAATGGTGAGGCACAGCAGTCCCTGCTCTCTTTCTACATCTTTTTCAGAAAGATACCACAAGGCAGTAGCAAAAAGTAAAGCTGTATCTTGCAAAATCCAGTTCACAGGTTCAGCTGATGGATGTGAAGTCAAACCCAGAAGGATGACTTTTTCCCCCTCAAAAAACGAACTAAGAAAATTCAGTGTAACAAACAAAAGCAATGAACACAACTGTGTCTGTACTTCTGGAGCACGCTTCATACAGCTTGTCACAAAATATTACTTGAAAATATAAATCCAGGTTGACTTGTCTTGAATGCAGCAGAGATAAGGGAAGCGAGCAGTGAGTTACAGGAGTACAGCAAGCTGGTGATGGATACTGAAGGAGAAACAATACTGCATGGGATACTATAGAAATCTATTTATCCACTTCATATATTCATTAGGTAGGTGACCAAGAGGTAATTGTCAGTTTGCATTTATTCTACCTGTAGAAAAATTGGAATTTGTCTCTTCAGAAATATTCGAAATAAAAGGAGTTGATCAGGAAAGAAACATTTTTGTGAAACAGAATTAGATTCAGCATTGGAAAGGGTAAAAGGTAAATAGGGGAAGGACTTTGTTGCTAACATTGGTAAGGTCACGTAGGTCTCATTCTACAGACCATCCATCTAGGCTGTGACTGTAACAGCATACATAGGGAGTCTAAGACCATGGGTGTGAGGGGTGAGAATCAGTGTTGCACTGTTGATCCTTTTGCAGTTGATCCTTTTTCTGCTGAGCTGTCTGAATAAAGATTATGTGGTTCAATTTTAAGGCCATAGCTTCAAATTATGGAGCATTATAGGCCTGTCTTCCCCAGATGCTGAATAAGGTGACTCACAAATTTCTCATTAGTGTGATTCCCTGCAGAAGTGTCTTTTTCAGAAAATAGACATTTAGAGGAAAATTCTAGTTTTACCCAAAATATTTCATTCTCTTTAAAAAAAATTTTTAATGATATCCGATCTTTTTCTTCTGCAGGCAAAAATGAAGATTAATAAATGTTTGTCAGCGAAGCAGCTCACAAACTGAGGGTGATGTTTTCTGGGGGTTTTGTGTTATTTTTTTTCACTTCCTGGAAATTCATTCCCATAAATTCTAATACAGTATATATTTTTAAATCTCAAATTTGAGACAAACTTTTATCACTCTCTTCTTTCTAATTCTTTCTATTACTGATTAACACTCCTAAAAACAGAACACATCTTTCTACAGGTATGAGAAGGTTGCAGACAACAAGAAGGGCTGGTGAAACAGATACAAGATCATGATAGTACTAGGCAAATAAAAATTCAGTGTCCCAATAGCAAAGATATACTAAACAAAAGCACAATATAGCTATATGACATCAAATACTTTAAAGTGAAGAATAACCAAGAGAAGAATTTTATGTTGACAATGGCGTAAGTTTTATTTAACATGTACATATATAACAGGGTAGTGTCATTGCAAATTTTTTCTCCCTTTCCATAAGTGATTAAAGTGGTGGTGTTGTGTGGGTTTCTGACTACACACTAATACTTTTTTTTTAATTCCTCACTGAAAGTTTTACAGAAAGATACAGTCTTGGAAAATATTAAGTTCTAAACAATATCAAAACAGAGGTGCTGGGGAGAAGAGATGGACACAAGTTCATATCTCCATATGGGAAAGTCTGAAGTGTTATCAGGTACAATATTAAGTCCTGGCAAATAGACATGAAAGAAAGACATTATGAATGCCTCAAATTAAATAAAGGCTTCAAAGTTTCAAAAGTATTAGACCTGAGATTATCTAACCAGGAGACACAAAGCTATGGGGAACCAGGCTCTGTTCTAACACTCACAAAAGTACTTTTCACATACAAGAAGTGATCCAACCGAGCTGTGCATGCCATGTGAGCCACACTTCAAAAGCCTGTACCAAGGCTTGTGCATAGAGGAAATACAAAGACTAGGCCATGCCAATGTTTTACAGTTTTATACAAGACTTTGAAATCCTCATTTTAACATATTTTAAGATAGAGATTAGCTTGCATTTGGTGCACTTTTGTTTCAGTAAGGGGCTGTATTTTTTCTTTGATTTGGTGTGCCTCACTACACAGCATTTCGTAAGAAGAAAAAGAAATGTTAACTATGCTTGCCATAATCAAGAAAGCATATCAATATTGCATGGTTTAAATTATAAAAAAATTGGTCCATTTTCAGTACATTCCAGTATTATGTCTACAGGGGGAAAAAGGAAAAAAAAAAAGGGAAAAAAAAAAAAAAAAAAAGACTGTTGCTAACCTTCCTCATTCTGATTTCACTTACAAAGGAATATTCGTAAATTCACTTACACAGAACAAGGTAAACATCTGGAGAAACATTCTAGTCCTATTTGGATAAAATGAAAAATGGAAAGTATAGGAGTTTTTTGTGACTACTTTACTGACTTTGCAGAAATTCTAATTGCTGGTTCTGGTGAACTAACATCCACTATTCCCCAGCCACCCAGCACAGCTGACAGCATCAGGAGAACTGCTAGTTATAGGAGTCAAAATGTTAGGATAGGCAATTGTGCCTGATACAGGAATCATAGAATCATAGAATGTTAGGGGTTGGAAGGGACCTAGGATTTGCATCACAGGAAAAGAGGGAAATGAAATGTCCAGTCAGCTTTCTTATTTTCTCCTATAGCTTTGCCATTATTCACTTAAAAAGGATGGATAAAAGTTGTATGAAAAAAGTGTGAAATTTTAATGTCAAAGCAAAATAATAAAATAATTTATTAATGCACATATATAAACTTTGCAGCCTTATATATTTAATATGAATGAAAGAGATCTATTGACACATCCAAGATTAAAAGAACACCAAGTGCCTCACCAATGTTTCACAGAAATATTATTTCTGATATACCAAAATATTCCTTGGAAAGTCCAGCCAGTTTTGTCTGGGAATTACTGTTTGCCAGGAAAACAATACAGACTGCAATTTGAAAGGACTGGGAAATTATATTTTTTAAAACTCAGTGATGACTGGGCTCCCAGTCCTGTAGTTCTTTAGAACTATTTGTAAGTTGAAGTATATCAGTGAATGCTTTTATCTTTACTTTGATAATTCACAAAGGTGATAAAGTGACATATCTTAGTTGGTGCACTAAAGACAAAATTATTTGTCTTACTTGAGCCTCTTTTGAGACTTTCCAGAGGTAAAAGATGTATAAATGATCTCTTCATTGTATCAGAACTCTCTAACAAGCCTTCATTCTATTTTAGGTATTTCAAGCTTTGTGGTAATGATGTCAAACAATAAAGCAGATTTTTATATTTATCGTACTGTAATCCAGGCAGAATCCATATTGTGGATTCTGTGCAAACAGTGCAAACTGTGTAAACAGTTGACTATTTTAAGTGTCTCCATCAAATTGTACAAGAAACTAGAACAGGTATTATCACCATTTATCAGGGTTGAAAGGCCCTATTAAAAATGTGTAATAAAAAAGAGTTAAATAATCATGACATTCATGAATCTACAGTTTTCTTCTTTCAAAATACTGTTTCAAGCAAAACCAGGCTTGGTTTTTATACAGACCAAAGTAACAACTTATCATTTGCATTGTCAGATAACAGCAGACTAAAGTAATGAAGTTAACAGGCTTAACTGGCTGCTTGACACTGATCTCCTTCAGCGTGTTAACTAATTTGAACTCTTGCCCCTTAACTTGGCTTTTGCTTTTAATTTCTGATTAAAATTCATTTGTAATGCTCCTGTTCCTGATGCATACTTCACCAAAAAACACAGTTTAAATATCTGACCATTTCATTGCCTGTTCTTCCCATGACACAGACAAGACCATGCTTATGCATTGTACCTTGCTGTTTCCCTTCCCACTGCAGTAAAAAGGGAACTTATTCAAAACCTATTGGAACCCAAATCATTGCTTAATTCATATAAAAATAACATAAACAATCACTTCTTATTTCAGTCTACAAATTCTACATTCAGTATCTACGTTCAACTAGTTAATGCTGATTTTCAATTGATAGCAGAGTGTTCATATGTTCACTGTAGAGATGGGAGGGGATTAAATTGAAAGAGGTTGTATAAAGCTTTAGAAAAACGCACACAAACAAAAAGCTTCTCCTTAGGACTCACTCAAGTTACAGCGTGAAATATCCATTTGTGTCATTGGCTTCCTGATAAAAGTCAAGTCAGAATACAGAAACAGTATACACTCTATCTAGAAACATTTTACTGTTTATGTTTATTTACTAAGTGTTTATAAACCTTTTTATTTAGCAATAATATTTTACTATGAGCTTGCACTTTGCCTACAGATGTCTAAGACCTGCTGCAAAAACAGCAGCATAGCAATTAAAGAAAAATCCTAAAATGCAGATGATTTTTGGAGGTGGCTAAAGGATACAGGAATCTGACCAAAAATCAATTGTTTGGTTGGAGTTTTTTGTTTGGTTGGTTGGGTTTTTGTGTGTGTGTGTGTGTGTGTGTGTGTGTTGGTTTGCTTCTGTTTTGTTTCTTTTTAAATAAAATCCAGGGTAAATAAAGACAGTTGCTTGCAGACAGGATGTAAGCAGATGTGAAAATTATTTCATATGGTTAAAATTAATGAAAATGCAGGGATAAAACAGAAATTTCCATGAGAGACCCTCTGCAGGAAGTTACAAATCACACAGTATACATGACTGTACAGCTGAGAGCTGTAGGCATTCCTTTATTGACAAATAAAATGACAGAGAAAGGTTAAATGCTTTAAGACATAGCTGCTTAACAATTTACTCCATAGTAGGAACCTTTCAGCAATAATATTGGATTACAGCAGGTATGCTAAAGATATATAGGAAATTAATTACATGTTTAGAAATCTTTTCTCAAGGGCCCAGCCTTCACAGTTGGTCAAAGATACATCTTTCTATCCTTGAAGAATGGCTAGCATCCATTCTCCGTATTTATCCTATAGTACTGTTTATAAATATTTTACAGTTCACATGATCATATTTACTATCAGATTTTTGTAGCACCATATGAATATCTGGGATGCACATTTTTTCACCAGTATGGGAAAGGTGTTCTTCTGAAGAAAAAAAAAAAGAAAAAAAAATACTCTGGTATTAATCCTGTCTTCAGCAGCTAGCTGCTGAAACTCAAAATATATACAAATTGTGAATTAAAGACACAAAATGCTAGGGTGAAACAAAAATGCAGTGCACTTATTTTGGTGGTGGACAAGACACAAAATCTATAATTCTGCTGAAACTCTCAAAAAAGACAGAATAGAATATAAAAAGAACACAAGATAGATACCATAAATTAGAACTCTTGTAAAAACCTGGTTTTATGAAATCATCCTGGGAGATTCTTAGAAGACTGTAGCAGCTGAAACAACTACTCATGCCCTGCATGTCTGTGGCTACAGTGAATGGTTGTACTGAAAAATTTGGAAAGATGAATAATCATAGAATCATTAAGGCTGGAAACGACCTTCAAGATCATCAAGTCCATAAGCAGGTTTTACTCAGCCTTCGCTAAAGAAGTGCTGTGGCCAGGTCTCTCTCATTCTGAATAGAGGGAGTTTCAGAATTATGCTTTTCTCCTCGTGCAAGGGAATGAGGTTCCCTTTGGTTTGTGAAATGAAACAGCACTGAGCCATTTATAAAGTACATGTCAGAGAACTCCTCCCAATACAAGCAGCCAGCTTCATTATCAAAAAGGATACCGATGACAACACTGGCTGCACGTGCCTTGGGACTGCTGCCAGGACAGTCGTACAAAAATGTAAACTAAGCCAGAGTTTTAGGGAGGCACCTGCATGAGCCTTAACTGGGACTGCGTATCATGAAATGAGAATGCTTTAAAAAGAAGGAGGTAGGACACATTAAAATATCCCTTACTGAGGAACTGGAGATGGGCAGCAACTATCTACCTCCAGCTTCTGATGCCTTCATAAAACTCCTGCAAACTGGCGCAGAGTGCTCAGCAGGGGTTGGATTGGCAAGAACACCTTTCTCAGCACAGTTCCCTGTGGACTGGCTCATTTTGTCTGAAATCACTCATGAGGAAGCAAGCAGCGGAGTGAAGCGCCATGACCTCTGCGAGTCATGGTGAGGAGGAAGACAAGAGAGATGAGCAATCTCCTCTTCAGCTGGCACAGCTTCTAAAAGATGCAATCATGGCTTCAATAAATCAGTGGTAGCAAATTGTGCTTGCTTAGGTATTCTCAAACATTTATGTATGCAAATAGCATAGCATTTTGTGTTGTTCATCCATCACTGGTACACAGAGCAATACCATTAGGCACTAGATTCAGCACATGAGAGCCTACACTAACAGAACTAAAGGAAGTAGTCTGGTTAGTTCCACTTCAGGTATAAACATCCTGACAAATTTATTTCAGCTGTGCAAGTTCACATACATGCTGGAACTATGACCAGCTTACTCCTCTGTTGCAACTCTTACAAAGAACCTGCCTGATCATTCATTTTATATTCCCATTTAAAATGAGAACAAGTGACAAAGCTGCTTTCATCAGGAAGCTAATATCTCAGAAAACCAGTTGGATTTAGTTTTTGTCTGTTTTGTTGTGTTTTTTTTTTTTTCTTTTGAGATAATGGCAAGCTTGTATTACATGCATTAGAATTTATCTATTACTTCTACATCTTGTTAAGAATGCAGTAAAGCATGGGAATGTAGAGACTGAAGCCAGACATTTCTATAACATACTTGATTACAAATGTTAAGAATTACAGTAGAAACTGGAATTGTAGCAGATAAATGAAAAACTCAGTATCTGCTTTGCTTGAAAGAAATTATGTCCACCCAGGGAAGTTACTGAATAGTAAACTGGGAGGATTCATTTCCATCAGACCTCCTGCAAAGAGGATGAGAGCTACGAAATATTAATGCAACCACACTCTTAGATAAGAGCATGGTTACTACTTAAGTAATTTTAAAATGTCTGTGGCTAAAAGATTACCAGACCCCTGCCTTTCTTGTTTTTTGAGGGTTTTTTTAGGTAGTTAAGTTTTCTCAGTTAGGAAAGTAATTAATTAAATGAACTCATGAACCACACCATTTTCCCCATCTTTAAATGTCTAGTAAAACAGGACCCTACCTAACAGTACAGTCTTTTGTCACTAATCTTACTAAAAGCAGTATTTAACAGACAAGAGCTGCCTTTCAGGAATTTCAAGTTTTCTAGAGGGAAAACATTACTTGTGTGCATGCTGGGCATAGACACACCCTCACAAATATGCATCAAGCTGAGATGCAGAAATGCTGGCTAGTGTATTGCAGAGATGCCTGAATGCATTAGCCCAGAAGCAGCATAGAATTAAGTGTGGCTCTTCCATTTTTGGCACAGCAGAGACTTCTGCACTGCTTCGGGGCTCTATCAAGTTGGATTGGTATGAGTTTCATCCCATGAGATATAGCAGCTGTCCATTCCTAGAATGGAGATTATATGCACTGTTACATTTAATTAAACCTTAGGTTCAAATTCCATGCTCACCATTGGGCACATAAAGTATGAGAAATGTATGCAGCACGCTGTGCCTTGGAATAAAGAGAGGAAAGCAGCAGTGCAGTCAGGCATACTGTATCCTCATAACAATGAGCCTGAAAGAATACTGCAGACAACGCTATTCTACTCAGAAAGAATCTTCCCTTAGCTGCATTTGCTGCTCACATTAAGAAAGTTAAATCATGAGTTCTGAAATCATAACTAACAGTTCTCCCTACCAAAGCTTTTGTTTGATAACAGTCAGTCCAAGTGTAAAGTTTAAGAATGTTAAAATGTTTACCTTAAAATCACAATTCACTCCTGGAATTGGAATTTATGAAAGGAAACTGTGCCAAAATGCTTGTGTTTGAAGTCTGTGCTGATTCATCCAGCTGAATGTTTGGCTAGTGGTTGAAGTCCTGTACCAGACAATGCATAAAGGATGATAAACGGAAACAGGACATACAGGGGATAAAAGCTGGAAGAACACCAGGCAACTCCTGAGACAACAGAATGTACTGTCACTGCTGCTTGCAACAACTTTGACACAGCTTATTGTGCAGAAAGTTGAAATGTTCTTTATATAATCAATATATAATGACAGATAAAGAGCATCTAACTTGAAAGCCAAACATAGGTAACCAGGAAACATCTGTTCCACATGAATTATCACAGAGCTGGATAGAAGAAAATGAAACAAGGCCAGACTAAAAAGTCTTCGATCCATGCAAAATCTTTACGGGTCTGACAGTAAATCCCTTAGGTCACCCAGGCAATTGGATAGTAGCAAGGAGAAGAGGTTATCAGTGGTTTACAACTACCTGTCCTTCAGAATATAACCAATAGCTTAGCATTTGTTGGAAATAGTAGCATGCTCAAATGCTTCCCACTCTTTCCTTTAGCAGGCAAATCCTACAGACATTTGGCGCTGGACAGGGAGGCATAGGGAACTCAGCAGGTTTTGTCCTTTTGCACAGCTGAGTGACAGATTTCAACTGCATGAGTCTTGTATTTCATCCCAGAATTTGCCCAAACTATTTTTTTTTCCCCTCTTAATGTGCATGTTCTTAAACACACACAATTTTCATCTCTTGGTGCTCCTCCCAAATGCTCATATACTCTTCAGAAAGAAAATAAATCATTTTATTGTATCTTAAAAACACAGAGCTCCTGAAAACAGCTCCCATATAAATGTGAAAAGACAATAGTAAAATAGAGAATTTCACAATTAGAAAACATTTTTGGCTCCAGAACATATTTGACTACGAATTGCTATGTCAAATGGATAATGCCAGTGTTCTGATAGTTACATGCTACTTTTAAATGATTGCTTGAAAGTAGACTTGCAAAAAGCTATCACTGGGAAAAAATATTCCAATGCCAAGGTTGGGTTCTGATTCCCAAGTCAGGATGACTGATAGGGTTATGGCCCCCAGATCTAACCCCAGCATTGCTGGACAGACAGCGGAGGAGAATTGTGAAGTACGGCTCAGTGCTTTAAGGTAAACTATTGCCTTGAAACATCAGGCTGTAAGAGTAGCTCTTCCAGAAGCACCTTTGCAGTTTATGCAGTTAGGATGAAGGCAAACTGGAAGGGACCATTGCCTCACAATTCCCCAAAGGAATGCATTTCTGTTGTGGCTCAGAGCTGCAGAGCACAATGGGCTAAAGCTGGGTGCCCAGGTGATCAGTACGTGCAGTGGGACAGGCAGGCAGGCAGGCAGGCAGGCAGACACAGAATCAGGTCACCTGTTACAGCAGCCTTAAGGATGCTGGAACCTATATCAGAAGCAGCTTTCACTGAATCATTTAAAGCACACTCCTCTGCTCCAGCAGAATAGAAACCTTGGGAGGTAATTGTAGAGTAGCCGGTGCACCGTAAATTCACATCCTAACCGATGGTACAGTAACTTTCACAGGTACCTACCCCCAGCTGCCCCAGACTGACTTAATTGCTAGAGCCCTGCACTAAGGAAAGAAGCTGCTGTTCTCAGTGCAGGGGTACTTTTCTTTCCCTTCAGTCTGTCCCAGCCTTTTGATTTTAAGTTCCTTCGGGGAGGGAGTGTCTTATATTTAAACAGTGAGAGTCTGCTTGTGGGAGGATTTTGTAGCTGCTACTGCAAGAATAGTAACCATGAAAAGCAGAACTGGCAACACAAAAACAACAAACAATCATTTCCAATTTCAAACTATTTAAATAGAGTAAGGCAACTATTTTGAGGATTTTAGTCAAAATAGCTTTTCAAAGCCTAGAAATATGTCATGCCTCCACTTCATAAACCAACAGAACATCACCTTTTGTTTGCAGTCCCAAGCATCCTTCTCCAGAGAAACCCAAGGTGCCAATGGGCACCTCCCAAAACACAAGAATAAATTTGTGAGCTTGATAGACCACATCTGAAGAAAAGTGTCATACAACTCCAAAATCCAGGGCAAAAGATGAAACAGGAAAAACTTCTGAATAAAAACACCTATGTACTTGATAGACTTGAGTATCTGTAACCTGTGGCCAATGCACTTCTGCTTGGATAACACAGTCACTGCACTAATTTGAAAAAACTCAACACGTACACATGAGACACTGCATAGCCAGACAGAGCAGAGCTTCTGTAGCTAGCTAATATAACTACATACAACTACAGTTCTTACTTTACTTGTCAGTATTAACACAGATATTCTCACAAGTGCACAATGATGAAAATGCATATTGCCTGAATACAAAATGCACAATGCTGGTGATTTGAAGTGATCATTTGCTTCATCTTTCATCCCAAAGTCAAGTAGGGATTGATTGTTACCTTATTCATTATTTCCATTGCAATAATGACCTGAGACTAAATCCATGTATTTTTTCTGCTAGAGTAGACATTATTTGTGAATCTGTCCTTAGTGGATCATTCTTTTACGGGCTTTTGTAAAATACTTAATGTGAAGCTAAAAGACAACTGAGAATTGGCTGGGACCTTGTTGAACCCACTGCCTACTATGCTTTCCAGTAGCACCTTACTCCTTTCTGTACTTGTCACTTGCCAATAATCATCTGATATCTCATTCATGAACACATTATTAATCTCCTTGAGCAGGGATTATCTCTTAGTTCCTTATATAACACAATAGTTTCTACCTATGACTAGGTCACCCGAAAGCCATAGAAATAGCATCAATAACGCAAAATGCAATATAATTATGAAGAATATGAAGATGAATAATAGCTTCATTCACAGCTAAACCCAGGGTTGAAGGCAGTCTTAGTACACTTGGTCATTAAGCTACAGAACTCTTAAGTCACAGGGCTATCTGTATTTCTAGAGGAGAAAATGAATTAGCTTTGCATGAGGGTCACAATTTAGCTATATATCCCAAAAATTTTGCTGACAGTACCATACTGCAGTAGAAGAGACAGGGATTAAAATGTAGGCAAAAACTAGTGTTGGATGATAAAGGTCACTAGATGTTTGCAGTAAATCAAAACCATAAGTAAAAATAGAGTAAAATAGTAAAATAGAGAATTTATCATTTATGGGTTTATATATTTATGCACTGTACAAACCCAACCAACCAAAACAGAAAAAAAAGGAAAAAAAATCTGACTTAGATCTGGTAAAATGAAGACAGCTAATCTAATCACTCTGGGATTCGTTTGTCAAGCAGCCACTAATTAGTCCTTATGGAAATAAGAGAAGAAAAGGGGTATTTCTAAATTTATGAAATGTATATTGGTGGCTTCTCATGTTGTCTGAAAGAACACAACGGGAACATTTCCTAGGATCATGCCTGTTTTGATGGCAAAGTGTCAAAACACACACTGATGTAGGGATTGGTAAGAGTAGGACAGAAATAGTTGTTAGCTAGAAGTAGTTATTCTAAGGCCTGCCAGGCCAAAAAACAGCCAACACTGCCCTGACCTTGAGGAGATAAGACTAAGGATGAGAAAAGCAGAAGCACCTGGCAAAACAGGAGGATAAGAGGAGAAAAAAAGGGTGCTGAAGGAAGAAACCCAAGAGAATCGCCAGCCAATTAAAAGTGTTTGAAGTGCACATGGACAGACTCTGGGTTTGAGTGTGGGGCCAATTAGAAGTGACCTGGGTGCATGAGCAGTATTGTCTTGTGTATAAATATAGCCTGTTGCACTTAATAAAGTGACTTCTGATTACAACCATATTGGCTGTGCTGTCGGAGTCCGTGCATGCTACACATTCACAAGTTTTATTTTGACTAGTTAAAGGCACTTTCTTCTGACATGTTATTTACATTTTATATCAATTTGGTATTATGTCAGAAAGCCACTTTGTTGTACAATTTTTCTTTTCAGTATCTCCCTTTTGTGAAAAATTCAGTTGCACAGACTAATTAAATAAAAAATCAATTTTCCAAGTTTCAGAACATCTACCTATTTAGAATTTTCACTTGAAAATTTTCAAGATGCAAGTTTTGTTCACATGGGCATAAATGTCCTGTATGACCACTTCAGAACCAGGGTTTTTGAAGGTACTGCATGTTCAGATAGTCATATAACCCAGAATGACTGAAATTAAGGGAAATGTCCACTAAAAGCTAGACATTTCCAGCTTTCAGCAAGCAAAAGAGATTTAACTGCAAATATTATTTTAAATCAGCATGGAAAAATAAGACGGAACTTTTATTTTACTTCTGATTCAGAGTAGTTAGGATATATATTCATTTAGGATATATTATGCATCTACTACTTATGCATAAAGGGGGAGAAATTATTAGAAAAACTTTTGTATGGTGATAGCTATTATTTAAGGTTGCTAAAATAAAAGGATAATTACTTTTAGAATGGAAGTTAAATTCCTGATATACTTCAAAGGAGAGGGCAGGCAGGTGAAGTGCTTTTGACAATATTTTTTCCATGCTTTGAACACATAGGGCTAACAATCTAATGAGGTGCCTTTCTAGTATGAACTGTAGGTCAGAAAAATCCATGATAAAAGTAATTATTCTCTTTTTGAAATTCCGTGGGTCAGAGAGGAGACATGACATGATTATATAACAAGTTTGTTCTGTAATGGTAAGTTTGGCTATCTCCTGCCTTTCCCATTCCAAAGTGGTACATTGTCTATCTCCTCACACATCATCTATGACAGTAAATTGCTTTCCTGATAACAGATGAATAGCTTTCTGTTAAAAGCTATATTTAATAAAATCATCTGTCTCTGCTTCTTGGGTCCATTTTTAGCAATTGAAATGTATTTATTATGCTAAAAAAGGTGGCACCTCAAGCTGAGGGCTACTGTCACTGTCACACTCATTTGAAACCTGTGCTGACAATATGCATGCAGTATATCTGGCAAATGTGTAAGTAAGGCTACCAGCATATGAAGGGCTCTGACCATACCAAGAAGAGAATCACACACAGCTTCCAGCCTCAGTCTGGCATCCCATCCCAAAGGTTAGCATTTCTCACCTTTTGCAGCTGGAAATTCATGTTTGAAATTAACACATTACATCCCATTCACAGTTGCTATGGAAAAAGTATATATCCATATTAATTTTATTCCCGTGTACGTTGATTTTGTGTTCTGACAGGTTAACCTAATACTTTGTAGGGTATAGATAATACATTAGTTCTAATAAAAAAGTTACCATAACACTTAAAAAGTTAACACTCCATCTTTCGTCTCTTCCTCACAGAACATCCAATTCTTTTAGCTAAAATATTGAGACATGATTACAGATGATAAAATGCAGTTCTACATCTACCTTACTGAAATGCCCCAGTCACTTGGGTATATTTGCATTTATAGTATTTCTGTTTGGTTGGTTTTGCTCTTTTAAATTGAAATGTCTCACACTTCTCTTTCAAATAAAAGTGCGTGAAGTCTCAACAATCTCAAGGGTTAAGAAAAACATTTTCCACCAAAATATCCTCTTAACCAGCTTGGGAAGAAATGTCAACCTATTAGCTGAGCATCCTGCCTCTCACTGACAGTATCATGAACACAACCCACAGTGCTGCTGCTCTTTAATTTACTCTTCCTCATCTATTTTCTCCACCTGTGATCCAACCAGACAGTTGTTTCTCTGTGAATTTGGAAAGGCAAGATTAAATCAAGGCCAAATTCAGTTGTTACATCTGATAGTTGCCCAAGAAAGCAGAATGTTTTCTTAAATTGAGCTTTGACATTGGATTCCTATGCCAGCTGCACAAGTTGTTCTGTCCTGGTAGTTGTTGACAGTAGCTATAAAAAGCGTAATATATTCATTTTCAAAACTGTACTTATAAATCAGGCTTCCATGACAGTTGGACCAGACATTTTACTGTCCTAATTGCAGTATGCTTAGGGAGGAATAGGTGAAGGAAGATACAAAAGCAAGCACTTTTATTGCACTGCAGTTCTGCTGTTGGGTCATCCACTCTCTAACCTTATTTTTTTCATTAAAAATTAAGTGATAAAAGGGACAACATGTAGCAGCACCACTGATTGGAAAGATGGCCATCATCTTGTAGAAGGAAGAAACCTCAGAGTCTGTTTTTCCAAGTAAAAGACACTGACATTTGTCTTGTCAAAAAGTGGGTTGGCGCTACTTTTCTTATGCCTATATTTGTAAAGCAAAACCAAGCGGAACAGTTCGGGAATTTAATAAAGAAAGAGGAGTTTCAATCAAAGAATTAATAAGAAACAGACTTTTCACAGACACATGCTAGTTCTGATGAAGTTTTTTTTTTTTTTAAGAAAGTCTTTCTTTGTCAGCAGACAGGTTAAAACATGGAGAGAAAAAAAAACCCAACTAAAATAAACAATTGGTGTGTCACTGGATCAACTGCCTGGGTGAAGAGGGATCCAGATTCAAATTTCTTCTTGGTTACAGACTGTAAATTCCTTACCCAGGTTTTTTTTCTATTTTAAAGTGTAGCTTTTTCACTCAGTCTCATTAAAAATGTAGAAGATCTCAGTTTCTTCTCACTTCAGAATGGAAATGTCAACACCCTCCAGATTGGAAGAGCATCATCTCATCTTGCTTAGGGACAGCCATATCCAGCATGTACCAGGAAGCTGATTAATAGATCTAGTTGGATGACAGAATGTATTTTTCTTATCCAGTAAGTAGGCCATAACAGTTGATAATTTAAAGTAAATTCTATGTGACAGAGATGAGTCCCCGCCCTTTCAAACTAGTCTTAAAGACAAGGGTATTGAAAAGTAACAACAGCTCCAACAACACATTTCTCACTCCCTTCTATCTGATTGTTCAACTTTTAACACCCAGCATCCTCAAGAGAGTGGATGGGAAGCTCTTTAATATTCTGCAGAATTCCAACTTATCACATCTCTTTGTTCAAGACTGCATAAGGAGGCATTAGAAGGCTTCAGAAAAAGGCCAATGCAACATCACAGGAAACACAGGGAGGATGATGTACTTTCCCTTGAGCAGTGGCCTTGTGCTCTGAGCATTAGATTCCCAGCTGCTATGGAATGATCAAGAAGGAACAGAATAGAAAGCAGCTTTCTTTTTGTCTGCAGGAGGCCAGGGGATTATCTGCTGTCTTCTGTAATCACCAGTGTAATTGTGATCTTGAGGTAAAGCCAATACAGCACTTCATACATGGATTTAACTACATCCAACTTATCTGGAAAATGAAGCAACATCAGCTACTCCATGTCTCAAATGGCATATTTAAGCACCAGCACACATCAGCTGGTCTGTAATATTCCTGAGGCAATTCTTTTGTTACAGTAGAAGCCTCATATACACCTCACATATTTTAAGGTGCAGAATCACAATGAAGGTAATAATAAGAAGATAGCAGGAAGATAATGTTAATTTTCTCCTTGCATGGTCATTGTTATTCACATGGGTGTTGGATGAGCAAATTCATAACTTTGTATTTAAATACCATAAAGGATGTGTATATCCTTATTTACTTGTGCATATAAGTAAATAATGTAACCTCATTCATCAACTAACTGACCTGAAATGATGGGTTTAAAATTCCTAGCTGTATTAAAATGCACGCCTTCCTACACCACAACGTCAGAGCCTGTTGGCAGGTAACTATACAGCTGTCAGCTACCTCAGCTGCTTCTGCACACTGCAGAGTACTACAGATGTTGAACTGATGTCCCAAACGCTGAACAAAATGACTAAATATAGCAGCAAGACTAACTCAGCCTCATTCCAATCTCAAAAAATGGTTGTAAGACAAACAATTACAAATGCTCAGTTACATAGAAGGAGCTAAATCCCTTACCACAGTGGGATCATTTTCCTTGTTTGAGGATCGGTGAATTATAAACTCTCTCACCTGGAATCTCAGGGACTCAGTTTCTAAATTAAATTTTCTCTCTGTGCTATGGAGCAGTAACTGTAATTTAGTTGACTCAAATGTCAAAGATGAGAATATTCCTCTGAAATCCATTCTCATGTTGTTTGCATGCTAAATGCAAAGTGCTTAATCTGCTTCCATCACAGAAGCCTTTGCATATGCTGGAATTATTTATTCATGTTCCAAATCCCCTAATTAAGAATATGAAAGCCATGATAAAAATAATAATTCCTAAAATTAATAGAACGTCTGATACTTGCATCATTATGCAAATGTTAACAAATTAACCAATGCAGCTATTCAGTGAGGTAGAGAAAAGTAGTATTGTTCCAAAACAAATGTCAGGAAAAAAAAAAAAACAAAGAATACAGTAGTTAGGTAAGACAATATTGCTAATAAATTGTGAGTAGGATTGTACACCTACGCAAGCACTACCAAATCACTGACATTTTTCCTTAGAATATCATCATTGTTTTATTTTTTCAGCTAGTCTTCACAGATCTTGTTTATAGCAATCACTGAAATGGAAAATCATGATGCTCAGACTGTTATTACAAGGGGAAAAAAAAACCCAGAGTGGCTGAAGGTTCTGGAACAGCAAAGAGTATATTCAAAGATATGCAAATATTATACAGAAGAGTGATTAAATTAGTTAATTTGTCAAAGTCTGTCAGTAAGGGAACTGATCACAGTCTAGAGTAGTAATACATGGATGGTCTCCAATAGTAGACCCTTTGTTCATAAAGCCAACAAAAAGATAAGAAAATCCAAGAAAGTTTGAATTTAAAAGTGAAATTAGATGCATATAAAATTTTTCATTCCCCTGGAAAGGAATTTTTAGAGGGCTTTTTAATTTTGAAATAATATTTAAAGGATTTTTAGACTGTTCCAGCCATAATTTGTTATTGACCCAGTCAAAACCAACCCACTCCCACCAGTAGCTTTTCTGCATCCAGGCATCACAAACAACAGCATTATTGCCATGCATTTTTTACCCAACTCACCAAGGGAAGTTAAAGTTCCCCTATTTATTTTCCATTTTGTACAACCATGTACTTATAAGCCAACCTAAGATCAAACAAGAAACATACATCTGGGATCCATTTTCCCAAAAAGTTCAATTTTCTCGTAAATTTGTATTTCATAATTTTGTATGTTAAATCAAATTCAAGTTAAGCTTACAAAGTTGAAATGTTACAGTGCTTAGACCCTGCAAAATGTGCAGATGGATAACTTTTGTCTTTTCTCCATCATCTAAGGTTTGGACCTTCAAAAGTGATGTGATTCATGTAGGAAAATAACCCTGTGATGCTGTGAAGTCAACAGCTTGTTATGGTGTTGACAGTCCATAAAAGTCATTGGAGAGAGAAAAAAAAAAACAAAACACTGCATGATTAAGTTTAAGAGATGTCTTCTAGCAGCTTGGTATTTAATAGGATTTCCTGCAGAAAATAGTTAGTACATGGCAACTTCTGAATATTTCAGTATGTTAGTCCTTAAAATGATTTAGCTACAATACCTGTGGACTACAGATGCAGGAAACTCCAGCAGTTTAGGTAGGTTGCAAAGTTGCAACTACATTCAGATACACGGCCAGTTAGGTTTTTTTTTTTAAACTCCATATGGAAGGCCAAAGTACCAATGAAAGAGATTAAATTTCCAAGGCTCAAGCAGATGCCAGGGACTTGTGACCCAGTTTCTGTTGCCTCTCGCAGTCCTGTGCCATAAAGTGGTTAGAAAAATTGCACACTTTTTTGCAACTGTGGATATATTGCAGAAAATTTCTTTCCCAATCATGGGACTTTCTTGGTGTTGCTACAAATATATTGGAAGGAGGAGGAAGATTAAAATGAACTGACAAAGTGCTGCCTCATGGGCCCCAAGATTTCTGTAAGAAAATTTCAAATTCTGGTGAAAAAGCACTTCTGGATGATTGGTAATATGCAATTAATATTTACCAAAACCTTGAAAGAATTAGCATCAGTGATTTAACCAAACTTCTAACATTAAAAATATAAAAAAAACATTTACAGCACTTATTTTATTTTCAGATACACAACTGAAGGTAGTTATTTGCTTCAAAAGAAAGAAATCAGAAATCAACAAAAAACTGCACTGAATGTTGCCTTTCTCTGGTCTTGAAGGATTCAGCAGCAGTAGGGCAGACTTCCCAGAAGTCAGTGTAAGTGTAGTGGTAGCCCAAAAATGGTGAAATGCTTTGGGATTTCAGTTTGAACAAGGAGGTTATCTACTGTGAAAAAAAATGCTTACTTTTTAAAAGAAAAAGAAAAAAGAATGAGTCAACATTCTTGTACCACAGCAATCCTGTAGACCAGGCATCTTTGCTACCATTCCCCATTTGGAGTGCATTTCCCTCATCCACTGGAAACGCTGAGTCTTTATTGTTCTGATGTACTTTGAAATGTTAGAAAACACATAATTTCTACACTTAAGAAATTATGTCAAATTTTTTCCTTACTTCCCAGACTTCCAGGATCAACACTGACTTGCTAGACCTGCATGCTTTACCACCTAAAGCAGTGTGTACAGCAGTGAGCACACACTGAACAGTAGATGTATTCAAGAGTAAAGATGTACTCTGTTCTTTTTTGCACATCTTCTGACCATAACAGACCAAACAGAAAAAGCATCTGCTGATGTTTATTCCCAACACATTTTCCTATTTGTTCCTCATAGATGGCAACACTTGTGACAGTTATCCAAACCCAAAAAGATGGTTTAATACCACTCTGAATTCCACTGACAGATGAAAAGAACCATTTTCCTCACAGGGATATTTACCTCTTCCTGAAAAATTCCCAGTGATAACACTACATTTATGGCACATTATTCTCCTCTTATCTTAGACCTTTTAAATGGAAAACTGAATAGAAGGTGTAGGTTTTATACCCTCCAAGAAGTTTGCAAGAAGTAAATTATCACCCTGGCAGCATCCCAGTAAGAAAGTAATGACTGTTCTTCTGTGTTACTTAGATAAGGAGTGACAGGAAGGTAAGAACATTTTACAGGAGTGTCCAGGTATATGAGCTTCTCAGTTTAAGGCCATGAAAGCCTAACTTTCAGATAGTCTACTGAATACTTGCAAAAGACATGGTATAGAAGGACAGTGAAAAATGGAATCAAGTGTTTATGTCAAGACCAAAAAGCAAAAAAAAACTCAAAAAATGAAGCTTTGGAAAGATATGATCCCTTTTGAAATCATCCTCTGAATAAATTTTCAAAACACAGCTTGAGGTAATGCAGGACCAAGCTGAAGCTGTTTCTGGCTGCCAAGCCGTATTACTCACTTTAATCATGTAAAGGCATCAAGTCAAATATTGCAGATTAAGCAAAAAGAAAAACTGAATTTTCTATGGGAACTGAAAATCATGCTATGCTGAACAGAGCTCTGCCATATGCCACAACTGAGGTGTAAGAGGCTTCACTCGGTGGAGATGACAGAGGAATGGTACTGGTTGAAGATATGACAGTTTACCTATGGCACCTTACCTAGGTTGTAAGTTTGACAAGTTGTCTTGTAAAAGAATGTCATAGCACAGTTATTAGGCATTCCCATAGGTATTTGATCAGCTTCATCTTTTTATGCAATTTAAAAAAAGAAGAATTTTGAATATGGGTTGTCCCGTGGGCTTACTTTTGTTGAGCAGGGTGGGAAGGAGGAGGGAGAGAGGAAGAAATCAGATTCTGTAAAAAATGCCAACCCACTCATTTCTATTTTAAGCATAACTTCTGTAAAAAGAATCATCTGAGCACCAATTCATATTTAATACAAGTTTCATGATTCAAAACCAGATTGATAAAATAGATTCAAAGTACATAATTTAATAAGTTTTTACATTGCTATATGTCTTTGCCGTGTAATTAGCTTTGATGTAAAATTGGTTTTATCACGTCTTCCCACATGGGTAAGTGAACAGATGCATAAGGCACTTGAGTTCTGACCAACTGTAAATCAGCTTTAGTGGGGGAGTGTCTGGACCTTAACTGTTGTCTCTGAAAGTGATTTTACCCTTTATTTTTCCCAAGTGCACAAGAATATCCTCTAAAACCACACTGCAAACAACTAGATCTAAAAATAGTCATTCCAGCCATAAAGTGACAATATTCTAGTTGCTGAAAAAAATAGTAATAAAATCATAACAAGCCAAATACCACAGATTTCCCTGTGGGCACATCACCTCATCACAGAAAAATACACAGTCAAAACGATACATAACACAGCTGAAGTCTTACCAAATATAAAGTCAGCTATCACAAACTGATAGGAAGTACAGTACAAAAATAACAGGGACTGCAGAGAAAGGAAGACTTTACATGTCCGAAATATTAAGCAGAATGACTAAGAGTTGCTTCAAAATATACCTCAAAAACCTTTCCATTACAGTGTAAATTAAGGAAACTGTGTAACTTTGGTAAAGAAGGGAGGGGTATGGGGGTGTGGGTGGTACGGACACACACATGCCATGAGTGGGAGAGAGACAGACAGAAGTAACATTTCCGTGACTCATGACATGTAGATACACCTCACTGAATTTGAAATGGAGAATAATGCAAAATATAGAATAAAACTTAGATGACTTGACATCAAGAATAGGGAGAAAGGTATAGAAGAGTGTAGAAGAAAGGATGTGAGAGACATTACTGATACCTAGGTAGAGGAATACAGTAGGACTAACCTCTAGACTGATTCCTTAAACTCCAGTTGCCTCCTATTGACAGTCTGGGGTTCAGGGAGGGGAGGAGTGCAGAGTATGAATCAACATGAGATGAATGTTTCAATGAAGCCAAAACTTCTAAACGAATACCACAGAATTAGCATACAAAATGGTGAAGGGACGTTTTTGTCATTACAAAGCTGGTTTATTCTGTATCAAGCATTTTACTTTAATGTTAAAGTCTAAATAAAATAATTACATATACATAACTTTATAGTCCCATAAAAAAAAAAAAATACACATATGCTGCTTAGAAAGATAATATCACTAATAATCCTTGAATTGTGACTGATAAAGATGAGTTTACAATGGATATGACATGAAGCTAAAATACAGGTTTAAAAATAAAATACAGAACAAGATTTATTTTTAATTAATTCACATGCCACCCCCATTCAATTGAGATATGTAGGAGAGCTGCATTAAGCCTACAATGTTCTTACCCAGAAAAGACTCAGACCTTAAAAAGTGTTTCTCTTAAGTAGGTAGGTAGGACAGCGTATTACTGAAAGTTGAAAGGACCAGCTCTATTTTAGGTATACCTACACTAAACCTCTCCCTTAAACAAAAATAAGAACACAGATACACATGGCTGCCCATTCATTTCTTTAAAGCAAATGAAGTAATTATGTGTAGAAATGCATGTGAAAATTTGCACTGTCATACTCACCTAAAACAGACTCAGACTTACTATTGAAAACAATTTAAGAAAATTAAGTGTAAACTTGCACATAATTTCCTACTGTTAGTCTCTCATATAAAGTATGACCCAAATTCAAGATTAAGTCTCAGAATCCATGACTATGGAGGAAAAGAAGTTAGAATTTACTTAAAACCTCACCTTCTTAAATAACTGTAATCAACCCTAAAAAAATCACATCATACAATAGCATAGTTGCTATTCATTTAGATCATGGAGGAATGGAGATTTACTTATTCTAATAGTGGCCAGATGAAGACTCAACTCTATATTTTCATTTTTCGGTAGTTCTAAGAACTTCTGAAGTCTTTCTTCAATATATGTAAACTTTTATCATTCATAATGGATGAATAATTAACTCCTTAACAACTGTTATTCCGAATTTTCACCAAAGAAACCAGTCACTCCAGTTCTGAGATGAACTGTCCCAAATCTCCAGTGGAGCTGCAGCTCCAGTGGTCCAAATGAACACAAGATTCATAGTGATCAGATCGGAGACACAGGGACTATAGCTCACAATATCTACCTTGCTTTTTTGAATCCATCTTGAAAGGATGGACAACGTAACTGCAGTAGAGGTCTGATGAAAGTTATCCTGAGGAATAAGCTGTAAGACATGGGGATGTCTGCTGAGATTGTTAAGAGTGACAGGCAACTGAGAAAACTGATACTGGAAGTAGCTATCTCCACAGGCTATACTGGGACATTTCCTATTAGTGAAAGCTCTGCAGTCAAATACACCTACATGAGATGTCATTACCATGTCATTTGTTTGGAGTAGAAAGGAGAACTCTGGGGTAATAATAAAATATTTATGGAAGGAATTAAAACAAATCGCCTTACTTCATATCACTTGAACCACCAGCTAACCACAGGATCAACAGGCCATCCTCAGATGCTTTTATTGCTTATCAGATAATCATCTTCCACTGCTAATCACCTAAATATAATATACTCCCTTAGTTTATCTTCAGTAAGAATACTTTAAAAATAGACAATAGGCCACACACTACCCCATTAAACTTTACAAGTTTAACCAATTTCAGGAAAAGGGAATAGGGAGGAAAATAAGATACAGAGATACATTTTTATTATAGCAGCTCAGGAACTGAGGCAAATTCTAACATCTCTGAATCTGAGTCTGGATGCTTTGTATTAAACAAGAAGCATGCAGAGAGCCATGCTTTTGTAAAATTACAGATCAAAACTGAAAACATTTGCAGAAGGAGAAGCAAAGGCAAATACATGAGTAATTGAGGAGCTAGAGCAGAAACTGGCCCTAAGCCACAGTCAAGATTTTTCTCACTTTAAGCAGAGGAAACAAGTGGGATGATAGAAGCACGATCTGTTACTGGCAGCAGCATCTGTGCAGACTACTGTGGATTACGCTGGTCTGCTTGGCTACCATGTCTGAGTGCATGAATCAGAAGCTCTCTCTCTGGATTAAATCATTTCCAGTAATGAATTCTGTTTTCTAATTTTCAAGCAGTGTGACACTAGATCTTGGGCCAACAAACCATCAGTCACAGCATGGCTGTTGCTGCTGGTGCTGCAGCAGAAAGCAACAGTATTGACACAAATGACATTGTGAGCAGCATTAGCAGCACAGATTTATTTTGAGGAATTGGTCAGCTAATATCTACTGTTCTAGAGTGTCAGTAGGCCTGAGACCCATGGTGTAGATGGTTTGAAGTCACCTATGGATACAGCATTTGACTTTTTACCAGAATGAAAGTTTCTTAGTGGATAGTAGCAACTAGATGGTAACAAAAAGTTTGTGGTCTCTGGAGTAAAATCATGTTTCCCAAGCTTTTTTAATGCAAAAACCTATCACAACTTGTGGGAGAGGAAGAAGCAGTACACAGAATCCCTGTGTATCATAATCATAAATGTCTTTACATTATAAAAGGATAAATACTGTACAAAATCCTGAAAGCATATTAGTTGTTTTTCTTTTTTTATTTCTGTGATATTCTGTGAATACTTTGTCTCCCTCAGTGTTGTTTATCCATTAGTTTTGTAGATACCATGTGGTATATTATCGACCATTGGTTCAGAAACTCCAGAGACAGCTCCAGACAGATGTGGAAACTGTGGTTGCTCCTTCTAGTCCTACAGTACATGAATCGAATGCTTCTTAACAACCCACACAGCAATTTTGGTGGCAAACTGGAGAGAAATACAGGTTAGATTTTTCACACAGTTTTGCTCACCAAACATTTTAAAGCCTCTTTTTTTTTGTCTTCTTACCTCCCTGCCCCCCTTTTTTTTTTTCCCCACTGGGTATAAATTGACATTTTATATTGAAAAATGCCTTCCACAAATCCCAACATAAGAAGAAAAAAAAAAACCCAAGTGGTCAGAAACATCCCCTGCTCTTGTCAGTTCCTTCAACCTCAGGAGTTTTAGTTTACAGTTTAAAAAAACCAACAGATGTCTTATGTGTTCTGATGTTTAATGTTGATAGATTTGCTGGTTGGCTAGAGGTTACCTTCTAGCAGATGTCATTTTCGATGCTTCATATTGCTGGATTCTTATCCTTCAGTAGCAAGGCAACACTTACAAGAAAAATCATAACCTTTTCATCAGTCAAAGTAGCACTGTAGGGCCAGTATCCAGCAAATGATGGTTATGAAAAATATACTCAGGTCTGTCAGTCTGTAGACTGGGAGAGAGGATCTTCAAGTCACCCACCCACAGGCATAACTTCACCCCTTCTGAAAGCATTTCAGCCTCAAGATACCAAAATGCAGAGCTTGCAACAGACTGAAATGGAAACTTCAGGCTTCCCAGAGAACCGTTCCCATTTCTACAAGAAAATTACATAAATTTTCTCACAAGTTTTGCTACTCAGTAATTCAACTTGAAAAACAATATTATTATTGCCTCATGGTATCTAGGAGAAAAGGTAGACAATTTAGATCAGGAGTACATGTTTTTTTCCTCTAAAAATCATCATTTTCAGGTATCATTTTTATTTACAGGCTTATTTGTGTCACACTGGAGATAGTTTTGTAATAAGAAAATGACTACTAGTATGACAAAGACCTGTGCTATATTTTGTGATCAAAGGAATTTTAAGAGAAGGGGAAATGTTTCTATGCATATATAGTGGAAAGTGGTACCTGATGCTACTGTTGGACTCCTTTGTTGCAGATTAATTTGTTGATGTTAAGCTACTTCAGCTAAACCCATTCCCTACCAGCAATCAGTAACTACTGAGTTTCAAGACAAAAGGTTTAAAATTTAAAAGCAGGCATTTGGCTTTTTCTTCCAAAATCAACAACACTCATTAGTCAGCAGATTATACCTAAATGCCAAATCTATGTTATTAAAAGTTACCATGTAACACCAGCTTCTATTACCACAGATAAGGTTTACTGAAATTTGCACCACCACTCGGTATTTACAGAAGTCCAGAGATGTACAAAGCATGGAGTGGAAGCAGGGGCCCTTTTCCTTGCAACACAAGAACAGATTTGTTCATTATTTTTATATATCCATTCCCTTTTGATTTTGGAACACATCAGTACATGGCAGAGAAGGTAATGAATTTCAAATACAGCCTGGCATGTCGGGGAAGAATCCATCCAACTATTACTGGCCATGTTTTGTGGTTTAAGCCAGGTGATGACTTCACTATCTGAAAGCTGGTTCTGGTTAGGAATATGTTCCTAATTTTTGAATGCAAAAAATATGAGTCACAAGCTCAGATCAAGGTAGATATACATTTACCACTGTATGTAGAGAAGAAAAAATGACAAGAAAAGACAAGGACAAAATGTAATCCTTACTGATAACACAAACAAAAATAAAGTACTCTGAGACAAATTAGTTGTTCTGACAATAAGCACCACCAAAAGAAGCCAACTGTGTGTTTCACTGTTTATTGCAAGATAAAGCCTAGCCATTTCACACAGCTCTGATCAAGCAAGTGACAGATCAGCTTTTGGCTATATATTTAGCTATGGAGTTGGTGGATTTCTCTACTACATGTGTGGCTGTAATAAGCATATGCAAATAAAAATAGCTGTCTTACATATATTCATATCTATTGTCTGTTCTTTGAAAGCCTGGAGGAAAAATGTAAGTTGTCATCTCCTTTTTCTCCCCCCAAGTCAAAAGGCTTTGAATCAGTAGTGAATACCAGAATTAACAGCCCAAAGAGACAAAAGATATGAATAAACTCAATGGTAACATTACAAGCCACAGCTTAAAAAACAGATATAGAAGGGCCTTAAAAGCATATAGTTCCTGAGGGAATTTACTTAAGAGTAGTTCCTATAGAGTCTAACAGAAAGAAAAAAAAAAACAGGATGTCCAAAGAGATACCTGTATAACTTACCAAAGTAATGTGATTTCCCATCTTTCACATATTTCTTAAACACAAGAATATAAAATTAAGTTCTTGCAGGAAGAAGTTCTTTACTATGAGGGTGGAGGAACACTGGAACAGGTTGCCCAGGGAGGTGATGGAGGCCCCATCCCTGGAGACATTCAAGGTCAGGCTTGATGGGGCTCTGAGCAACCTGATCTAGTTAAGGATGTCCCTGCTTACTGCAGGGGGGTTGGACTAGATGACCTTTAAAGGTCCCTTCCAACACTAAGCATTCTCTGATTCTATGATTCTATTTCAAGGAACCTTACCTTACAAGTAAGTTTGTTTAAAAGGAGCTTTTGAGTTCCTCAAGATAGTTTTTCACTAATGACTAATTAGGCCATCTGCTTCAGAGAAAGTTTTAACTTAAATCTTTTTTTGATATTTTAAGATCAGTAATGTTTTTAGTCTCTTGCAGCTAGCATTATGTAAACAGTACCATATAGCTAACAGTAACACAAAGCCAGGTATTTCCTCCAAAATCACTGAAAGATACAAGTTCGTCTTGTTTTGCCTTGTTTTAAAAAATGCTATCCTGTAGTTGATCCACTCTGCACACAAAGTTGGGGTACTTGTAAGCACACAACTACTTAACATACAAAGCTACTTAATGTACAAAGTGATGTAATGATGGAGAGCACAATCTAAAGTATACTTTGGAAGAAGTGATAGTCATGTCACCAGACAAGCAGCAATAAATTATATCACCCATGTGGCTCAACAGACCAGTGCTAGCAAGGTTATTTATTTCTGGGCAGTTAATCCTGAAGCTTTTTACTACATAGTTGACTATTCAATTAATCAGTAAGTTACCATAAAACTACATTAAGAGGTAGAACAAATTTAAGATTCTATTTACTTTCTGGCATACACCTATATAATCATTTACAGCAAAACAAATTTATAACAAATTTATCAAACTGGGTATTTATAGTAAAAGAAATTCAGTTTTGCTGATAACAAAGCATATTTATTCTCCATAAGGTAATATGTATTCTATTAAATGTAGAAAGAAGACTAAAAGGCTAATAAATCTGGGGCTTTTGTGATAGTTAATTCACATGTTTACTAAAGCTATTGGAGTTAAGCTAGTATTCTTTTTTCTTATGAAAATAAAGAGCTTTTTTTATTTCAATTACATAAATTAATAATTTCTTAAAGAATTTATTTATGCAGTAATGCATTGCAATTTGTGGCTGAGTATGCAAACACCACATGAAAGTATTAAGTGGTAGTGTTACTATGAGGGGAAAAAAAATCCCTGAATTCTTCTTCAGATAAATATCACTATGACTCCTCAGCATCCTAATTCAGAACTATCAAGTGATTGCTTCAAAAAGCACAGTGTTAAACTATTAATCTATTTTGAAATATATCATTCCATATTTACTAGACCCAGGTCCAGCTAGGAAAATACTTCAGTGTGTACTTAAAATGACATGATTAAAGCAAGCAGTTTCACCAGCAGCAGATTTAATGAAAACTGGTTTCTTACAGGCTAGTACCTTGCAGCTAGATTCTTCAGGGTCTAATACAGTGCAAGACTGAACTGATGCATTCTTAATTTGGTTGCTCTCTCACCTGATAGTCTAGAGTATAATATAATGTGAACCCATGGCTAATAAATTCTTCCTCCTCTACCAATTCACTTATATTCATCTACTTTGTAGGATAGATTTGAAACTTTTGTCTAGTTTGGCTGAATTTGTTTGACATGTGAAAAAATTAAATGTGAGGAGGTTGTCACTGTGGTAGAAGGTCACCAACAGGACTCCTGCTTCCTGAAGTAGTTCAGATATATCACTCACCTGAGTCTAAATTCTCCAAAGAAACTAGCCATTCACTGCCAATTAACTTCCCTGATTGCCAGGTCCCCAGTACATTAGATGTACTGTCTATGTAATGACATCAGATACACTGAAGAAATATCCAATTACTACAGCAACCAATCTATTTCTTCAGCACTTCACTGGCTATTTATATTCATTTAAAGGCAGCCAGACCTATCAGCTCTTGTATGAGTTACAGCAGTGTCACAAGATCTGGCCTTCTGCTGAAGCTGGATTTCCCCTGCACTTGAGCCTCAGAAAGTTCAATTATATGGGCTTTAAGCAGGTGACATTCAGATGTGGATGTGCATCAGGGAGCTGATAGAGGTGAAACAATTTCTTTTCTTTACCTCCACATTGGAAATGTTCCTTTTTCTTAGGGACTGCTACTAAAGGTAAGTTTTGATTCCTTGGTCTAAAGAGGCAGATAAGATATATTCTTGATCTTCAAAAACCTCTGGAAGTTTGCTGTAGATTCCTATAAATATTTCAGCAAAGAACTGCTTCTTACCATTTTTCTTTTTAAACTAAGGACTTGCTCAGATTAAACACCTTATGAAAGTCTGTTTTGTGTATATGTTGTCAGTCCTACATAGTGGGGGGAAAAAACTAAAAAAAAAAAAAAAAAAAAAAAGCTTTAATTTTGTTTAACACTATTTCTTAACATTGCGTTCTTGCATTTCCATATACAACAGATAAAAGAAGTGTCAGTCACTTCATCACAACCACATTTACCATTAAATCATAAAAAGTACAAACCATAAATTTCTATCAGTTAGTCTTAGTCTTACTACTGCTTCAGCCAAAACACTGTAGCCTTGTTAAAAATTCAGAGATTATTTCATAGATATATTTTGGTTCTCACAAGCAAAATTATCCAAAGATCTTCAGGCATACACCAGCTTTGCAAAAATGAATCATCCCTGTGCAAATAGTACACTCAGGTAGACAAAACAAGAATCTGAACAGGATTCCTTATGAAAATAAACCTGGGCAATTTATGAGATGACATCTTTGAACGGCTAGGAAAGCAGAATTGAGATGGGGACCATACAGGATTGCACAGTTTTCCATTTTAAGGGTAGAGTAAGCAGAAGTATGATTTCAGTGCAAAGCACAGTGTAAATAAGATAAGCACAATGTAAATGTTAATGGGGATGGAAGGGAAAATTTCACCCATGAAGCTTTCACCCCAGATTTTGAGACCTGGAAGCAGCAGCTAACATTATTTGGTATCGATCTAAATCATCCGGAGAGTGACCCTGAATTCATGAGTTCAGTCTCATGAACTACCACTATGGAAAGAATAAACTGTTAAGAGCAGTTTAAGCTTGACACAAAACTGGGAGGAGTGGCTGACATACCATCAGGCTGTGCTGCCACTCAGCAAGACCTGGACAGGCTGGAGAGCTGTGAGGGGAGAAATTTAATGAAATACAACAAGGGCAAGTGTAAAGTCTTGCATTTGGGCAAGAACAACCCCAGGTACCAGTATAAGTTGGGGACTGAACTGTTGGAGAGCAGCACAGGGGAAAGGTGCCTGGGGGTCTTGGTGGACAGCAGGCTGACCATAAGCCAACAATGTGCCCTCGTGGCCAAGAAGGCCAATGGCATCCTGGGATGTATTAGAAGGGTTGTGGTTAGTAGGTCGAAAGAGGTTCTCCTCCCCCTCTACTCTGCCCTGGTGAGGCTGCTTCTGGAATACTGCGATCAGTTCTGGGCCCCTCATTTCAAGGACAGAGAACTGCTTGAAAGGGTCCAGTGCAGAGCCACAAAGATGATTAAGGGAGTGGAACATCTCCCTTATGGGGAAAGGCTGAGGGAGCTGGGTCTCTAGCTTGGAGACGAGGAAACTGAGGGGTGACCTCGTTAATGTTTATAAATATATAAAAGTTGAGTGTCAGAAAGATGGAGCCAGGCTCTTCTCCATCTCAACTAATGATAGGACAAGGGGCAATGGGTGCAAGCTGGAGCATAGGAGATTCCACATAAATATGAGCAAAAACTTCTTCACGGTGAGGGTAACAGAAGACTGGAACAGGCTGCCCAGACAGGTTGTGGGGTCTCCTTCTCTGGAGGCATTCAAAACCCACCTGGATGCATTCCTGTCTGACCTGATCTACGTGATCTGGCCCTGGCAGAGGGACTGGTCTAGATAATCTTACAAGGTCCCTTCCAATCCCTAACATTCTGTGATTCTGAGGTTTTCTTTGCATTCTTCCATTGACACAGCATGTTTCCTACTGCATGAAAAAGGACCATTGCTACAGGCCCTAATTTATTGACATGAGTTCATATCTGAAAATCTCTGAATTCAAAGCCAGCAAATTTTAGTGTCTTGTTGTCTCTGCAAGAAAGTGAGAACAAACTGGGCATGCCTCATAGAAAGGCTTCCCTAGCAAATTTACAGGAATTATTGCTATCAAAGTATGACCTTGTGCTGAGTTACCAAAAACAGTCCAATTCCACGTTTGCTACAGTTCTGCAAGAAAAAGAAATGTCTTTGATCAGTTTTATTGATTTCTGAGCTCAGTGTCTTTGTAAAATTTTGTCACAGTTTGGCATTTATTTCTGTTATTATGTTGCTGTTTTAGGTGATTTTTCACTGGTACTGTTATGGACTGTGATTGTTTTGTAGGGACAGTGCCTCTGTCAATCAACTGCTACCCAGAGCTTACAAAGTTGGCTATGGACACCCTTCCCTTCCCTTCCCTTCCCTTCCCTTCCCTTCCCTTCCCTTCC
>JANVCC010000073.1:9408420-9506105 GCA_025345505.1 Todiramphus chloris collaris | reverse complement strand
CCTTCCCTTCCCTTCCCTTCCCTTCCCTTCCCTTCCCTTCCCTTCCCATTTTGCTGTTCCTTTCCTGTTAAATTTTTACTTCAATTTTGCCTGTAATACAAGGCTAGAGAGTTGACCAGGAAGGAATACAAAGGCTTTTTTTCTTGGCAGTATTTTCCTGATCCATATTCTATTACATATTACATAATTCAGGCTCAGAGGAATAGGGTCATGTCCTATGTCCTTTCCCCCCAAAATAAGAAGTCTCCTTGTTATTCTAAAACTCCTATGGAATATCTTTCTTCCTTCTCTCTTTTTATTTTTTTTTTTTTCTCAGAAGAAAAAAATACAATTGATTCAAAACCAGGTTTTAAAATCTATTTTAGCAGTTCAAGGAAATTAAGGAAGATGAAACTCCAAGAATGGCTATCTCCCCACCAACAAACAAAAATCAATTGGAAAATGATAAGTTTAACTTCATTTTCAAGGGTTTCAGAAAGAAAAAGCTACAGAGACCCTTAGTGATATGTGACTTACAGTACATTATTTACTAACTAAACCAAATTCCCATAAAAACTTTGTATCCCTACCTTAATGAAGAATCAAAGTCACTTAGTAGTCTCATTTTCACAATGAAAATCTGCTGGCACTGGACATGTCTGGCACACAGCAATTTAATCTGTTTGCTTATGCCAATCCCATCCCATATGGTCAGAAATTTTAAATTAGATTCTGTATTCAACCAAAAGCCACTATGGAGGGTAGAGCACAAAGAATAGAGATCATAAAGATCTGTTTGCTGAGCAGCTAAGCTGATGACTAACACTGTACTGAAGCATCTCTCAAATATTCAATTGCCAGACACAACAGCCAAAATCCCAACTTGATCAAAGGCAACTGTGATTTACTATTGACTGCAACAACAGGACCTGTTTTCTCCCAAAGACTTGCTGCTTCTTCCCTACTGGGCACCAGTTTGAAGCCCAGGGCAGGAGGAATACATGTCAGCACAAATGATGAAGATCTGTGATAGTACTGAGAATTATTATTTCAAGTATTGTATGTTAGTATTTCAAGCCCAAATGCCATATTGCATCTGCTTCAAACATCAGTCCTACAACTATAAGCTTAATAAAAAAAAGCAAACAAATTACAGTTTCCGCCATTCAGTTCTATCTAGTGCTAAAAGTAACAGGATTTCTGACCTACTTTGAACAAATACTGATTCTTCATCCCTTGAATGGCACAGGAAAAACATTCTGCCAATTATAATCTTTGTTGCTTTTCATTTATTTTGATACGCCTGGTTCTTTTTAATTCATCAGATTGATTCCAAACAATAAACCTAAGACACCAAAGCTGTGTCCTGACAGTATCTATTTTAAAAGTAGACTGGAAACATTCAGGACTGTAAACTTTCCAAATGTGAAAAAGAACAACATAGCTATAACATCAACCTGGAAAAGACTTGGCAACACAACAACTGAAATAACTCTCACACAGTAAAGTGGATTTTTACTCATCCTATCACTTGTCAAATAACAACTCTTAATATCCCTGTATCTCTGCTGTGCACTGCAGTTTGTATTTCAAGGTAAGAAAGACACAAACATGGAAAAACTTGGTACACCTTCAGTGCAACTCTGAGAAACATGAAGAAATAATCATGAAACAATGGAGAAAGCAATGAAAACCTATATTTGGCAAATCTGAAAAAAAAAAAAAGTTTTAAAATGGAAGATTTTACATGAAAATTGAGGTTGTATATGCAGCATCTCAGACTTAAATAAAAGTGACAAAGAAGCTGGCCCTTTGATCAAACAAGTTTCTTCTTCTTTGATTCAGACCCTCCATTCCTTCAGTGTGAATGGTATTACATTATACTTCAAAGACATTTGTATTCAGTCTTAATATTAAATAAAAAGTAAAAAAACCCAACCAACCAAAGCCACAACAAAACACTGCGTTGACTTATCATGACTAATTAGATCATTATAGTGAAAGGAAACAAAAAATAAGACAACACTGCTGATCTTGACTAAAAATAAATAAAATTAGGGAGATAAATTTGGAAAAGTTGGTCACTGTCATCACTACTGGAAGCAAATATTTCCTCCCTCACTCACCACATGTAACATTACAGAATCACAGAACCATACAATAATTTGCATCGGAAGGGACCTTTAAAAGCCACCTAGTCCAACCTAGCCTCTGTGAGCAGGGACAAGGATTCTTATGCCAAGGTTTAATTTATTACGCTAATTTTAGGATTTGAATCAAATAATCCTAGAATTCCATGATACCACTTTAACTTTCTTGACATGGCAGCATATATCAAGATGGTCAGCTAAGTAAAACAAAACATACCTCAGTTTGGGTTTTAAGGGCACCAAACATTTTTTACTGTAAATTGACAGCACTTTCCACAAAAACACTCCCTATTTTGATTCTTCAAACTACAGAAGAATGAGTATTCTTACACAAACCATCCCTCTTAATAGGTGAGGATTAATTATCTAGTTGTGAATGTAGATGACAACAGATTTCAAGAAAAAAAAAAAAAGTTCAATTATTTGTTCACATTTTTTAAATTAAGAATTATTTTGTAATTCACTGGTCTTAAGTATCTGTGACTAGATGGATGTGGACTGAAAAAATGCACTCTGATTCAACACAGAAAGATATCTGTAATGATAGATTTACCTTTAGAGAAAGCAATAAAATCCAGTCCTTGAAAATGGTTCATCTTTGCAATATTATAGAATAAACTACTTCTGAATAAAATGTAGAACTATTTTCAATTTTTTTTTCAGCTTCATACAAAGTTCAATTATACAAAAGAAATACAAGCCATTTCATAACTCCATGAAATTGTTCTGATTAAATCTACTCCACATTCTGAAGCACTTAGTACTTTTGCATAACTAATAACAAAACAAGTACACACTGGAGTAGCTCATACTTATGTAAGTGCCACTTACCATTGCACAGCAGTCTTTTATATGTCCAACCTTAGGACATCAGCAGAACGGTATCACTGTAATATAGAACATATGAGAAAAATTTCCTTATTCAAAGCTTAAATTGTTTTTAGTATTCCATTTTCTTGATCAAATAACTGCACTCATTTCCTTCATACTATACCTGAAAGATGTTCCCCATGTTTTATAAAACACACTTTTCACTTTGTATCTTCCAAAATATATTTTTATTTAAGCAATGATTAAAGAGTTTTAAAATTCACTTCAAACTCCAGTGACTCAACAGGGAGACTCTCCCCAGTTTGAAAAGACACTGACTTGGATCTACACTATAAATTCAGAATCCCAGCACAGAAACATCTCTTCTAAAAAGGCAAAGTTGTATTCTTACACACCTACAAACTAGATCTCCATACAATTACTATTCTATTAAAGACAACTCTTAGACTAAAACCTAATATGACAAATGTCACTGTGAAGAGGGTTTACTGTGGCCTTAGGATTTACCTCCAGTATTTGACAAACAGCGGATTTGGAGAACTGAAAATAGCTTAACCTAACATAGCAATTGTTCCATACAATGATCTAGAAAACAACCACTAAAATATAAGCTGGCAGCTGTCATTCAAAGGTGGACTTGGAAGATACATCAATTGACAGTTTCAGATATGCCTGGCCATGGTGGGGGTCAGGGAGGTCATTCACTGTTTAAGTGATATCTGTCTTATAAAAATCTTATGAAAATATGTTTTCATTTCATTTTAACAGTGAACATTGTACCTTGCTTTTAAAAAACATCTAGAATTAAGGTAACAACCCTCTTACATTTCTAGCATTGATAGATTAAAGGAGTATGGGTTTTATTCCATTCCATATAGAATATTAATTTTAGTCATCTTTTTAATCATTCCCTAACAAGCATTAAATTTCAATGATACAAATATGTTTTAATGAAAAAAAAAATTAAAAAAGGTTTTTTTAAATGCTTACCAAAACAAAATAAAAGAGAAAAGAGATGTTTGATTCATAGCCCACAACAACCAAGGGAAAGACTTCCACTATTTCAGGAACCAACACAGAGCCTGTTTTTGTCAAACTGAATAAAACAACAGTGTCAGTTTCTACAGGTCCATAATCCCATCATGGTTTTGAAATATCTTTAGTGTATGTAAAAGGAAAACAAAAAGAAAACACAATTCCCATTAGAGACAGAGGAAATAATGGGAGAAGATTCTCATTACTTTGTACCTCAATCACGTAAAACCTGAGAAAGGATTAGGCTCTTTAATAAGTGACCTGAATACAGTCCTGATAGCATTGGGCATTGCTCCACACCAAACAGGAAGAAAAGAAGACATACTCCAAAGATGTCCTCTTCCTAAGCATAGGGTAGAGAGACTCTTGTTTCTACAGGTACTGGGTGGCTCCTGTCCCTTTGAAACATTCAGAATATAATGTTTAAAAACTGACCAGATACTCAGAGTATCTACAAAAGAACTCAAGGCTGGCACTTTACTTCAGCAAAATAACTACTCCTATTTCTTCATATTTCCCATGGCTCCACCCATAAGAAACTCCAGTAGTATCCCACTGAATACCATCATTGATTTCCATAAAAGGTTTACTTCAACTTGTTACATACACTAACTGCCAACTTCCTTTAGAGCGAAATGAGACAAGGTGAGTGCAAGAAGCCTCAGCTATGAGAGCTTAGATATGTCACATCTCTAGGGAATTCCTCTGCTGCTCATATTCCGGTGTTTGCAGAATGACAGGGGAGAGAGAAGGGGAATACAATGTTTTCCCACCAGCATAACCATTTCTTCCATAACCAAAATACAAATGCTGATGTCAGATCCTTTATCATTCCTGGGGAAGGAAAAAGAGAGGAAAGAATATTTGCAGGAAATAGATGAGATCTTTTGCAGTCAAATCTGAGTATTTATGTTACACACAGCACTGAGATCCAAGTGCATTTTGAATTAGAGAAAGTGAATCATCACAAACGTTTAGGGTTAAATCTATATATTTCAAGTCAATGGCTGACAATGGATTTCTCTGCTAGAGCTAAATCAGGTCTTACAGCACTGTGGCACTCAGGCAGAGAATTGGAGTATTAATCAAAATATTTTGCTCTCTGATTCTCATTAAATTTTCTGTGGGTTTTTGAACAGCTGTATTGGATTTAATATTCCAAGAGACTGGCAGAAGATCCTTCAGTGACTTACAAATCAGAGTGCCTGCATGTCACTGGGAGGCAGAAGGAAATAAAAATACAGAGAACATAATCTAAAAGTTTCCTATATAGAGCATATCAAAAGTCTTATGTTCTAAGATTCAAGAAAGGTTTCCGCAACAAAAATACCATTACTTTTCTACCAAGATAGGCTTTCTAAAACTGGTAACAGTATGAGTATGGCATCCTTTAAAGTTTTTTATGATTAATGTTTCCTCTTTTCACCTGCAGGGTGGCTATGAGAAAAATAAACCTATGGGATAAATTGTTTAAAATACTGTAGTTAGTCTGCAAACGTATTATTTTTAACAACGTTGAATCATTTCTTCAGCCCTTTTTAATGCAACAAGAAAGATATTTCATTTAAAGATGAAAGGATGTTAACAGAGACAATAGAGGTAATAAAAATACTCAGTAAGATGAAGAAAACAGACAGACGTATATTATTTACGCTCCAAAATTAAAAAAAAAAAAGTAATAATGGTGCTCAAGAGCCTGAGTTCTCAAAATAGAGTAACATTAATGAGCACTAGATTAACTATTTCTGTACACTTTAAGAAGAGAATTGTGTAGACTAAAGACAGCATATCAAGGTATTGCTTTCAACAGTTTAAAGTAACCATTTCTGTTTAACAATTGCATAAATAGTAAATACATTTGTCCACACACTATGTGCATGTCACTTCAATGTTTATTTCAGGGACTACTTAATCATGATAAGACATCTATTTTTACCTTTGAAAATATAGAATTTATACAGCAGGATAATTATTTGTATTCTTTGGGGGTTATTTCACAATATAAACTTTGTCATTTCTGTTTAGTCTACATCTCAAGTTTTATTAATGCCTAAAAGTAATAAAATGCTCTTTATTAGTAGCTTTGAAAGCACTTAAAATTGTGAAAATGTTCTGGGACTATGAAAGCTGTACAAAAATAGAGGAAACCACAGACACCAGCTAGCATAAATTGCTTCTACTGCAGCACAAAAAAGGTAGTTTCCAGAGTTTAACAAGAAAAATTGAATTCTATCATGCATTCCTACAGTTATTAGCATTTTCATAAAATTAACATGTAAAAGGTTCCTCCAGTAAAATTGAAATGCTTTTTTTCTGCAGCAGCAAGGTCTCTTAGTGATAGTGATAAAATGAAAGACTTTACTCCTGAGCTATTATTCAGCAGCTCTAATAGTTTCCATGTCTGAAGATTGGCTCCAACGAAGTATCCATGAGCATTTCAAATTCAGCTCTGCGCTCGTAGTTCAAGGCAAGGGTCATTTCATTTCATTCATGAAACAAAGGAAGCATAAGTAGATGAGTTACACTGTACACAACACGTGAAGTTAACATAATTATTAACAGGACGTCAATGTCTGAAGCTTAACATGGTATATACCTGGTATGGATAGCATACCATTTAGAAGATCAGCAATTTTCAGAAAATAGAGTTTTTCACACGTAATCCAGACACCAGCAATATTGACTCCTGCTTAAGAGAAGTCAGACCATTGGTTTTCCCTCTCACCCATTCAAAAGGAGGCTACAGCCTGTTCTCCTGCTGTCTGGTTCCAAGTATATTAGACATGCAACTAAAAGGTGAATAAGATCAGTGTAAGTACTTATTTACTTAAATATCCTTATTAAAAGCCCTTAGTTTCTTCCAGTGGACCACCTTTGCAGGTTGTCACTGAACCAACTCTGTCTTCACTGACAGCATCCCTAATGTTTTAGTCCTGGGATTATTCTAGACGTACAACTTTTTAAGAAAGAAAATGGAGTTTCCTTCTGTCAGACCTTCCCACCTTTCTCATATGGAACCAGATTGAATGTGCACAGCCATAAACAGACCCCTTGTAAAGGCTGTCTTCTGCAGTCTGTTTTCTTACAGGGAGGACTTGAGGGATCCTTAGTAGTTCTGGGTTTGTTGGCTAATCCTGTCTTGCCACACACAGAGCTCATCTAAGGAGAGCTATTCTATAGCAGGAATATTTCCTATTCTTCAAACTATATGATCATTTTACCGTCTTGTATAGTTCTCATTTGTTGCTGTCTCTTATACCCATGGAAATACCCTCAAAACTGCCATCAACTACTTCATGGTACTACACATGAGCTCCATCACAATACTGCTGGTGTTCTGTTTCTCACACAGACCAAGTGTCACTGCAGCTCTCCTCATAATATACGTGAGATACATGAGAGAGGCTTGTATTTCTTTTTTCTTTTCCCTTGGTCAAAGTTGTCCAGCACCGGGCTTTGCAGAGGTGCATCTAGCTCATTTAGGCACACTTTGGCATATTTCAGTACAAACATTCAAACCACAGTTCAGAGCACAAATTATCCTCCAGCTACGAAAATTTTATGCAGAGTATGACTGGCAGTTAAGTTCTGTTCATCAAACCTCTTGCAACTTCTCCAAATTGCCTAACGTGTCACCGTATATGATGTGCACGTAGCCTGCAGGGACCTCTGGTTTCATCTAACCATCCAGTTCCAAACACAGCAACGTCCATGATTTTCCCCTATCGCTTTCCTGTTGTCCTGGGTTTAGCTAGGATAGGGTTACTTTTCACAGAAGCTGGTTGGGAGGGGTCACAGCCAGGACAGCCAAAAGCCAATGGGATACTTGATACCATACTGATGTCATGCCCAGTATCCAAGGGTGGAGTTGGCCAAGGGAAGCTGTGTAGGTTGGGCAGGGGGCTGGGCCAGTAGGTTCTGGGTGGTGAGCAGCTGTGTGTTGTGCATTACTCATTTTATATATTATTTCATTATGATTATTGTTATCACTGCTGTTTCTTCTCTCTTTGTGGTGTTCTATTAAACTCTGCTGATCTCAATTCACAGGGTTTTTACCTTTTCCTCTCAATTCTCCTTCCTGTCACCGGGGTGAGGGGGGGAGGGAGGAGTGAGCGAGTGGCCTCGTGGTGCTTAGTTGCTGGCTGGCCCTAAACCAACACACTGTTTAGGTTCAGGAGGGGAATCTCTGGGGAGAAGGAAACAAAAGAATCTGTTCCCAGCTCCTTTGCTGTCTCAGGGAAGTGACCAGCAACTTCATGCTTTCATTGTACTGTAATCAAAACCAACATTCATTCCAAAGGACAAAACTGAATTTATGTGAAAATGCCTAAAATTCCAGCACTCCACTTTTTAATACATTGATTGCATTTCAAAAAAACATCCCTTGGGTCATCCATTGTAAAATGTTGTAACACCTAAAAATATTTGGATTTACTCTATTCTGTATCCTGACAGCGTGGACATCCTTGGATTTTATATAATCTGATGAAATGAATGCGATTGGTGTAGAATATTTCCAAACTATTTGAAACAATATTTCCATTTCTGAGAGTGCAGGGAAGAAGCATGACTGATAGACCACTTATATAAATGTGATTGTAGCTAAAACAAATGCAGCAAGTCTCAGTGGATAAAGGTAGTAATAACAAAGCACTAATAATAGCCGAACACAAGTTAGAGAATTCTTTTTCTAAAGAAAAATATATATTGGAATAGAAAGAATGTCTCAATCTTTGAGAGAAAAGAACATTTCAATGATCCAGAACCAATTCCAGTAACTGTTAACTTCTTATAACCATGGTTAGTGCGTGAGTCAGTTTTGTGTTGTATTTTTTTAATTTTAATGTAGGAAATGCAGATATTTAAAATAGAAATTAATAGAACATTGCTATAGATTGTTTCAAATGGCTGTAGGAATGCAAGCTCCAGAAAGAGGCAGACACACCAAGCCATGTATATAATAACAAGGAGCTCAGACTCTTTAAGCCTAACCTAGCAAGGTCACTGAATTTGCTTTTGGCCATAAATAATCAGTCAAATAACTTTTTCACATCTCTTTCCATTAAACTATTGAGAAAACCAAACATTTCTTCTCATCCTTTCTTCCGCAAGCTGGTGGCACACTGGCAGAACAAATGAAGAAACGTAAGTGCAAATATTTTTCCATTTTAGTTTTCTCAGCCAAGTGGAGCATTTATGTCTCTCTCCCCCTCAGGGCAGAACAGGAAACAAATGTGTACTGGAGTAAATGACTCGTGATAGCAAGGGAGTAATATAAACACCTATCTCCATCCCAGTGGCTGCTCCAGCCTTTTATCGGCAAATGAGGGAAGACATGGAAGAGTCACCTCTGAAACTGCCACTAGCATTCTGCAAGGATTCCCTCCCACAAAAAGATGAACTGAAGGAAAGCAGAAGCAGTATCAGGGCAATCTTCCACTGCATGGATTCTTTTGTCCCCATATCTCTACAGAAGGTTGGCACTACAGTCAATATGACTTGTGCTTTTATGGGACTCACAGCAAGACAAAGATCTCTGTCTCCTCCCTTCATATATCGGCTTCTCTACAGTTTTGTCAATGCTGGCAGTTCCACCATTAATATTAAAAGAGAGAAGATCCAGATGAAAGCTTCTGTTTTCCAGCTTACCAAAAACAAGGCATGAAATCAGAACATTTTATAGCTTTTGCATTGCAGAGCTTTTGCAGGAGTTCAGCATGAGGAAACAAGCAAAGACATAACCTTGATTTATGTGCACTGGCAAGTTTCCCACCACAGTAGTAGAAAGAGCAGAAGTTGAAACTGAAGATGTGGAACTATTCAAGGAGCCTCACCTGGGGAAAGGAGAAAAAAGAAAAAGAACAAAGGAAAGCAAGACAACTTACCTTAGCAACACTAGGGAAAAGATGGCTAATTTCCTTTGTCAGTGACCAAGCTATGAGAGAGTCAAACTCAGTGAAAGATCTTTTAGTTCTTAGGATATTAAATTACCTTAATAGTAGTAGACATTTAGTTTGCCTTAAATCCTCTGTTAAGCTCATAAGGAAAAATTCAATAAAAGAAAAGAATGATATTGATTTTTTTTTTTTTTTTTCCCCATCTTTACAGCTAGTGGCTCTAAATATAGCCCTTAAATATTTGTTGGTTTGTTTGTGGTATGTCTTTACCTGCAAAAATGAACTAAAAGCCTTCAGCCTCAGTATATAGGTGCTTAAACTGTCTAGATAATGTAGTATGAATGAAACTGATTTCCAGGTTCATGCCCTGAGGATTCATACTGGAAGATGAGAAAATTTCATTATTGAGACATGGCCAGATAACAGGACAATCTGCCTACTGTGCTGGCTTTTGGTACAGTTAAGGTTGTGCTGCAAAGTACAACAGAAAGCTAAATCTTCTCTCTTTTTTAATCCATTAAGGCTTTTTAGAAAAATAAAGCTTCTTGTTACAGTTTTGAGAACATGATTTCATTCCATACTGAAAAGAGAGCAAGGCTGAAAATCTACCCATCTGCCAAAGCATGGAACTCTGTCCCTCACTGAAGAGGGGACATGACTAGGAAATAGCAAACTCAGGTCTATGTCCCTCTTCTGACTGAGGAATCAAATTCAAAGTTGTGCCTCCTAAATCCAAGGACAGAAATCAAATTGTTAGCTATGAGCAGTTAACTAGGCTGTCATTTCTTCTCATGCAACACATTTCAAAGTACCAAGGGAACTTTTTCTTACGTTTGAAACATAGGGTGGTGATAGTGATGGCTGGTGATAGAACCAGATGAGAAAGTCATGCATTTCTTTATTATTTGATTTAGAGACAAATACTTTTTCTGTATAATGAGGCAGATCTATCATTCTGATCATTAAAAATACCTAAGCAACAATGCTTAATACACTGGAAAAACTTCTGTAAGAACTATGTACTATATTTAGTTTTTGGTTAGAGTTAATAAGTTTCAAGACTTGTACCATTTGTCTTAATGCAGGCCAAAGCAGGAGATATTTGAAGGTAAAAATGTGTCATAAGCCAGTAACCCATGTGTCATAACCAAATCATAACCCAAATTAATAAATAATTCAATAAAATATAATACATAAATACAAGAAGAAATTATAATAAAATATACCAACATTCATTGTCTTCCTTACTACCATTTTGCAATCTATATGTTCTTAACTGAGGACCTGAAAAATGTATGTTAGAATTAAAAAAAAATACACATGAAGTACTTACCTGTGGTTATTAGTGTGGCATTACAGAATAGTTTATTTCATTACAGACAGAAGGTAAATATGCATCCAATCCTGAAATAGTAACATTTTTCCCCATTACAGAAGCAGTCAAGCATGATTTAACTATATTTTTGACTCCTCCCTTTTTCTTCCTGCCCATTCACAGCCCTCAGTGGAAAACAGTACGTTAACTTGGACCTTTTAAGCAAAAAGTCAGTTTGTGGATCTGATATTCAGCAAACTTATCTCCCTCAGCTTCAAATAGTGTTCCTCAAAGCTTGCTGAAAAGACCCTACAAAGAAAACACAAGTTTTGTGCTGCAGAAGAAAGCATTTCCTTCTTTCCTACTATTTCAAGAATCAGGCAAAACTAACAAAATTAAGTTTGCAAGGAAGGACATTTGTAGAAAGGATAGAACTTTCTGCCAGGAATAACAGATGGCCTATATATCTCTAAATAGTATCTATGCTTGGGTCCAGCACACAGGACTTGCCAGTGTTCTTGTCCTGCACTCCACCCAGATCTGTTCTGGGGCGCAGTGAGGGAGCATCCTACCAGTAGCACTTGTTCCTAGCAGCACAGATGTTACCTGTTACATTGCTATACCTATTAAAGCCTGCTCTGTTTTACCATAACACATTCCTCAACACAGTGCCAAACACATGGACAGATAGCCATGTCTCAGCAATGTCCCTGGGGGTTTTAAATGACAGGGGCCTCAGGATTTTGGTTACTGTGGCAAAGACAAATCTTTCCAGTTTAACTTTCCAGTTTAACAAGCATTGCTGTAAAAAAAAACATCCTTTGAGGGAAGATAGGTCTTAGTTCCCTTTGGGAAGTAACACACCAATTCTCAGGTCTTAAAAGAAATGCAGGTGAATACAGGTGAGGTCAGAAACAAAACATGGGATATCACCAGAGAAGTTCTGAATCAGCAGTGCATTCCTGAATACAAAATACTGCAGAAGTATTATAAAACATCTTAAGTTAGCACACCAAATAAAAGTGCTATTGTAAATTAATCTTGTGCAGACAACTAATTGTTACTGTTTCTCTATCAGCCTTTAACACTTATAATTCAAAACTCACTAAATAATTAGATAATCTTCATATATATAAATTGTTGCTTACCTTAGCAATGCACAAACATCCCACTATCCCTGTTTTAAAACAGAAATTAGCTTCATGTAATTAGCTTCACAACCACGTTATCGTAAGGAAGTTGCTAGGGATGAGAAATCAGTTTCTAAGCAAGCAGCAGCAGTTACGTTGGTCACAGCTCTTCTACAGACAGGCTGATCTACAGAACTACAAACAGTATCATGAAGACTTGGCATGAATTTCTTGCCTCTTTACTTACGTTCAACACCATTTGAGACTGAATGTCAATATGCCCCTGAAAATGGAGCATGGTAAAATAGTGGCATGCATGGCCTGATGAGCAGAGCTTACGAACAAAGCAAACTGAGTTGCAGCAGTTGAGAAAAGGAATAGAGGATAGGCAGGAATAATAAACCATTGCTCTCAATTCTGTGTGATCCCTCTCGCTGCTCTGCACTCTGAGCCTCGTTTTCAATTGTGAAACCTTAGACCTGTACCCCTATGACCAGGAGCAGCATTTTGGCTGCTATAAAACTTTCACAGCTGCTCATAGGATGCTCACTACATGCAGCCTTAACTGAAGAACTGCGGTACAAGGACAACAGAACATACCCAGAGGTCACTCTCAAAGCAGATGCAGAGCCATGAAAAAAAGACAAACCAGACCTTTTATGATGCTAGGTGGCACCTCAAATACAAGCCTGCCCTTTCTTGTGACTGCATGAGCTTATTTTGAAGGATTATACTTTTTGACATATCTGCACAGTTTTTGCAGTGAAATTAAATGGCAATAGTCAGAGATATTTGTATAATTGCTAAACCATTTTAACCACCTGTCACAATTTTTCTACAAGTGTCAGAGGTGTATTTTAACATAAAAACCTGTAATAAACATCAAATTAGCTTTCATTACTTTGACTTAGGTTGTCCATCAAAATGCAACTTCAAATTTGTGGAAAGCATCTATAGAATGAACAGTGGCATAGTGGCTTTTTGACCTGCCATACATGTAAGCCTCTAGGAGCAAGTACACCCTTAGCTGCCAGACTCTGCTCATTCCATCCACAACAGACACGGTAAGCATACAAACTAAAACCCTGCATTTTTAATTCCTGCAGGGCTTAATAAATTTTAGACAACACTGATACAGATGCTAAAGTCAGGATTTGACACATCTGTTGTGTCAGCCCTATTGTTTGGCAGCATATAGCTAAAAACAACACTTATGACTGGAGACTAAGGCTGAGACTCAAAAGTTTGCTTTTAATTTTGGATTTCATCTCTGAAAGTGAGAGAATTTAATGCAAAACTATTCACTGAGCAACAGTCCCCTTGGAAGGGTGAAGCCCTCTCATGATCATGAACTAGAGGTAAGTTTACAGTGAAACGTGAAACACAGCAGGTAGCTGTGGTTGTTCTCCCTCCCTAAGTACATACCAACACAGTCTGCAACAAGCCATTCTCTCCATGGTCTGAACAGAGCCTTTGTACTCTGAAATTTTAGTGATTTATCCAAATTGGTTAGGGGGTTGATTCTTTTGTTTCTGTAGCTACACACAAAGAAAAGAATTCAAATTTAAATGGTACAGCTTAGTCATGACAGCATACGGTTCAACTCTTCACTTTTTATTAAAGACAATTATCAGGCGCTGGGTACAGCTAGAAGGGTGTTAACACTCTGGGGTTGGTAAGAAGTAAATGACAATTTAACAGGATTTTTCTCATTACTTTTTAAGTCTCTTCTTCCTTCCTCCCTTGCTCATCATTCTTTCATCTTGCTACTACTTTTCCTATCCTTATTTATAAGCATCTACCACTTTACCACTGTTCTTGACCACTGTAAGCGCCTTACATATGTTTCTTTCTGGAAAGCTTATATTGATCCAAACCACATTAAAGAAAGCAGTGGGAGCAGTCAGAACCATCAAAGTAGGATAAGGCCACATGACATTTGCCAACTTAGGACTCAGCATGAGAAACCACCCCTAAAATCAAGGAAAGTTGACATGCAAACACAGAAAGCATTTAAATACTCTACAGATCACACACAGAAACTGCAGTACCTACCAAAAAGAAACCTGCCCAAAATATGTGCAAAAGCAACAGCACCTATAGATTTAGATTTTTTTTTGTGAAAAAAGCCTGACAGTTTTTACTTATGCAGATATAGCTTCTGCTTTTCACCTACAAAAACTGATTCATATTTAAATACTGAAATTGTTAAAAATACTGCAGGCGAGAGAGTCTTAGAAAACAGATTCTTACTGATATGCAAAAAACATGATAAAAAGGAAGGAAGAAAGGTTAGTCTAGAAGTCCACAGAAGATAGGAAAGGAAGAGCAATGACAAAGAATTCCTCATAGAAAAGCAAGTTGTGTGCTTGGCTAAAATAGTTACACATTCAGAAAGACATTATGGCTTAATCATAGGTACTGTGCTCATGTTCTTTTCAAATGGGACAGAAGAATTCAAGTGAATGTAGTGATCACACATTTACAATGTTTACTTCTACATGCTATGCAGCAGTATTCATTAGGGCATACACAAAGGAACTGAACACTGAACAGGAAAGAAGCCCAGGTTGCTAAATACTTCCAGATACCACTGTCAAGACAAGTGAAAGATACTACAAGATTATGTGTCAAGAACAAAAGCAGCTGGATGTAACACCAGGTTACATGACCTATTTATAGGCACAACTCCATTAAGGAACAGGTATTCCTATTGTAACAGAACTTGAGCTTTTGATTTGCTTACAAAATGATTTTTCCACAGTTTTCTATATAGAGAATGCAAAGCAAATTTAAAACTCTAAACACTTTTTTTTTTTAATTTTTTCAAACTACCAAGGCATGAATGGTATTTATTGTATGAGGAAGATACTACCCTCACCCACCACAAAAAAAAAAAAAAAAAGCACATTAACTGAAACAGCATAGAACCTATGTTTTCTCCCAGAGCTTTTAATGCTGTTTGATTTTGCACTGATATGGAGCAACAGTAATAGTGAAGACAGGTAAGCTCTGAAATACATTTTCTAACAAAAATACTGGAATCTGGCTCCTATGTACAGACAAAAAATAAGTCCAACCTTGTATGCAAAAGCTGCATCCATTTATCTAAAACGACTGCTGATCAGAAGAACATCTTTCCCCAAATCAACACCAAACTGTACCTATTCTTATGCATGCCTGAGACCAACTTAGAGGAAGGAAGAAAACAGTTTCAGCTTTAGTCTCCTAAAATCATTAATGAATAAACTTGGACCAGGGTCTCTCGCATCTGATATGTGCAATGATATATTAATAATAGAGGCAGATCTTCCGTTCATAGGAAAGCAATATCAGAAGGAGACCTATTTATAACAACAACAACAACAACAACAACAACAACAAAGACCGCTTTGAAATCCCTTTTTTTTCTATGGTCTCTGTGAGGAGTGGCAGGGGGGAGAGATTTCAGTTGAAAGGGGTTCTCACTCCCTTTCCTCCCCTTCCAAGACAGCTAATTGGAGGTACTGGATAAGTACAAGTTGCAAACCTTAGCTTTTGCTACTCGTTACCTGCATTAAATGGTCATATTTTTCTAAAAGGACGATTATAATAATTAATATTTCAGTCACCATTTCTCATATGTGACTTTTCTTTAAAGTTCTTGCAGAAGTCAGGATGATGTTAAATCACCTTTATGAGTTCATAATGTGATGACACTATGTCATACCCAAGATATACAAACCTGACTACCCAAAAGACTGCAATACTGTGAAAGGTTCATAGTTTGCTCCATTATTCTGCTCTACATGAATTTCACTGTTTAGCAAAACTAAGTGCTTGGAGAGTCAAGTTTAATGTATTTTTATTACTTGATGTACTGCTCTGGTGAGCTGAAAGTGAAATCAGAAAGTGAAAATATGAGGAATCTTCCTCTTAAGAAGAATATAGGCATGCTTCTGTGCCTCATAACTTGTTTAAAATGTAGGTTGTGTGCAATTCTGTATAGGAACCTTTTTACACAATACAATTCATAAACATGGATAATGCTCAGAAATAATCCTGACATTATTTTTGCTCCCCTACATATATTAAGTAGCTTATTGTTGACATTGCTTTGCTCCTGGCAAAAAAGTAAGAAGTGTTTCGTCATTTTCTTCCTACATTTTTATGTATCTAAAATCAGATTCCTTGTATCATGTCATAACATTGAGAAAATGTAAGAAATTTTCACATACAAATTTGATGTTTCTATTCCTTATATATATACTTGGAATGTTTGCAGTAAAGGACCTTAACATTCCGAAAAGCTGGTTCCCACAGATTTTGCCAGATGCAGTTACATTAAATGAGGCCATTTTTATTTACATTGAAGAACAGTCAGATAAATCAACAGCACTTAGATGCAGATGGACAATACCTAGACAAATAAGCAAAGATTAATCTGATGTTTTTTTCAAAAGTAAGGATATCTGTCACTTCCTGAAAAACATTAGACAAGCATGTACAGATTTCAGGGCTGTCATCTGTCATGCCCTGAATTACAGCAACCACAGAACAATACATAGAACATTATAAAATTTGGTTTATTATAGAATTCAATTTACTTCAGTCCTGAGAACATCAACTTAGGAAAGCAGAGAGAATAGTGATCATGGTTAATCATGGTGAACAAAGATTTAAGATGTAGGTGCATTACTGACATCACTATTTTGCGGAATACTCATGCAAATAGACCTTAATTTTGATAAAGAAATGAAATTCATCATTATTTCTGCAATACACATGAAGTAGCAGAATGATAAAGAAATGTATTAAGATTCACAATCACTTCCATTCACAAACATGGGACATGAGAGCTGTTATGAAAACCTTCCAGTAAAATTTAAAAACCTTTTCTTAAATTGCTTTCTCCAGGTCCAAGAATTCTAGCCCCTATTTCCTACTTCCCAGTAATAGGTCTTTAGCAGTAAGGTATGTTCCTGTAGAGGAAGGACATATCCTTGTACCCAGCAAGTCATAAGTCCTAACAGAAAACAGAATATGATTCTCAAGTATAGGATGAGGACACTCGGTGTTTATACAGAATTTTATCAAACAGAAACCAACATTATTCCATATAAGCACCTTGTCCTAATTTCTTCAGCCATAGAATCACACTTCACCAAATCAACCTGTCTTTCATTTTAGGTTGCATATTTCAGTTTTATATCTGTCTCAGAGATTTGGTTTAGGATAGAGATAGTTTCCAGCATCATTTGAGGCAGATATAGAAAAGAGTGACTGCATCTTTGCACCAAGACAAAGAAAACTGAAGTTATAAATCGACAAATACCTTTAAAAACATACTGAAGAAAAATAAATTATGAAATCAATCTGATGTCTATACATCAGATCCTTGGAAAAGGTATTTTCATGCCTAGTCCAACTCAGGATGAAGCAATTGAAAGTTGCCAGCTAGAAAGATAAAGATTTTCCTTAATTACCTCCCTAACCTTGTACTATCCTGTGCTCTTGCTTTATATTTCAGTGCTGTGAACATCCCACTATTTAACCTCATTTTTCCAACTTCTGAATTTAATAATTTAAAACATGTATGAGAGCAGCACTAAAAAAACAGGAGGCGTAAGCAGTCTGCAATCAGAGTAATATTACTCTTTTGGTCTACATAAACGAAAAGGGCTGCATCATACTGCAGCTGCTGGCCTTGGTGTTGATTGCCCAGTCTCTCAGACTTTCATGCTCTAAATGTTACTTTTAAAAGACACAAGCTGATGATGGCAGCAATTGAATCAAAGATCAAATTCCTAGTTCTTTGGGCATCAAGAGAAATAGAAACGCTGAACTTTGTGAGCTGCATTTATCAGCACTGTGAAATACCAGATTGGGCAAGATGTTCTCTGTCTCTTTTTGTATCCACCTCCATTCTTTGTTGGAAATGGAGTACTGAATACTTTTTTATCCAAGATACTTACTCAGGGCGGGCACTGCTGCTCTTGATGCTAACAGTGTGACTTACTCCTTAACTCTTCCAACAACGTAAAAAGGAAAAAAAAAAAAACCACTGTACACCACTGACACAGAGACCCTTTTTCTTTGTTTCTGATCAAGTTCATTCCATCCTTTCATTGCAGCCTCCTGTGGATTCTTACTTCTATAGAGTACAGCAGTCTTTTTCATCTACTGAAAACTGTATTGTGTAGTATTTGGATAAAGTCTTTGTCCTCAATGTCAGGAGGATAAGAGAAGGCAATTTTACTTGGTTTCATTTCATCCTTGTAGGATGAAAAATAAAAGATAGCCAAAAGGAAGAAAAAAAATCATGACTGTAGAAAACCTGAAAAAGAAAAAAAAGAAATGAGATGCAATAGATAGATATCATCATAGATATTTTATTGACCTTAGTGTACCTTTTACTATTGTTTTACTGGATGCTGCAATTTCATCCAATTCACCATATTTTCCTTGGCAACTTTCTTACCCTTATTCAGTGAAACTGGAAAACTTTGACTTGTTATTGAATACATAAGTGCTAAAAGGAATGCAGTAGCTCTTTCCTGTAAATTCTTTTTATTATGCAGAGAACTATTTATTAATGTACTATAACTAAGACACTAACTGGTAATAATTGCTGAGGTATTCAAATATGCTGCTTAAGTGTTCTGTTGTATGTAAGCCAGTTAAGCATGACTGTTTCAATTGCAAATCGATCTATTACTCAAAAATATTTGTAAAGAAGATTTCAAATTTAATAGAAATTTCTATATTGGTACTTACAGGCCACAACAACTGTATTGTTACTGTTGTTTCTTTTAGGTAAGGGCATAAATTAAGTTGTCACAGCAACTGTTTGGTTTTGTTTTTTTTTTTTTAATTTGTATTAGGATTTTGTATAGTAAACCATAGTATTGAATATATTTTAAACAACTTATAGACATAAGTGTTGGGGCATCTTTTCAAATCACACATTTTAAGTAGTAAAAATAATTTCTAGGTCATCATACAAATAAGATACATCTTTTAAAAATACAGTGCTTCTTAAAGATAAGACTTCATAATCAAAATGCTGAGGTAACACAGGATTCAGTGAGGTGCTCTCCTTTCTGATGCAAGGAGATTTCCAAGCTGTAGACAAAGAATTCTTACATTAGTAGGATGGGAACTGAGGTGAAGATGGACAACTAGACATGATGTATTCTGTATTAACTGGGAAACCTGGGCAAATAAGTAAATCCAGATCTTTCAGGTCCTTTCCAGAAACTCATGTATTTTCTGGAAAACCCTACCTCCTCCTCCGCAGACAGACAGAAAAATCATCACCCCTTCAGTTTATTTTTCATCTTGCACCATACACATCTTCTCTCCTTCTCTATCATTTTAGATTAATGGCATTCTTCTGTTTCCATCTCTCTTCAAATTTATTCTGTACTTTCCCCTATCTCCCACATCAAAATCTCCTTGATAAGACTCTGAAAATTTTATCCATCTCAGCCTTTATTTTAACTGCCAGGTCCTTCCCCGTGGCGTTCCAGCCAAGTGTGCAGCAGAGCTCCTCAGATGGAACAGTGATTTTGGATCAGTAAGAACCTGCTCAGCCACCTCTATCTCAGCCAAGTGTCTCCTCCTCTTTCCAAAGGGCAAATAAGTAAATCCAAAATTTCAGTGTGCCAATTTAGAAGACACTTCATACTTTAAATTTTCATCCTGATAAAATTTCGGTATTGTGGATCACGTTTACATTTGCATTTGTTTAGAAAAGTTCCTCTCAAATCAGACCTTACCATTTCAAGAGATGTGCAGTTGTAATATTTTTCTTCCTAACAAACTGAACTGACATGAAAAATACTCTTGTTTTAAACATTCAAGGAAATTATAGAATCACAGAATAGTTTCATCCAGAAGAGACTTTCAAGATCATCAAGTCCAACCTTATGCCTAGCCCTATCAAAACCACTAAACCATGTCCCTAAGCACAACATTTAACTGTCTCTTAAACACTTCCAGGGATAGTGACTCCACCACCTCCCTGGGCAGGCCATTCCAATGCCTGACAACCCTTCCTGTAAAGAAATGCTTCCTAATATCCAGCCTGAACCTCCCCTGGGTCAACTTCAGGCCATTTCCTCTTGTTCTGTCCCTTGTCACCAGGGAGAACAGACTAACTCCCACCTCGCTACAACTTCCCTTCAGGTAGTTGTAGAGAGCAATAAGGTCTCCCCTCAGCCTTCTTTTCTCAAGGCTAAACAGCCCCAGATCCTTCAGCCTTTCCTCATAAGAGACATGCTCTAAACCCTTTACTAGCTTTATAGCCTGCCTCTGTACCCTCTCCAGCATTTCAACATCGTTCTTGTAGAGAGGGGCCCAAAACTGGACACAGTATTTGAGGTGATTCTGACTGGTTTGAATTTTATACCAAAACTCGAGGAAACAGTTTTCCAACACGGACAATTTAGTTTTAAAGGCTGGTTACTGTACTCAGTTATAAGGCTGAATCCATCACAATTTTGAATTTAATGTATTTTGCATAAATATGGAAATATATTACAGAATGACCTGTAAAGAAAAGGCAATTTTAGATAATCACACATCTTGAGTCTCTGAAGATTTTTTGTACAGAGGAGAAAGAAGTATTGGCAATGATCAAGTATGTTCTTTTCTTGTGCTTCTTTTAAACATACAGCACATCATTTTTATCAGCCATTCAATAAACTAAAGAACATAGGGAAATTGTACACTGCTGACTGCAGTAATAGTACAGAAAAGACCATTTGTACTAAAGTAATTCTTTTCCTATTGTATTATAATTGTATGTTGCTTTGAACACATTGTAAGTTAGGCAAAGGAAATAGCAAAAAGTAGTAATTTCTTACACGATGGATTTTATAGCATTTGCACTAGTACACTGCCAGACACAAAAAACACTTTAAAACAATTTCAACAGCATAGAAGCAGAGAAAAACTTCTCATAACCAAAATGTTTCTTTGACAGGGAAATCTATTGCAGATAATCCCATGCAGAGCATGTGTTGAATCACCCTGCTGAAATGCTTATCAACAGGGCATTCAAAACAGGCAACTTACCTTTTATTCCTGATTATTAGAAATGGTATTACAAGCAGCCCAGTGGGCACAAAATGTTTGTATGTTCCACTTATGAAGTTAAAAATCAGATAAGAAATTCAGAAGGGTACAGATTCTTAAAACCTCAAGGCTCTGCCATTGCATAGATGGTTTGCATCCAGGCTCTTTCAAGACAGATGCTTTATAATATATTTCAGTTTGCCAGCATTTTAAACTACTGATAAAAGATGTGATATTAGTAAAGAAGTCATGCATACGTTGAAGTGTTTTCTCATCCACAGTAAAAGACTCATAAACAGTTCATCTTTGTTCACAGATTGATATGCTTTGCTGAGACGGGGGCATAATGGTCTGCTGAATTGGAAACACTTTGAAAGACTAAGCTATTAATCCAAAGCATTCATTTACAAAAATTAATTTCTGTCATTTCAATTCCACAAACTGATAATAGCCTTTTGATTATTCTTTACAGTTCTTCAGAAACCTAGAAGGTGTGTTCCTGGGCAGACGAAACATCTACCATTTTAATGTACTCAACTTTCCTTAGAAATCATACCCTTTGTATTTTTAAAAACATTATGCAGCTTTTATTTATGATCATGGTAAGTCCAGAGCCCGGTGTCAGAAGGACAGCAGCTACAGTATGTAACACTCTTGAAATAGAGGTGTTAATTTTATGAAGAAAACATACCAGTTAGTTCTACTGAATTTCACCTAAAGTGAATCCCATACAAATTCCAAGTTTAAATCATCATGAAACAACTGAAATGATTTGTATGCCAATCATTTTGTACACAAAATGCAGTAACTATTGAAAAGATTTTTATGCAAATAAGCTATTAATCCAAAGCATTCATTTACAATTTTTTGAAAATGTGAATTGGAAAAACAATAAGCCATAAAACCCTCAATACTCCTTGTCACAGCTTAGGGTCACGTCAGCCCTCTAGCCCTATAGCAGCCACTCTCTATTAACTCCCCTCCCTCCCCAAAGGGGAAAAGAAAGCAAATAGGGGAGAGAGACTTAGTGATTAGAAAAGGAAACTAGAACAGCTTTAAGGAAAATTAAAATTAAAAAAAATAATGGAATATATACAAAGCTATACAAAACCAGTATCAAACCCAAGTCCCCTGATGGTAATTACAACATCACCACTGATGCTGTGGAACAGGTACCTGGGGAGTCTCAGACTGGGACCTGCAGCAGACAGGAGCTGTGTTCAGAAGCTGGATTCTGGTACTGGATTCAGGAACACACAGATCAGAATCAAAGGCAGAATGGACAGAGGCCTCCTTGTCTGTAAGGAAACTGGAAGAGGACCTGAGCCAGGCTGGCAAAGGGGGCCAAGAGGGAGGGGGGCCAAGAGGGAGGAGACCCTCGTGATCCCTCAGCTTTATACTGAATATGACATCTATGGGATGGAAACACTCGTTGGTCAGTTTGGGGTCACCCGTCCTGGCCACTCCTCCCTGCAGGTGCAGCCTTTCACTTTCTGCGCCCCCCAATGTGGTTCACAAGATCCAGCAGTGGCCTTGGTCTGCACACCAATCCTTGGTACTAACTCTAAACATGGGGTGTTATCACTGCCAGAGCAGACACTGCCTGGGAAAACAGGCTGATAACTTCAGAAAATACAGCCAGTTAGAAGAACTAAGCTGAAAAGTAAAATCACTGAACAGAATTAGTTCTGTTCTCACTCAAACCAGGAGACTCCTAAACAAAACTTTACCATTTTCCTTAACATTATGCTTGCATGCCATGTTCAGATTAATTTGTTATCTATCTCAATCATAGTCAAAAGATGCTAAGGCTGTCTGAAACAGGCCAATGTAACTAAAGGCCCCAGCCACTGACTGTGTCAAATCAGAAAAGAGGGAAGGAGTGGCAAGAGGAAAAGGAAGGCCTGAGCAGTTACTTGAACTTGAAACAGAAAGCTGATAGCTAAACTCAAAGCAATTGTTTGCAAGTGGTGTATCAGCTGTAATGTGGAACTTCTTGCTCTTGACTTCAGCTGGTAAAACAGCTCACAGAGCTTATCACTGGGAGCGGCCAGATGCTCTGTGTACTTGAAATCTACTGCCAAATTCCCAAATCCTAAGCATTGTTGTTTATGAGGAAGGTCAACAAAACCCAGAATTGAGCCTGACTTTATAAAAAAACAACCCATAAATGTGTCCTTTAAGCTTCAGTTACATCCTTGCACTTACTCTCTTTGTCCTTTGCTGCTTTGTGTGAAAAGATTTTAATTCAGGTGCTCTTATATTTACATTGTAAATTCTTTTGTCAGAGGTCACACAGAAACAGAAACACACCCAGATTAATATAATATAATATAATATAATATAATATAATATAATAATTAATATAATATAATCTGTTTTCTGGGACAGGGGAAAACATGTCCCTCCAAGTGGAGCTCTTAGTAAAATGTCTTTCCCATGCAGCGTATTCCTTTTCTATAGTTTATCACAGATTCTGAATTCAATCTTAACATCACAGATGTGGCAAGACAGCCACTGAGCTATTGTATTCTTATTTTGGTCTTACTGTGTTCTCAATGCAAATTGCATCTTCTAAGAAAGTGTATTTTATTCCTAACTTAGTCTATGATGCTGTGTTTTAGCAGATATCAGAGTCAGTTGACATAATCAGGTATCAGCAATAAACATTTCAAAGTATAGAGTTGTTTCATTTGTTTCTGGGCTAACATTTGATCTTAGTTCCCTAAAAGTGTACCACTTTGCTTAGTCAGCTATTACTAATTTGGAGTGGGGGTGGTGGTAGTGTAGGAATGGATTGCTTCTCATCCAGAGTAGCTGACCAATCTCTGTTTCGCGCAAAGGCATGCAGATACCCGCACATACACAGCTGAGGTAGTAACTGTCATCTGGCTGTTGCAAAATGCTCATGTCGAACAAGGAGAGGATGAATAAGGACATCCTGCAATGTCCTTTAACAACTGCTGGTGGTATTCTGTTGGGAGGACATTGTCTACACTAATAACCTTGTTAATGGCCAGTGCTTACATGTGCACTCACTAACATCAAAAGCACCAGCAGCAAAAAAGTATGACACCTGTTGGGACTCTACAGACTGAGCTGGTAACTCTGCTAATGTCCAGCTATTACAAGTGTATTCAAGTCCACGGCCACATATGCAACTAGGAATTCTAAACAATTTTTTTTTTTTTTTTTTAATTAGGTACTCACTAAAAATCAAAATGGCATCAATTATATGTGAAGTATTTTTAATTAGTTCACATGAAACAATTTTGTTTCCTAAAGAGAACAGATTTTATGAGATTTCAGTAACTTCCTCATGCCCCTGACAAATTTACCAACACTGAAAAGGTACTGTGGCCATTTAAAAACAGTGTTAATAATCCTGCTATTGAAAATTTCAGGCTCAACCTTGTAATGCTGAGTTATAGGGTCACCATTCTCTGCACATTTCCTTTGACAAGAAGACCAACTTAACATTCAGTTCCTAGTCACCATTTCCCATCACCAGACTACAGTACACCTTCTCTCCACTTCTGATGATGTTTTACTTTGTACTAACACAGCAGAAGAGCATTGACTCCGTCGAATCACTTCTTAGCATTTTGGCTAAGATCAAGTGTAATTGCAGCACCTCAGCTCAGGAAAGAATTAGAAAACATTTCTTTACAGAAAGGGTTGTCAGGCATTGGAATGGCTGGCCCAGGGAGGTGGTGGAGTCACCATCCCCAGAAGTGTTTAATAGCCAGTTAGATGTTGTGCTTAGGGACATGGTTTAGTGGTTTTTGATAGAGCTAGGAGTAAGGTTGGACTTGATGATTTTGATCTTCCAGACAAAACTATTCTATGATTCTATGAAAGAACACCAGGGGGGTGGCAACTTCATAATCTATGTATTAGTAGAGCAAAGAAAAAAGTTTCTGTTGACTTCAGTAACTATCATCTTGAATACAATAATTCTACTTTAGCAATCAATCAGTTAAGATTTTAAATAATGGGTAGAGTAAAATATGGTCCTTAACTACATATAATATGTTTCCAGTTTGTTTGCAGACAAGTTGAAGCATCAAATTCTTGTAAAATATGCTTCACAAAGATCTTGTATTACATAAGGAAAATCAAACATGTCTCACTGATGTTCATCTCCTAATAAATCTCTGTAAAGTTATAAACAGCTTTCACACATTTAATCAACCATATACCAGATTGTCACCTCAATAATAAAAATGATAGTTTTTAGGGGAAAAAGCATTAAGCACACTACAGTGCAATATTTTGAAACATGTTCTGTAAAGACATGAAATAACTATGCAAGGAAACAGGACAGGCTTTAGTTCAAAGACCTCACAGCAAGAATTCATGATACAGATCTAGTAATATTCTTAAGTACAAAAAGAACAGGAAAAAAACCCTCTAGTTACAACATGTGAAGTTACAATTTAACAGAACAGTATAGAGAAGTATAAGATCTCTTACATTTTGATGAGATTGGCAGATACAGTTTTATAGATGCTTACCACAGGTTGATACCTATCACAAAGTTTGGAATTCCTCTAATAAGCATATAAAAAGTTAAGATACATAAAAGTGATTATAATTTTAAGTTAGTGAAAAGCTGCATGTCAATGAGGAATCATAACAACTTAATTACAACTTTGAGATTGTTCAAAGTATCTCTTATTTCTAATAATTAAATCAGGATCTATAGATGTTTAGTGAATGATTGTCCTGGTTTGAGTGGAAAAAGAACTAATTCTGTTCAGTAATTTTACTTTTCAGCTTGGTTCTTCTAATTAACTGCACTTTCTGAAGTTAGCAGCCTGTTTTCACAGTGTCTGCTTCTAGCAGTGATAACACCTCATGTTTAGAGTTACTACCAAGGATTGGTATGCAGACCAAGGCCACTGCTGGGTCTTGTGTACCACTTTGGGGGGTGCAGAAAGTGAAAGGCTGCACCTTCAGGGAGGAGTGGACAGAACGGGTAACTCTAAACTGACCAAGGAGGTATTCCATCCCATATACGCCATATTTGGTCTAGAGCTGAGGGACCCAAAGGGTCTGTGGGCTCTTCTCTCCCCTTTTGGACTGCTTTGCCAGCCTTTGCTTGGCTTGCCTTGGGTCCTCTTTTGGTTCCTTCCCTGGAGCACCCAAGGAGGACTCTCTCCGTTCTGCCTTCAATCCGATCTGCGTGTTCCTGAACCCGGTACCAGAATCCAGCTCCTGATCACAGCTCCCATCTGCTGCGGGGCCCAGTCTGGGACTGCCCTGGTGCCTCCACAGCATCAGTGGTGACGGTGATGTAATTACCATCAGGGGGTTTGGTTTCGATACTGGTTTTGTATATATTTGTATATATTCCATTTTTATAATTATTAATTTAATTTTCATTAAAGCTGCTCTAGTTTCCTTTTCTAATTGATAAGTCTCTCTCCCTTATTCCCTTTCTCTTCCCCTCTGGGGAGGGAGGGGGGTTAACAGAGAGCATCTGTTATAGGTCTAAGGGGCTGCCCTGACCCTAAAACGTGACAGATTTATTTGTGCCCAACGTGGGGCACGATCAGAGCTCTGATAGATTGGCGAAATAGTTCAAATTCCATTTCACTTGCTTCAGAGAGTATCACCTTTTTTTTTCTGAGTGTCTTTAAGAATTGTAAACTAAAACAGACTCCCTAAATGATGTCGTTTCTGAGAGCAGTGTCCATTCGTCTCTTTTTAGCATTTCTTTCAGAGTTAAATGCTGTACTGTTCCCTTACGTGTCGTACGCGTTATGTTACTCTTTGCTTGTTCTCACCGTTTATCTGAAATCTCTCAGGCATGGGCGCTGGGCAAAAGCCTCTGCTTTTCTGTGCTGTTTAGCTCTGATTTATGTTGCACTGAATTGGGCAGCGAGTGCGTCTTGGTACTACGGGCATTACATAGTGGATTTTATTACTAGGAATACTTTTGGTTTTATCTTGGGAATTTATACTGCTCCCCACTATGCTATATAACTTGCAGAACAATAGACATCAGTAATTTCCAAGTAAGAAAGAAACAGTCTTACAGAAGAAATGAAATAATTAGAATCTAGTTGCATCTAGATTGTTACTGCTAGTTTTTGTGAAATGTGGAAACTGACTCAAATGAACAGTTCTACTTTTATATCCAGTCCATTTTGAATTCTCTTCCATATGCCAAACATCTCAAAAGGTATGGGAAGTAACTGAGTCTGTAGGTTTTTCTGTTTGCCCCAGAACTGAATGTGTAACTCATATTGACTGAGAGAGGAATTTACTAGTAAAGTCTTGAAAATTAATAGAACTTGATTTTATTTTGCCTTTTATATCATGGCACCATCATAAAACTCCACCTCAGCAGAGTGCAGAGTTCTACTATATTCACATAAGCGTAAGTTTTTCCAGCATCACAAAAGCTTCCCAAGGTCTATTTTCCAACCTACCTTCCATCACATTTTACTGAAGCTTCTAATAACAAACAAAAAGAAAAAAAAACCTAATTGTGTTCATCTTATTGTCTGGTTTACTTTTAGGCTGGATGGTTCCTGATTTTTATGCAGTAAGATTTATTAAGTACAGTCAATACCATTTGCATTACTCTACCAACAAGGTGAATTGCAGGGAATATTCAATGGTGGCCAAAAGCAGCACTGCATGTGCTATTATAGCCAACAATATTCAGCTCAGTAAATTGTCTTTTATTGCAGCTATTACTGGATTATGAAATTCTTATTAATAATTGTTTATTAACTTAGAATAATGTAATACGTTTTCGGAGAATTCCAAATATCCAACAAACACAACGTTAAATCAATATTTGTTTCTTATCAATTTCATTCATCACCTTCAAGTCACACTACACTAAATATGAAAGGTTAGAAAAACCCTCTTTCTAGCAGCACATAGAGATGGGAGACTAAATAAATCAATATAAAGGTAAATAGAAAAGAACTGGAGAACAGAAAACTAGTCATAATTTTAATGTGTAACAGTTGAGGGAATCCAAACATTTCCAGACATTTCTTCTCCACTCCTTTTCAACATCAGGTTTTGTTTCATCTAAGTCGGATTATATTCCTTTAAGTATTTTGTATTGTTAACCTGTAATCTAATATATAGTACCTTACACTCAAGTTTTGTTAATAAATCCTTCCATTTTAAGGGAAATTTTTCTGGGAAAAATTCCAGAGAGACTTGGACAGGTTGGAAAACTGGGCAGGGCAGAACCAAATGAGGTTTAACAAGGATAAATGTAGAGTCCTGCATCTAGGTAAGAATAATAAATTACACCAGTACAGACTGGGAGGTGATCTGCTGGAGAGCAGCCTTGTGGAGAAAGACTTGGGAGTCCTAGTGGACAACAAGTTCTCCATGGAGCAGCAATGTGCCCTTGTGGCCAAGAAGGCCAATTGTATCCTAGGGTGTATCAAGAGGAGTATGTCCAGCAGATCGAAGGAGGTTCTCCTCCCCCTCTACTCTGCACTGGTGAGACCTCACCTGGAGTATTGTGTCCAGTTCTGGGCTCCCCAGTTCAAGAGAGACAGGGATCTGCTTGAGAGAGTCCAACAGAGGACTACAAGGATGATCAAGGGACTGGAGGACATGCCTTATGAGGAGAGGCTGAGACACCTGGGGCTCTTTAGTCTGGAAAAGAAGACTGAGAGGGGATTTGATAAATGTTTATAAATATATGAGGGCTAAGTGTGAAGAGGAAAGGGACAGCCTCTTCTCGCTTGTGCCTTGTGATAGGACTAGGGGGAATGGATATAAGATGGAGCACAAGAGGTTCTACCTTAACATGAGGAGGAACTTCATTACAGTAAGGGTCACAGAGCACTGGAACAGGCTGCCCAGAGAGGTTGTGGAGTCTCCTTCTCTGGAGATTTTCAAAACTCGCCTGGATGCGTTCCTGAGTGACCTGTGTTAGGGTAGATTAGGTTGTAGGGTAGATTAGGTTGTAGGGTAGCTTATATGATCCTGCCCTGGCAGGGGGGTTGAACTCAAAGATCTCCAAGGTCCCTTTCAAAACCTAACACTCTGTGATTCTGTGAAATTTCATTTCTCTACCCTGAGTCTGAACATAGGATACTCCAAATTTGGTTTGAAACTAAAATGCCACAGAGATAAAAGATAAGAGACATGCCAGAGACTACACAGTGTTCTACACAGAGATATACACTACTTCGGAAGAGTCCTGCATAGCTCAGTTCCACAAATTTCAGGAAGTCCTGAGTTTATTGGCTGTCTTATGTCACATTGGCTCTTACAGAGCCTCAGAGATTACATTTATTTTACAGCAATATAACACTACCTCTAATAACAGGCTTTCATTTAAAGAACTACTCAAATCTTCCTGTATAAACAAAGCACTTTTTTTTATTTTTAGGAAAACATAAATAAAAGCACAGCAAGTGTATTACCTGTCCACATTACCCAACTGTAGATTTTAATTTACAGACAGACTATTCTGATTGCTGAGTAAATCATGTACTTTTTTCCCCCCACAATTTAAGTTCCACAAAGAACACTTGACCATTATGAATTCAAACTAACTTTAAGAGAATGCATAATTTTTTTTAGTGTATACCTGCAAATTACGCAATCATGAATCTCAAGGAGGATGTATAGACAAAAACATGCAGAACTAAAAGATGCTCTGACTAGATTCAAAAGGTTATCTAAGAGAATCTTGCAAATGACAAAATGAAAATGAATTTGGGAAATTTCTACAGTTCCCATAGGTCCAAATTTTCCAGAATTCAAAGATTTCCTTGTATTATCTGCTATTCATACACCAGAATCTCTGTTAAGTTTGAGGTTATTAAACACTGTTTCTACCTATCTAAGTTCAGTAAGCACTAACTACATGAATACAGAAGTTTCCATTTTAGATGAACACCGAATGGGTTTTTATTGTATTTGCTCATGTTATGGACAGATGTATTCAGTTTGTATGGCAAAGTTTTGGTAGCAGAAGGGCTACAAAGAGAAGCTTCTGTGAGAAACTGCTAGAAGCTTCCCCCATGTTCAGTAAAGCTAATGCCATCTGGCTCCACAATGGACTCACCACTGGCCAAGGCTGAGCCCATCAGCAATGGTGGTAGTGCCTCCAGGTTAAGGGGAATAAAAAAAGACCACAACCCTGTGCCAAAGGGAGGAGTGAGAATATGTGAGAGAAACAACTCTGAAGATCAGTGAGGAAGGAGGAGGAGGAGGTGCTCCAGGTAGAAAAGCAGAAATTCCCTTGCAGGCTGTGCTGGATACCATGGTAAGGCAGGCTGGCCCCCTGCAGCCCATGGAGGTCCATGGTGGAGCAGATATCCACCTGCAACTCATGAAGAACCCCAGAAGGGAGCAGGTAGATGAGCCCAAAAGAGGCTGTGACTCCATGGGAAGCCTGCACTGAAGCAGGCTCCTGGCATGACATGTGACCTCCTGGACAGAGAGGGTCATGCTAGAGGAGGTTTACTGGCAGGACTTGTGACCCCGTGGGGGACCCATGTTGGAACAGTCTGTTCCTGACTGACTACAGCCATGGAAAGGAACCACGCTGGAGCAGTTCATAAGGAACTGCTGCCCATGTGAAGGACTCACACTGGAGAAGTTTGTGAAGGACTGTCTCCCATGAGAGGGATCCACGCTGGAATAGGGCAAGAATGTGAGGAAAGAGGAGCAGCAATGTTTGATGAATTGACCCATTCCCATGCACTGCTGAGGGGAAAGATGTAGGGAACTTAGAAGTGGAGTTAAGCCCTGGAATAAGGGAGGGGTTGGGGGAAGGTGTTTTAAGATTTGGTTGTATTTCTTATTATCCTACTCTGCTATGACTGGCAACAAATTAAATTTCATCAAGTCAGGTCTATTTTGCCCATGATAATAATTGGTGAATGATCTCTCCCTGTCCTTATCTTGAGCCTTTCATTGTATTTTCTCTCCCCTGTCCATCTGAGGAGGGGAGTGATAGAGAGGCTTGGTGGGCACTTGGAGGCCAGTCAGGGTCAACCCACCACAATAGTAAAAGACATCAATTTAAAAGTTTAACAGACAACTGAGGTCAAAGCATCTATATTGATCATCTGATCTTTGCCCTAGATACCTGCTCTTTTTCCAAACAGAGGCTCTCAGTTAAGGAATGATAACATTTTTTCTTTGAGTATAGAATGATTTCCAGTATTCACAAATTCAACTCTTTCTCTTCCCAGCAAGTGCCAAAGTACACCTTTACACCACCTCCTTATTTCAAAATAGTACTTAGAAAATTAATTTTAAAATACTCTGATATTTTCTAACCCACTTTACACATACCAGCATAAATAAAACATGAGAGTATGATACAACAAATACATAAGTACAATAAATATGTTTATAAATATCTATTATATAGTCATTCAAATTGAAGTGCTTATAAATGAAAACTTTGTGTTGTCCTTCCTGCAAGAGAGCAAGGGTAGGGAGGTTATTACCTCATCTTGATATAGTGCTGCCCTCAGTAGAAGTTACTGCCCACAAAATCTACCAGCATGTAGATGTAATTGTTCTCCAATATGGTTCAGAAAGTGATTTAGTTTGGGAGATTGAATTATAACCATTTGAGTAACCTGAATAATTTTATGAGAACCATGTTCAGGAAAGGCTATAAAGGCATTTAACACCGCAAATCTGAGAGAAACGCTCAGCAGTGAGCAGCTGAGGTGCTCTCTTCCTTGTGTAACTGAGTCACAAAGTAACTTAAGTCCTTCAGTCAGTAAATTACACAGAATTACACAGAATTATCATTGAGGATGGAATAGACCTCCAAAATCATGAAGTCCAGCCTAACACCTAAAACGACGACACCTAGATAGACCATGTCACTAGGTGCCACATCCAATCTTTCCTCCACCACCTCCCTGGGCAGGCCATTCCAGTGTCTAATGACCCTTTCCTCTAAGGAAGTACTTCATAATATCCAACCTAAACCTCCCCTGGTGCAGCTTCAGGCCACACCCTCTCGTCCTGCCACTAGTTGCCTGGGAGAAGAGTCCAGCCCCAACCTGCCTACAACTACCTTTCAGGTAGTTGTAGAGAGTGATGAGGTCTCCCCTGAGTCTCCTCTTCTTCAGGCTGAACAGCCCCAGTTCCCTCAGTCTCTCCTCATAAGAGGTTCCCTCAAGACCCTTCCCCAGCCTCATTGCTCTCCTCTGGACCTGCTCCAGCACCTCAATGTCCTTCTTGAAGTGCAGGGCCCAGAACTGTGCACAGTATTTGAGCTGAGGCCTCACCAGTGCTGAGTACAGGGGGAGAATCACATCCCTAGTCCTGCTGGCCACACTATTCCTGATACAAGCCAGGACGCTACTATATACATACTATATATGTCTAAAGTAACTTCACCCCAACTCTTAAATGATACATGACTATTTTTTACTTTAATAAATTCCCTTTCCTAATAAATTCCTTTTCCAAAGGTGAACTGTCCTTATTTGAAAAGTGAAAAAAGGAGAGAAAAATGATAGACAGATTTTGCTGCCAAATGTACAGGAAAGATGTGATGCTGATTCTACTTAAGATTGATTCAATTCTTAAAAATTACTGGAAGAGAATAAAGCTATCTACTTGAAATGAAGGATATATGAATTCTTGGAAAGACTGAGTCTCTTAAGCTGAAAAAAACTCCTTGCATGTACAGCCTCATGTATGAATGTTAAATAAGTCAGCTACTCCTGTGGAAGTAAGAGCAGTTTAAGCTGATACCTCAATATGTTTTACCAAATTTTATGCAATGAGAGTAAGTTCACAAAGGTCAAATTTAGCTAAGAAATCTCACTCTTTAGGCTTCCCCTAGGGACAGTTTAGAACATCTACAGTTAGCCTCCAGCTCTGAATTGCTCTCTTACTAACAAAAGAGACAGAGAGTGAATGAGTGAGAGCTGTGAAAATTCACATTGTGTTCAGCAGCAGAACAGCCCACAGCCCACACCTACAGGTATGGGAAGAGAGATACTTCCTTTCTAAGGAAGAGACTGACACAACTTTGGGCAATCAATTTGCCTACGGATTTGCTTGCAGCACGTGCCAATGTCCAGACTAGATTTAATATGGCTAACTTGATTGCCGTTAGCAAAGTTGCAGCAACACAGACATCAAGAGACAGGTACAACTGCAAAGCTTAATTTTAGAACCTAACTAAGTGGTCTAATTAGATAAAGTGGATAATTCCCACAACTATCTACAGATGACTGATAAGGTATGCTTAGCTTGGTGAGAGCTCAGAGAAAGTTATGGTCTAAGTTATGGTCTCTGTATTCATGATATGTCTTAATACTAGTCCTGAAAAAAACCCAAAACAGACTGATGTAAAAAGTATCAGAATTGTGTCCTTTACATAAAAGAATGAAGTTGCAACAGTGTATTACTTGCTGTAGCAAGTTGCCTCAGCTGCCTCTATGTCTCACCAGCTGGTTATGCTGTTAGGTAAACTCTCAAGTCTCTAAATTAGTAAATTAAGTTAAATATAAATGATGATGCAGGCCTCTCTAGCCACACAGAAATGATGTCAGAAAGGTCTTTACCCTTCCTGACTTCAAATTTAAGCAACAAAAATTGGAACTGATATTTCATTTTCTGAAGGATGCAAAGGAGAGAAAAGTAGGCAGTTTAAACTGTGGGAAAGACTTTTTAAGCTGTGCAAAAGACTACTTGGGCATCTTCTGAGTCAGTGTGTAATCCCTGCACTAAATACAGGAGCGGAGCTTGGAGGATCTACTCACACGAAGCTGGCTTAGACTTGCTTAGCTAATGAGGGTTGATGAGATTTTATCATAAAGAAAGAGTTATAAAGACATATTCTTATACGATTTAGTTTTACAACACTGTAATATATGAGCATGTAGCTCACAACACTGGGCTGTGACCAGTTTACTTTAGAAGTCAGAATGTCAGCATAAATCAACACATACAAGAACATCAAGCCAAAGGATGACCTTATCTGGTAATTTTTGGTGGAATCCAGTAGCATGGGGACATCTACACGTTAGTGTTTTTACTAGCTTGTGACTGGTCACACTTCTGCCTTAGAAGCCCATGTATTCATGCCAATTCTTGGAGATAATACATAATTTCTAAAAGCTACACAAAGCACAAGAGTGATACACACTCCAAATTTTAATTCCATATTTCATCTTTGTGTTCTTTCAATTAAGAGAGTTATGGGATACTGCAAAGATCTGTAATAACATGTAGTTTGTAAGTTATTTTGGTCAGTAGTTCATGCTTCTATGGCCAAATAAAATACTAAATAATGAAAAATGGGCGTTATTTAATAAAACAATGTAGTTTACACCATAAACTCTGAATGCTTTGTTCTAAGTTCATGCCTATTTTTGGAAGACCAAATGTAATAATCCTATTGTCATAAAACTCTCTTTCAGCAGACATGGCACTTTTTGTGTGTAGTATTTTATAAGCACTCAAAGCTGAGAAAAAAAAAAAAAAAATCTGTATTTTATCACTACTCGATGATAGAATTCTTCCATTCTATCCTTATGTGAAGTTCAATAAAACAGCAATTCTGTAAAACATAATACTCCCTAGAACTTTATTTAACAGAATGGTATTTCAAAGTCTCAAGCCTTACACTTAATGTGAAATCTTCTCTTCAGCCTTTAAGGATCACACAAATATAAGGAAAGTCTCCTTGTTACTCTTTAGCAGGTTTGTCCTGAGCAGTAAATTGAATTGAAAGCGTAAAACCCCCTAAACAAGTAGCCTGAAACTATGTAACATTAATTCCTTAAAATCTATAATGATACAGTGTTTTACTACCATGGTATTTGTCAAAACATTGGAGTTATGGTAACAATGAAGCAGAAGTTAAACTTTTAAACCAAACATCATTGTCACAAACAAACTTAAGGCAGAGGCCCACATCACATAGGAGATCACCTATCACCTGCCTTAAAATCTAGTCAAAAATGGTCACCCAATGTCTCTTCTGTAGTCCGTGAAGAAAAATGAAATTTCTTAATTTCAATGTGCTTCACATATCTTAAAAGGGGACTGATCACTTCCTCAAAGTTTTTTACTGAGTACAAGGAATCCTAAGCAATTTGCTTAGATTAGACATCTTTACAGCTATAGTAGATAAATTAAACCTACAGTGACTACAGTAGAACTTGGAAAATCTTGGGTTGTTTAAAAACCCTGGTCTAAAATGTATCTTCCCAGGGACAATAAAACTTCATAAAGTAGCCCTATCATTTTGCCAATTTAAACTCAACTGGACACATGGCAAAAACATTCAAAACTACTTCTCATTGAAACAGAAGTTTGCTGTGACTGGCTCTTTGACCTTAGGAAGACTAACACTGGATATGCTAATACTTTGAGTGTGAGAAATTGTCTAAATTTCAATTTCTATTCTATAGTGTCAAGAGAGGATGGTACCCTTGCATACTATCAGGATGGACCCTTCTATACTATCGGGAAAATTCCATCCCCTGTCCCCACCTCACCCTTCCCACCCCACCTCCAAACCAAAATGAAAAACTACCCCCCAAAAAAAAGTTATGAGAGTAATCTCAGCCTGGTACCTCATCTAACCTGTCAAAGTCAAGTTTATACAAAGAGCTAAGGTTATGAAATTGCTGTTACTTTCTAAGCAAAGGAACAGTGGCAGCATAATTCAGAGTGGAACTTACAGGCAAATGTCCCAGATCTACTTGGCACCTACCACATTTTATTGCCAAGGACACCAGCCAGTGGTACAATGGTGGTGAAGATATCTTTTCTCACCAAAAAATGGCACAAGCCAGATGGGATCAAATCCACAGGACTCTGGAATGGTGTTGATGGACTTAAAAACATAAGAAGGCTGACTAAAAAATAAAAAAATCTACAGGATCAGAAAGAATTCAATAGACTAAGTGCTGAACAAAGGCCAGTGCAGCCAAAATATCCCACTGGAGTTTTAAGAAACTTAAGCATGGAATTTAGCATTAGCAGCACCAAAGCAATCACTGAAGTTCTACTCAGATAATATATATCATCTAAATCAGACAAGTTCTGATTCTCTTCTTGGTAGCATTTGTTCATCCCTAACTGAACTACTAATTCTTTTTTTCCCTACTATCAGCAAAGAATCATTTGTCATTAAGATGAAATTCCTGTCAAAAAAAAAAAACCCAAAGACAACCTCCTCCCCCTAAAACCACTTTTCTTCTGACCTTTACAGAGGTAACTTGAATGAAGGAGATGAAGTAATTGCAAGTCTTTCAGAAAGTAATAATAGGAACGTTAACAGCAATCTAGTTTATTCATAGAAGTCCTTCCCCTAATTGTCCTCCAGCATGGCTTTGGATTATATCCAGCTGAAAGCTGAATTAAATACATACATTATTGGCATCACTACATTACAAATAGTGTGGAAAAGATGTGCAGTTTCTGCCTTACACCCAAAACTAATGCAAACCCATTAGAATCTTTTAATTATGGTTGAGTAAACCTGAACACACACAAGTAAGTGTCATGATTCAATTTGGATCCCTTCTCACCCCACTGAAGTTCATTTAAATCTCAAAAAGGTCTATTCTTCCCCATAGCCTATTTTTTATGACTAAGTAAAGTTAAAAAAAACCTCTACACACTACAACCCGGAAACCCCCCAAGCCCACAGAAGCCCCTGACTAGTACAATATAAAGTAATCATTAACACCCCAAGTGGTCTTTCTGGTCACATTTTGTTGAGCTTTGGGGGCAGGATTAGAATCAATAGATTCAACATAGATACACTGCAGCAGAAGTTGCACTCAGCCTAGTCACATACAGAAGCAAGCTGCATTTGGCGAGTGGTTTGTGGGGGAGTTTTTTTGTACTGTGGAACTTATATCATCACAAACCACAAGTTCTTTTTCCTGTTCTTTCCATGCATGCTGTTCAGAAGAGAATTTTATTTATAGTGGTACATTTCTCTGCAGAGCAGCACAGGATCCAGAAGAGAGTTTTTAATGAAGCAGCAGTAGAATTGGAAGCTTTTTGCTATACAAAGCAATTATCTTGAAACTCCTGAGAATGCAGCATTTTGGATGAACTCTGAAAAAAAAAAGGTTACTTTCCAATCAAGGAAAAATATAAAGGAGAGTAACATCTCATGTCATTAAATAAAATTATGAGGATATGCTAAATTATACTTACCACAAATCCCTATGCATAGCCCCCGATGCCACAGCTATTCATAATATTATTATATTATGCCCAACTGGAAAAAAAAAAAAAAAAAATCTCATCTAACTTGTCTATCCAAAATTAAAAACTCCATGTGGACAGCTATAACTAATTCATACTATAGGGAACTATGTATTGATATTTGAGAACAATCAGAGTAATACATGTGTTAAGGAAAAATATTCATTGCTCTCTGTAGAGAACTGGAAATTCTTAGAATTCCCTGGAATTTTTTGTAAAAAGGTAAACTTAAATATGTATCTGGTGACTAGCTACATAACAGGTATAAGCAAAAAAAAGAACCATATTCAATTTTTACTTCTTACACAAAAGATCAGTGACTTCACCTAACAGTGGTGCTGAATAAAAATAACCAAGACAATTTGGTCGGGGTATTAGAAGAAATACTAGATGAATACAAAATCTGCCTTTTGGCTAAACTGACATATAATATTTTAAATTTCTGCTCTGTTTTTTAAATCATTACAGAAATTAACTTAGTCTCTTCATCTAGTCTAGTTTTCAGGCCTTGGAGTGCCACTTTTAATAACTCAGAGACCGAATAAGATTTATGGTCCAATATATGAATCCAAAGGGATTTGTTTTAACAATCAGATCCACTGAAAAGTAATCAAAATTAGTATCATTTAGTGTCTAACATTTAGACACATGCCCTGTACTCAGAGGCAACAAAATGACCCTAAACGTGCTAGGGAACAGTAACAAGAAAAGCATGTCAAAAAAAAAAAAAAAAGTTTTTACACCATTTCCTTGATAATTTGTCAAAGATTACCCTACAAATATTTTATTTAAAATAGATCTGATTGGAAATGTCTTACTTAATGAAATAAGACTTCATGCTCAGGGACAGGCAGAAAGGTTCTTTTTACATCATTGTTACCAAAATCCCAGTAAATGAAGAACTCTCTAATGGTTTAGAATTAGAAAGCAGGCATTTCTTTATTGCGACACTGGATACATGGGGGATTGTTCCACCTATTGTGCATCTCGCACCTGGCACCCGTACAAGCTTATATCCCCCCTGTACGTACATAGGCATTCATTTTCACATAAAGTTTAGACATATTCATTCTATTTCTGGGAACTAATTATGCTTAAAACACAGTTGCTACGCATGTGGCCTGGATCTCTTCCCTGTGGGTCTCTGTTGGTCTCTGGTGGACCATAGTGGTTGCAGAAGAGGGGTCTCTTAGTGTTCTATATGTGAACTTTGAGGCTTCCTTCCACATAAGGTCATATCTTAGCCCATCCCTCTGTAGAATGGCAACCACTAATCTATACACTCCTCCAGGATACCAGCCACAGTTGATGTCCTTGATTTTGTTCTTATCTGAGGCCCCATACAACATTTTCCCTCCAGGATGTGCCAGTTACAGTTCTAGAAGTTGATATCCTTTTTTGCATTCCTGCCTGAAGCCCCTTACAGCTATTCTGTTCTTGATATACAGCATCATCATGGTGGAGATGAGAAGTTAATGTCGTAGGACATCATTCCAATACATATTCATGCCTTCTCCTTGCTGGAAGGAGTTAAGGACAATTGTACTATCATGGGTCAATCTATGTTCTGATATGCTGCCTGCATTATTGCAAGTTATCAACTACTAATCTGATGCTTGACAAAATCCAACTCTCACATGATCATCATCACGAACAGAGGTTTGATTTTGCAAGGTTCTTGAACTTGTAGCTCTTCTGTTGTCAGGGACTGGAAGCATTTCTTTATGGTGGCCAGCTGCACAGAAGAGTGGCAGAACATGGATATTACTAGAAAGCAACACCTTAAAAAATATGAGCAGTGAGAAAAGTTTTTTATATCTCACCTGATCCCAAGCCTCAGTAGAATGTGAGCTATACTCCATCAACTAATTAGAAACTGGGTAGTTACAGTATTCCAGCACACAGCCCATTCATACAAACACATCGGATGCAAACGGTAAACTCACAGTACCACTGTCAATAACCGCTAATTACAGATCAAAAGAGCATTAACTTGTTCTAGCATTTTAGCAATTTAAAACTAAGTGGTTACAGTGGCCGGGGTAAACTGCTCAAATACAGCAGAAAATTATTTTGACTCTTCTCCATCTACAAGAACACTCTAACCTCTTCTTCCCTTCTTGTATTGCCTCCTCTCATCCTACCATTACACTTGATAGGGCTCCTCTTTGGAATTGCTTTGATTCACAGTGTCGTGTTGAGAAGAGCTTGTATATTTGCTGCTTGAAGCACTCCAGCAGAAATAGGACTCAAATTATGGAGCTTTGTATCATCAATACCGCTGCATAGTTACTTTACACCCACATAAAAATCACCTAAATAATTGTCCAAGAAGAGATTTCTGTTATGCATTTAAGCACTCGTTACCCGACATATTTGTTAGCTTAATTGTAAAGTGTGATGAACTGCAATGACAAAGAGGATCATACAGATTTAAATAGCTTGTAAATTTTATAAAGGCATTGTACTTCAATCTGAGTTAGAGGATGCAGTCAGTGGAGTACAACCTATGCACCTACATTCAATCTGTTTGTATGTATGGAGTGCCTATTGATTAGAGGCATGGTAAAAATTAAAGAACTAATGTCAGCAGAGGTGATGAAAGACATGAATGGAATAGGGAAAAGCAGAGAAAATAAGACAGAATCCAGAGTTTATTAGTTCAAAGCCAAGTGCAAAGATACTAAACACAAAACTACTTTCCGTTAGAACAGACCTCACTATGTCTTAAAAGGGAATAACAGCAGCACTATATTTTGCACATGCTGTTTACATAGGCTATAAACTCCACAGCTGGTGTTTTGACAGACCCCCACAGAACACGGCTGACACCAATAGTAATACACAAAAATAATTAGTGATTGGAAAACCAAAAAAGTGTAAGAAAACCACAGTGGAAATCAGGATGAAATAGTAAATTATATGTTTATTTTCAAATGTGACAATATGCCAATAAATAATAGCATATGATCCTATGACAACAGGTATCACCTAACTGGTGAATAAAACCAGATGCAAGGCTAAATGGAAATATATATTCTTTCCCAACTTTAAATCAACCCCTTTATTAGAAAACACTTCTTTTTTATGTTTTATACATATAAATATACCCACACACAAGCGATACTAGTAGTATTTGCAGAGGAAATAGGCACAATGCAAATGTATGTGTCTTATATCTGGCTATTTTGCAACCATTTATTTTGTGATTGTCACTATTATCTGCAGAAAATCCAGAAAGACAGAAAGGATACTAAGGGAGCTGGTGGAAGGGCCCACTTAGCCCTTTCAATCATCTACCAGCAGTCCTGGCTAAACAGGGGGGTCCCAGTGGACTGGAGGTTACCAAATTAGATTCCCATCTACAAGAATGGCCAGAGAAAGTTAGGACTTAAATGTAGTTGGTGGCCAGTCACAAGTGTTGGCCCCCAGGGCTCCTTACTGGGGCCTGTTCTCTTGAATATCAATGATCTGGATGAAGGGATTGAGGGCACCCTTAGGAAGTTTGCAGATGACACCAAGTTTGATGGGAATGTTGATCTGCTTGAGGGTAGAAAGGCTCTACAAAGGGACCTGGACAGGCTGGATCAATGGGACAAGGCCAATTGTATGAGATTCAACAAGGCCAAGTGCTGGGTCCTGCATTTGAGTCACGACTCCATGCAACACTACAGGCTTGGCAAAGAATAGCTGAAAAGCTGTCCTGTGGAAAAGCACCTGGGATGCTAGAACGGATTTCTCAGGGAGGTGGTGGAGCCACCATCCCTGAAGGTGTTCAAAAAGCGTGTAGATGTGGCACTTCAGGACATAGTTTAGTGGTCATTATAATGTTGGGTAGACGGTTGTAATTGATGATCTTAGAGATCTTTTCCAACCTTAATGGTTCTATGTTGATCAACAGCTTGAATAAGAGCCAGCATGTGCCCAGGTGGTCAAGGCCAACAGCATCCTGGTTTGTATCAGTGTGGCCTGCAGGACTAGAGAAGTGATCAACCTCGTGTACTTGGCACTGGTGAGGCCACACCTTGAACACTGTGGTCACTTTTGGATCCGGCACTACAGGAAGGTCATTGAGGTGCTAGAACATTGAGGTGCTAGAAAGATCTGTCACTACAGGAAGGTCATTGAGGTGCTAGCACATTGAGGTGCTAGAAAGAAAGGCAGTGAAGCTGGTGAAGGGTCTTGAGAACAAGTCTTACAAGAAGCAGATAAGGTAACTTGGGTTATTGAGTCTGGAGAAGAGAAGGCTCAGGAGAGACCTCATCACTCTCTACAACTACCTGAAAAATGTTGTAGTGGGGGGGGGGGGGGGCTGTCAGTCTCTTCTCCCAAAGTTGGCTCTGATTTAAGCAAGGGGTGAGACCAACCATAACCCAAGGGTTCTTCCAGTGAAGTTATTATCTAATTCTATTTAAATGTTTGTACTGGTTACATAAGTTACAGTCATTTAATAGACTTACTTTCTATACAAACAGAGTTGTTATTATTTGTGAAGTTTTATGTTATGCAAAATTACATACATGCAGAAAAAATTTATTTCAAAAGGGCAATTCCCATACCGTATCCTCCTTCATAGAAGCTTTGTGGGAGACCTTGTTTTTCTTCCATCACTGTGGCTTTTAAATAATATAAAAGCCAAGGAAATCATTGTAACCTTTGTATGGTTCAATTATCTAGTGAATGCAAATCAGAATGGTTTGGAAGGAACCATAAAGATCATTCAGTTCTGATGTCCCTGCCATTGGTAGGGATGCCTTCCACTAGACAAGGTTGCTCAAAGTCCCATCCAGTCTGGCCTTGAACACTTTGAGGGATGGGGCATCCATAACCTCCCTGGGCAACCTGTTCCAGTGCCTCAACACGCTCAGAGTGAAAATCTTCTTCCTTATATCTCTCTATTCCTCCCTCATATCTAATTGAAATCTACCCTCCTTCAGTTGAAAGCCATTAGTCCTTGTCCTATCCAAACAAATGTTCATTTCTATCTTGGTTGTTTTTCTTCATTTTATTTTCAGACATTTCTGAAAGGAAGCCCAGTACTTAAGTATTGATTCTTTTAAGACTGTTTCTTGTCAGGTTTTAGGAATTTCCCTTTGTAAACACCCTCTGTAACAGGATTACTGACTTCAGCATTGAGTTACGCTGTTCCCGTTTGTCAGGATTTTATCCCTGCCTAGAAAAAATATTCTCATCAAAAGTGTTATGTTAAAATTGAAAACTTCCTGGTCTCAGTCAGGTGACATCTCTGACATATAACACCACCATCCCCAGCATTTTCTCTACAAATTCCTGACAAATTCTGCTCCTGATCCCAAGAAAGATCATTTACAGCCACCTAACAGACACAGCACCTTTCACCTTAGTATGTTGGCTAAAATGCCAGCCAAAGTTTTCCTCTACTAGCATTCAATGATCCCCTCTGATACTGAAAATGTACAAAAGCTTAGAACACGGTGGTTTATATTTCTCGCATACAAGTTTACGGATTGCCTCACCTTCTAGGCAGAACCTGGTTTCTCATTAATACTGCACAGTCTATATGGCCTGAAAAAAATTATCTTTTCAGTTAAGGACATTAAAGAAAAAGTAGTAAGGCACTGAACAGAATTTCCAGAGCTGCCTCCTGCAGCCAAACAATACAGACAAACTACAGAGTTTGAAGTATGCTCATCAAGTATGGCAGACATGTAATTCTCTGTCTAGAAAAGTCAGAGTCAGCAACAGAAGCTATTTGGAACAGAAAGAAAGAAGAAAGCATTCTGATTAGGAGTTATATACAAATAGGAATGATCAAAAGGAGGAGGAGTTATGCATAATGGGATCAGGGTGGTACAATCAAAGACTGAAAATAGATACTTCAGTAAAAGAAAGTGAAATCAAGGGATTTTTACACATTGTAAAGAAAAATTAGTCAGGCATTGCCACCTGATCCTTAAAGTTCTGCTTCCAGCCATTTAAAATTGTTCACCAGAAAAATCAAATTTACTTTTGCAAATAATTGACATTGAAAATGCTGATTTTATTTCAAAATCAGAACTGATGGGAAGCAGAAACATCAAAATTCTATATTTTTAGCTTTAAATGCTTCACCAAATACATGGTGCATTATTTAATGTAAAAAAAAAAAAAAAAAAAAAAAAAAAATCACAACCACATTTTGCACATCTTTAAAGAAAATAATGTGTAGTTTCCCTGACTACAAGGGATCCACATGGAAAGCACAGCTCTGCTGCTGTTCAGGGAAGTTCTTGCCCTTTCTGGTTTTGCATTTTAATCACTAAATCAAGTAACTAAAGATTTCCCCACCTCTAGTACTTAAGTTCACAATTACAGTCTCTGCTCATTTGAATGTCTAGTCAAAAGTGAGTTACCTTTTCCACAACATGAGCTGCAATCATTTTGCCTGTTACAAAGATCTATGGCTTACATAAGAGAGCATTTTTTTTCTCAACATTTTCAAAAGCTGCAAACAATCTGTTTAGGCTGTATCACTGCAAGGTAATCTCAGACAAAGATATTGGACTTGAAATCACTGTGATAAAAAAAGCCTCTAAAACATTCTGACATCATGGCAACACATGCCACTGGCCATTAGCAATTCTACCATTACCAACCCAGGAACAACAGAACACTATTTCTAAAACCAAAATAATATATTTTTTAAAAAGTAATATGATACAAGATGGAGGGAAATAATGCTGTTCTCAGAAAATCATTTTTATTCATGAGAACATTTTTGATTCTCATATTTGACTTGGATTACACTACCCACCCAGAAAAATATTTGCAGCATTCACCTCCTGACTTAGCATGAACATGCTGGCACAGGGATGACAAAGGAGAAGAGCCTTCTGATGTCAGTCTGGCATTAATTAGGCCAACCCACCCAAAGGAAATAGCAGGAATGTTGAGAAGCTGAAACGGCAGCAATCACCTATTTCTCTGGAGGATTAGATGTATGTCAACAACAGCTTCAATTCACTCATAAGGGATTGGTAAACTATGAAAAAAAAAAATATATGAAAAAGTGTGTGAAAGCATCAAGAGAAAAACCAGAGCAAGGGTTAAGAGATTATCAGATTCACTGCTGTCAAACATGTGATTTGTAACAGGAGGATGTCAACAAGGTTATACCACACTGCATGCACTACTTACATCTCTGTTAACCTAAAATGTAGGTTATAGCCCCAACAATAACCTAAATGAGGAAATAAATACACAGGTTGCCTTTTGTCTAGTACACACACCTCTCCTGGCAGAGGGCAATTCTTTGCTAGAGCTTTTTACACTATACTGGAGAAACATTATCTGTTCACAGAATCACAGAAATACTAAAGCTGGAAAAGACATGTGAGATCATCAAGTCCAGCCTATGACCCAACACCACCACACAGGATAGACCATGGCACTAAGTGCTACATGTAACCTTTCTTTAAACACATCCAGGGACAGTGACTCCACTGCCTCCCTGGGCAGGCCATTCCAATGTCTGTTCACCCCGTCTGTCAGGAAGTGCTTCCTGATATCCAACCAAAACCTTCCCTGGTGCAGCTTTAGGCCATGAGCTCTCATCCTGTCACTAGTTGCTACTGGGAGAAGAACCTGGCCCCCACCTGACTACAGCCTCCCTTCAGGTAGTTGTAGAGAGCGATAGGGTTCCCCCTGAGTCTCCTCTTCTACAGGCTATAACAACCCCAGCTCCCTCACCCTCTCCTCATAAGACTTTCCTTCTAGTCCCTTCCCCAGCCTCGCTGTCTCCTCTGGACCTGCTCCAGCACCTCAATGTCCTTCTGGAAGTGAGGGGCCCAGAACTGTGCACAGTGCTCGAGGTGAGGCCTCACCAGTGCTGAGTGCAGGGGGAGAATCACACCCCTAGTCCTGCTGGCCACACTATTCCTGATACAAGCCAGGATGCCATTGGCCTTCTGGGCCACCTGAGCACACTGCTGGCTCATGTTCAACTGGTTGTCACCCAGCACTCCCAGTCTCTCTCCACTGGGCTGCTCTCCAGCCACTCATCCCCCAGGCTATAGTGCTGCCTGGGGTTATCGTGGCCAAAGTGCAGGACGCTGCACTTGGTCCTGTTGAACTCCATACTGTTGGCCTCAGACCATCAACCCAGCACATCCAGGTCCCTCTGCAGCATCTTCCTACTGTTCAGCAGATCAACACTCCCTCCCAGTTTGGTGTCATCTGCAGAGTTACTGAGGGTAGACTCAGTTCCCACGTCCAGATCATCAGTAAAGATGTTGAATAGGACTGGGCCCAGTACTGATCCCTGAGGTACACCACTGGTCACCGGACGCCAACGGGATGCAGCACCGTTCACCACCACTCTCTGGGCCTGGCCATCCAACCGGTTTTTAACCCAGAGAAGGGTGCACCTGTCCAAGCTGTGGACTGCGAGCTTTTCCAGGAGGATGCTGTGGGAGACTGTGTCAAAGGCTTTGCTGAAGTCAAGGTAAACCACATCTACAGCCTTCCCCTCATCCACTAGGCAGGTCATAGAAGTCATAGAAGGATACGAGATTGGTCAGACAGGACCTTTCTTTCCCAAACCTATGTTTTCTGGGCCTGATTGCCTGGTTGTCTTCTATGTTGCACGATGGCACTCAGGATGATCCGCTCCATAACCTTGCCAGGCACCGAAGTCAGGCTGATGGGCCTATAGTTCCCTGTAACCTCCTTCCAGCCCCTCTTGTGGATGGGAGTCACATTGGTCAACCTCCAGCTATCTGGGACCTCCCCAGTTGGCCAGGACCAATGATAAATGATGGAGAGCAGCTTAGCCAGTTCTTCTACTAGCTCCCTCAGCACCCTAGGATAAATCCCACCCAGATTCATAGACTTGTTGGGATCTAAGTAGCACAGCAGGTCACTAACTACTTCCTCCTGGATTACAGGAAGGATATTCTGCTCCCCATCCCCATTCACCTTAGGCATTTTTGTACTGAGAAGACTATAAAGCAGTCCATAATTATATGACTACAAACATGAAATCCTACATAAACACACAGATTTATCTAACCCTTCAGAAAAATATTTCACATGAGCTACCCAGAATTTCAACAAATATGACATTTTTTAATATTAAAAGGTCTCTATAGATCCCTCATTATTGTATTTCTAGTTCCCAAAATTATCTCAATAATAAAGTAATGTAGCAATTACAGAACTTCAATTAACACTGAAGTATCTTGGAGAAAATCCCGTAACGCTTTGCAAGCTGACGACAGACAGATTCTGTGTGGCAAAAATGGTCTAGCAAAAATATTTTTATACAAATGAAAGGTGACAGCTTTATTCAGTTCACTATTTAGCTCATTTTATTCTACTGCACACAGTGTCTACAGTACGTGGTCAAAAGAACATGTTTGTTAACTTCTGTATCATACCTATGTTCACTTCTTCAGTTCTCCTCACTATATGTATATAGGATTGGTTTTTGTTGGTTTTTTTTCATGTGAAGATGTTCCTCATCAGCTTGCCACCTGGCAGAAGAGGGAGCACCATTCAGTCCCTGGTTTAGATTGGGGATTCAAATTCTCAGTTGTTGTAATTCATCACATGCTTATTTATATTACAGATTTTTATCATGCACAGGTCAAACTTTGTATGTGAATAAAAGGTATAATGAGGTGTCCTGGTTTGAGTGAAAACAGAACTAATTCTGTTCAGTAATTTTACTTTTCAGCTTGGTTCTTTTAATTAACTGCACTTTCTGAAGTTAGCAGCCTGTTTTCACAGACAGTGCCTGCTTCTAGCAATGATAACACCTTATGTTTGGAGTTACTACCAAGGATTGGTATGCAGACCAAGGCCAATGCTGGGTCCTGTGTACCACACTGGGAGGTGCAGGGCGTGAGAGGCTGCACCTTCAGGGAGGAGCGGACAGGACGGGAGACTCTAAACTGACCAGCGAGGGATTCCATCCCATATACGCCATATTTGGTCTAGAGCTGAGGGACCCAAAGGGTCTCTGGGCTCTTCTCTCCCCTCTTGGACTGCTTTGCCAGCTTTTGCTTGGCTTGGCTCGGGTCCTCTTTTGGTTCCTTCCCTGGAGCACCCAAGGAGGACTGCCTTCGATCCGATCTACGTGTTCCTGAACCCGGTACCAGAATCCAGCTCCTGAACACATCTCCCGTCTGCTGCGGGGCCCAGTCTGGGACTCCCCCGAAGCCTGCACAACATCAGTGGTGACGGTGATGTAATTACCATCAGGGGGGTTGGGTTCCATACTGGTTTTGTATATATTTGTATATATTCCATTTTTATAATTATTATTTTCCTTTTCATTAAAGCTGTTCTAGTTTCCTTTTCTAATCTAAGTCTCTCTCCCTTATTCCCTTTCTCTTCCCCTTTGGGGAGGGAGGGGGGTTAACAGAGAGCGTCTCTGTTATAGGTTTAAGGGGTTGCCCTGACCCTAAACCACGACATGAGGGTTCTTAGGAAAACACAAAAATGCATGTGAACAAATTCAAGCAGATAACCTCTAATTACAAGTAGAAAGAAAGTATTAATCAAATAGGTAAAATTGCAAAAAAAAGATATATTCTCCTGTCAGGTCTCAGAAAGCCTCATTTATATCCTGTCTCATTATGAGACAGATCAACATGAGAGCCAAAGAACTAACTTGCTTCTTTTCACAACTTCTCTATCCATCAAGCCTTAGGTTGTTTGTTTGTTTATTTGTTTTCCTGTTTTGATAGAATGGACACTCAGTTTGTCTTACATTGCCCTTATAAGGAAAGGAAATAAGGGTAACATTCAGGTAATCTCTCTAATTAAGTCATGTCATGAGAGTTTAGTGGTGTGAATGCTCATCAGGAATGCTCATTCTGATATGCCAGCTTCCAGCAAATTATGAGTTGCCAAACATAATCAAGAGCATGAATTACAAGAGCTATCAGCAGTGTCAGGCTGGGTAAGGAAATAAAAGCAATGGAATTAGCAAATATATTTTTGCCCCAAGATTATGAATTTCAAATTAAAACAAATAATCAAACTATTCATCCTGATTGCATTTTCCCAGTTTTTTAAATAATAATTTTTTTTTCATACATTGTTCACTAATGAACATAATACTAGAGATGTTAGGTAGCCTGAACTTTTAATACCTTTCTATTAGAAGACAAAGAGAAATACTCCTAGTTTTTTCTAGAAAGCACTCCACTCAAACACACTGGAAAATACTTCAAGAAAGGGCTACTTTGTCTAATGGGAGAACTGGGGACAAAAACTCCACAAATGTTCTCCTGCAGAATTTTCCTAAAATATTACCAAAATGTTGAGATAACCATAAGAAATTAAGGCCTTTCACCTCCCAGTCAGGTACCTTCTGACGAGATCATTTTCACTTCAGATGTGTCTCATGGAAACAACATCAGCAGATAATCAGCTACAAGTTTAATCACCTTAAATGCCCAGTATAGAACAACCAAAAAATACTTAAATTCAAGCCTAGGGAATTAATTTTCTTTACCCAGAAAACAAATCTTAGGCACCCTGCTACAATAGCATTAACTCAGGGTGCACATACCAAATTCATGTAAGCATTGAGACCACAAAGGTTAACTTGTTGATCATCTGTATCAGCCAACTGGGAATACTCAGGTAGGAATCTGTCAATCCCTCTTCCTGTAACTGATTCTCTGTAGGACACATAAAAGTTATTACACCAGTGAGAATTACTGAATACCCCAGTGGTTTGAGTCCTTGCTGGAGAGACATCAGTTTCAGGCTCTAGTCACATATTTGTAGAAAGACTTCAATATTTTGAAAGAAAATGAGGTATTCCCTCTCTTAAGAAAAGCCTCTAATGAATAACCTAAAGACGCTCTTTCTCACCCAATAGCAACGGTGGCAATTATGCCAAGAAAGATAAAAACTTTATAAAGAGGGATTTAAAGACTCCTACTGCAGAATACTTCCAGCTCAGTTGTTAGGGCATCTCCCTCTATATTCATCTCTACCCATGGTTCCATAATAAAGGAATGCTTTAATCCAAATAAAATGGAATGGTAACTTCTTTCATTCATATTTTGTGGAGTACTAGATATGTTCAGTGGCTCTGCACTGAGTGATCTGTGAGTTAGCTGATGCACAGCTTGCACCTACACTGGCAAAAAGGCTATGCTTAGCTAGGAAATCCATCTGGAATTTAGGAGATGAACTGAGTGTTCAGCTGGTAAATACCACCAAAAGGCTGGCACTTCTATGCGTACCCAATACTGGCCTCACTGAACAGTTAAGTAACTAGGAAATTTCTCTAAGGTAAATCTAAATGGTTGGAGTTAATAGCTAGCAGCTGAGAATAGATTTCTAGATGTGTACATTTTTGATTTAAGAGGTTGAAGTAGCAAGTATGAACCTTCTGTTGGTCTACGTATTGCCTTACTTCTCTCCCGGGTTAGACTGCAAGCCAGAATGGTACCAAATGACAGGTGGGAGCATGTGACAAGATACAGGGCACAGAATCAGGCAGATGACAGTCAAAAGATCAGGAGAGACTGGGTTTTACACAGGAGGCAGTGCCCCCAGTTCATGAGCTTTGATCATCATCCCCCAGACACAAGACAAATCCAGCAAGATCAGGAGTAGCAAGGTACATGAACAGACAACAAGCATTGCTAACAACGTCTCAGGCAGGGACCTGCACTGAAATACAATCTCAAATGCAGGAGAGAGACTTCTGCCAGCTCTTTGAAATGTGGCCCAGTTGTGCACACTGTGATAAGATTAAGGTATTTCTATCCCTTTCCAGATACTATTGCACTCCTTTGTTATTTCTGGTCTAATGATTCATCAGACTTGACAGTCAATCAATCAGACAGACAGTAAAAACGAATGCAAAAAGCTGAAAACATCTACCAAACCTCTGAATTTCCAAACAGGTCTCATTTTAATTCACAGTTAGTCAATCATTATTGACTGTGAAATACTCTAGTGAGCCAGAAGACTCCTTATTATCAATTGTGATACCTTTAACATCTACCCATTCATGTAATATGCTTATAGTATTCTTTAAGTCATATATTCCCATGCACCATTTCCACACAGGCTCTCTCCATCTCATGATAAAAACAAAATTATTGTCACAGTTCAAAGCCACTCATGTTCTCCCAGCAGTCACACTTTTCTTAATGAAAATAAAAGTGGAAGTAGAAGGAAGAAAAATAACTGGCATACATATTACCTTCTGTAAGTACCTTGACTTCTGAAAGTACTACAAAGAAATTACGAGAAATGCATTGCTTTGCAATACTAGAACAGTATTCAAGGCAGAAGATCTAGGAAATTCTGAAGACATTTTGGAGGCTTCTTTTTCTTCTTTTTTTTGTCTCCCATTAAATTTCATCCTTCAACAAAAACTCAGAACAAAAACTGCAAACCATTTACTCTACTCAGTGTTTGCAAAAGAAACTCCTGAGGTAGCAGCATAGACATCTTTATGGTTAATACAATGACAGGAACCTCTAAGTATGATTCAAAGTATTCTGAAGTGCAACAGGCCAAACAAATTGGAAGTCAAAATGTGCCTCCACTGAAAATAAAGGAAGTCCAGAGAACTACCTCGGATATAGCTGCAATTATAGGTAAATTTATCTGAAGTATCAAACTCTGATACAAATGATGTCTCAAACATTGTGTGAAGAACACTCTGACCTGAAAGAGTTGATGGCTGATATGAGAAGCAGCCTTCTGATTAGAACAAGGGACAAAATATGCCAGCTAAGCGGAAGTGAAGTACATCAGAAGGTAAGTGGCTTTGTCCACTTGCCAAGTTTCCATATGTGCTGCCTACCAGACAAAGGGTAATAAAGCACAGGGGCTCTGCAACCACTGACTCTGTTGGTAGAAAGGGTTGGTGCTGCTCTTCCCCCTCTCATGCATGTGAAGAAAGGTGGTTACCATCTCTTTACACTTTCTGTACAAATTAGCACCACCTCTCTACACTTCCCATGCAAATTAAAGGATACACCAAGCAACACTCCTCTTAGCAGGGAGTAAAAAAAGGTTTGAGTAGACCGGCAGGTGTGCACCCACCACCAAAGACCCCCAAGGAATGGACCAGTGAGATGTTACTGGAACGTTGGATGGTGATCTGGAACTTTGCCTACACTTTCACTCTCCTCACCTTCTCTTTCTTTTAAGTACATCATATACAGTTTTAGTCAGGGGATTTATGCTATGAACCTGTGGTATAAATCTCCTTAATTCGACCCAAGCAAATCACTGAACCTCACTCCCTCCTGCCTTCTCCATCAAGAAGAATGTGACATGAAGTCAGGCATGGTGAGTCCCATGACTATGGTTCCTGTCATACATCCACCTAGGAGAAAGAATCATAGCTAAATGATATATTCAATATATCAAATATATTCACTTCATTAATGTTGATGGCTGTTTTAACTCCCCAGTTGTTACTGAATGTGTTTCAGAAATGAGGTTTAGTTACAAAAATATACTGAATGAAGAAATGGAATAACTATTTCAAAAGCAGCTGAATCAGGATTTAAATCAGATAATGCACTAGATTTTATGCTGAAACTCCATTATCATCTTTCCAATTCCAGAAGTATAAATAAGGCTATTGCAATCACCTCCCTCACTTTGTAATATGCTATCTTCACTTCTATAACGTGCATAAATAATCACTGGAGGAACATCAGCATCACAAAATTTATCATAATAAAAAGTACCACAAAAAATCAATTATTTAATTTACAGGTGTGAAACTGCTTCAACCTTATATAGTTTCTTTCATCTAAGAAACTCAACTTCAGATGACCATTCTCTGAAAATTGTAATTCAAAACAGAATGTTATTTTTAAACTGAATTACAACCTTTGATCTTCAAAATAAAAACATGAGGCCTGAAACAACTTCTTAGAATCACAGAATCATAGAATAGTTTTGGATGGAAGAGACCTTCAAGATCATCAAGTCTGACCTTATGCCTAGCCCTATCAAAAAACACTAAACCATGTCCCTAAGCACAACATCTTAAACAGTTCCAGGGATGGTGACTCCACCAGCTCCCTGGGCAGCCCATTCCAACGCCTGACAACCCTTCCTGTAAAGAAATGCTTCCTAAAATCCAGCCTGAACCTCCCCTGGGTCAACTTCAGGCCATTTCCTCTTGTTCTGTCACTTGTCACCAGGGAGAACAGTCCAACTCCTGCCTCGCTACAACTTCCCTTCAGGTAGTTGTAGAGAGCAGTAAGGTCTCCCCTCAGCCTTCTTTTCTCAAGGCTAAACATCCTTAGATCCCTCAGCCTTTCCTCGTAAGAGACAGGATCCAAACCCTTCACTAGCTTTGTAGCCTGCCTGTGTACCCTCTCTAGCACCTCAACGTCCTTCTTGTAGAGAGGGGCCCAAAACTGGACACAGTATTCAAGGTGTGACCTCGCCAAAACTAAGTACAGAGGAATGATCACCTCCCTGCTCCTGCTGACCACACTATTCCTGATCCAGGCCAGGATGCCATTGGCCTTCTTGGCCACCTGGGCACACTGCTGGCTCATGTTCAGATGGCTGTCAATCAACACCCCCAGGTCCTTCTCTGCCTGGCAGCTCTCCAGCCACTCCTCCCCAAGCCTGGAGCGCTGCTGGGGATTGTTGTGGCCCAAGTGCAGGACCTAGCATTTGATGTTATTGAAACTCATGGAACTGGCCTTGGCCCAGCGATCCAGCCTATCTAGATCCCTCTGCAGAGCTTCCTTACCGTCCAGCAAATCAACACTTCCACACAGCTTGGTGTCATCTGCAAACTCACTAAGGGTGCACTCTATTCCCTCATCCAAATCACTGATGAAGATGTTAAAAAGGAGTGGCCCCGGTACTGAGCCCTGGGGGACACCACTCGTGACTGGCAGCCAACTTCATTTAACTCCATTGACCACAACTCTTTGGACTCATCCATCTAACGAGTTTTTCACACAGGAAAGTGTATGCCCATCCAAGCCAAGAGCAGTTAATTTCTTTAATAGAACACTGTAGGAAATGGTGTCAAGACAGACAACATCCACAGCCTTGCCTTCATCCAACGAGTGGGTCATCTTATCATAGAAGAAGATTAGGTTTGATAAACAGGACCCATGCTGACTGGGCCTGATCACCTGGTTGTCCTGCATGTGCTGCATAATAGAACCCAGGATGATCTCTCCATCAGCTTCCCTGGTACTGAAGTCAAACTGACAGGCCTGTAGTTCCCTGGATCATCCTTCCATCCCTTCTTATATCTGGGTGCTATGTTGTCTTAACTCCAATCTTCTGGTACTTCCCAACAGTTAGCCAGGTCTGCTAATAAATGATGGACAGTGGCCTGGTGGACAGTGGCCTTCTTCATCTCTCCCTAAAATTATTTCTTTATTTATCTAGTGTAGAGATGAAATCTCTTCTTTAGGAAAGATTCCTAAAGAATCCTGTACACATAGATTCCTGTGTACAACCCAGCCTGGCACTGTGCCCAAAAGGTGCAGAAGAACCCCAGGCACACATTCCCACAGGGACTGAGGGCTTGGGCTGGCCATGTGGGTTTTGCTGCCTCCTGAGCAGCAGAAGGAGTTCATGCCTCAGTTTCCCTGTGGAAGGTGTAACAACTGTGGCAGGGAGGCTACGAAATCAGCAGCTGAAGTAGGCTCTGCACCACACAGGCACGAGCTTGACATGTTTACAATCCTGAGGGATCTGTCTCTCTACAAAATCAAGAACAAGGGTGAATGCAGAAGCAATTCCACCCAATGTTCCAGATGGGATGTAGGGTTGCGCAGGGAGGCTGCTGGAGATGAGTTGGGCTGCCACCCCCACCAACCACTGGTCCTACCAGTTTAGTCTGAAAATGCAAGTATTGTGCATTGATATCTCTCACTGACCACTGGAACGGTGCACTCCATTCAGCAAAAGCCATCCTTCCCTCAAGGTAACCTCCTGTAGCGTGAAGCCTGAAGCCATTGCCATTGAGTTTTCTGTTTCATGCCTTCATCAAGCATTAAATGTAGAAAAATAGATCAATCCCGGTGTCTAAAAAGCAAATACATAATGCAGCAGTGAGCATAAATGCCCTGTGCAGAGCCTCACGTGGTGTCCATGGAGGAACGCTGCTCCGTGAGGACCCAACTTTTAATGTTCCTATTTGGAAATTAACTGCTGGATGTCTAGGAATCCATGCAAATGAGACATGTTCTTACACAAGGTTGTGGAAAGATACACCTGTGGGCAGGCAGACTGGCATGGACGTGCTGTGCCATGTCCTGGAGATAGCCTGGGACCTCTGGACATCAGCTACCCCAAATCTTGCTCTAGCAGAGCCAGCTGGAACAGGTTACTGAAGACATTGTCCAGGTTTTAATATCTCGAAGTATGGAGACTCCATAGCCTCTCGGGACAATCTCTCCCCATGTTTGACCATCCTCAGAGTAAAAAAGTGTTTTCTCCTGTTCAGATGGACTTTCACGTATGTAGGGTCATGCCCACTGCCTTCTGTCCCATCAGCAGGCACCAGAGAGAGCCTCCAAGCCTTCTCTTCTCCAGGCTGAACAGCTCCAACTCTCTCAGCCTGTCCTTGTACAGCAGATGCTCCAATGTGCTTTGCTGGACTCTATCCAGTATGTCCATGTCTCTCTTGAACTGGAGAGCCCAAAACTAGACCCAGCACTCCAGGGGTGGCCTCACCAGTGCTGAGGGGAGGGATCACCTCCATTCACATGCTGGAAACACTCCTACTAATGCAGTCAAGCTGCTTTTCACATGGATGGTTCCCAGTATGTTCTGGTGTCTGGAGTTGTCCCTCCCCAGATGCAGAACTTCACACTTCTTGTTGAACTCCACCATGGTCATTTCAGACCTTTTCTACAGCCTGCTGAGGTCCCTCTGGGTGGCAGTATGACCCTCTAGTCTGTCAACCACTCCTCCCAATTTGGTGTCACCAATGCAATTGGTAAACTGTGCGTACACTCTTCCTCACCATCCAGATCATTAATGAAGAGGTTAAGCGGGTCTGGTTGTTGACATGCAGGATCCACCCAGCCCTCCGTGAGCCCTTCCTCTGCTCCAGCAGCATCTGGCAGCTCAGGTCTTCCCTGGAAAACCATGGTGGAAGTGAAAAGGAGTGGAGAAGGTGGGCAGGGAGCAGCATGACTCAGGCAGTGGTTATCTTGGCTTTGACCAAACCAGATGAAGACACAGCTTAGTGAAGAGCCAGAACAGCAAAATGCAACATTAAAGGCTGATAGTGCAGTTGGTACAGGGTTCCCCTTCACAGCAAGTCACAGGTGTTGCTGCTGGACCTGGCTCTCACCTGGGCTGCTGGGCCAGCCTCCCCCACCACAACAGGTCCAGTAGGTAAAAGCCTGAGCTCCAGACAGGGCTTGGGTCTTTTGCCTGCACTCTTGGTGAGCGAAACAATGGTGCCATCATTCCTTTCTCTCCCACTAAAGAAACACACAGATTTAGAAATGTAATTTTTCATTCAGTGCAACTTGTTCAACACAGCTATGAAATAAAAGCCCTTGTGATAGGATGAGGGGCAATAGATTCAAGTTCGAGTACAGGAAATTGCACCTCAACATGAGGAGGAACTTCTTTAGTGTGAGGGTTGTACAGCACTGGAACAGACTCCCCAGAAAGGTTGTAGAGTCTCCCTCTCTAGAGACTTTCAAGACCTGTCTGGATGCATTTCTGCATGATCTGCCCTACTTTTGTCCTGCTCTGAGAGGCGTTGAACTCAATGATCTTTGGAGGTCCTTTCCAACCTCTAATGTTCTGTGATTCTGTGAAAGATGAGCAAAACCTGTGAATTTTCTCTTATAAACTTCATGGTCACAGATTCACTTCACTGGGGATTGCTGATATCCTATTAATGTGGTCTTTTGAATAGAGAAAAAGATATTAATTTCTGGAAATCATCTGTTTTCCTATGATAAAGTTAGTTTTCTCCATGGAGCTGGAATTGGAAACTTAACTTGGGTAAATTATTTTATAAGTACTGCACTAGTAAGCAATGCAAGGGTTGCAATTCCTTTAGGTTTCATTATATATTATTCCTGCTTAACATTTTAGCTGTTTTTCTGTTAAGCAAAAGGAAGTGGAAATTAAGTACATTTCTAAGTGTGAATATCTCCCAGGACTTCCAGAAGTAGAATTGTTAACATATCTGTGTATCACTGAGTACCATAAAGAAAATATAAAAGTTACTTTTCTAAAGTTGTGGGTGCATTTTTCCTACACTTAAAAGAAGTATATTTTAGAGGAATTCACTCAATTCAAATATCTTCATGACAAAAAAATAACATACAGCACTTGTGGTGTTATTCTAAGCCAAATCAAACAACTTTTGGATAGCAATAGAGATAATGTTTTCAGACTGAACCTGCAATTCTGTACATTTACCTATTATATTTTCTGCAGATAAACCTGAATCATTTAACTTACTAGGAAAATAAAGCTCCTGGAGAAGAGGTGATGCTGTAAGAATGCCTTGAAAGAATAACTGAAAATTGAGGGCATTTTACGTAGAGAAGGTAGAATGTAATAACCTAAAGTGAAAAACTAGTGCAGGACTGAGATTTTCTGCTATAGCTGAAGATAAGCATATTCAGTTCTTTCAGAGTTTCTAAACTCCCTCTGGTTTACTGTTCATTCTGAAACAAAATGTTTGAGGAATAACTCTTTTGTTGTTTGCTATCCCCAGAGAGATGATGGAAGAAGATACTTCAGCTTTATTTACATATTTTACAGCTTTTGTCAATGCCAGAAGTCTTACTTCTATTTCATTATTATTGCCAAGAAATACATTTTTCCTCTGGAAAAATTACTGGTTTGGTAGAAGCAGAATCAGTGTGAATATAGTCAGTAAATAAAAGTGTAATGTGTAGCTGCGTGATGGTATTTGAAAAAATGCAAATATTGCAAGTAAAATCTACCAAAAAAGTCATAATGATTGGGAAGCTGATGATTAAGCACCCTCAGAAAGAAATCGGTTTTATGAATGCTACTTAAATACATCTGAATGGGAAGAGTTGCACTTCTTACACTTGTTGTTTGTTGATAAATATCTATTTTTAAATGCAACTGCTTTATGGATACTTCCAAAAGGTGCCCAATCTGTTCATTTCTTATTGAGGACATCTTTAGTTATGAGGTTGACAGACAATTTTTATTGACTAAAACTCAAAAATATTAATAATTTAGTGATGCAGAAACCATGCTTAATTTTCTTCTTAAAATAATTAAAAACAAAAAGCATAACATTTCCACTAAAATACATGGCAACTCCTCCAGAAATTCGTACAGCATTTCCAGAGCATTGCATTCTTCATAATTTCATGGAAGTGCACAAAAGCACAACCAAAATAAATGAGTCAGCAGAAGTCTTTGAATAGTGAGGGACACGGGTAGCAAGGTACTAAGTTGTTCACAGGCTTTCTTTACTCCAAACAGCCTTGCTAAAGCCATCTGAATGTATCTCTAGCACTGCAGATAGATTCTTTGCCCAGTCCGAAGCTGGTTCAATACCTATAGTGGCTGTTATACCTGTACACTGCTTTCTTGTGTGACAACACTGCAATAAGTGTTAGAAACCACAAATATTTGAGGATGTTTATTGCACAGGCTATACCCCTGAGATGGCTCTGAGCATTCTTGTTTGGCAGGTTTATGTACACAGGAAAAAAAAAATGTGCTTGGTAAACTTTGAAGTCATCAATGACATGTTTCTCCAAGGTCTGTGTGTTTGTGTGTTGGGGCAGAGGGGGGTTGGTTTTGAGGAAGTGGGGGTGGTGTTTGCTTGTTCTTTTATTTGTTTGCTTTCTTTTTAATCACCCTCAAATGTAAGGAGCTGTCTGGATTAGGCATGCTTCCTTAGGTAGCTCTGCAAAGATATCTCCCCTCACCAGTAATAAGATGCACTGAGCAGGGTTTCTGTAAATATTTTCTATGTTCCTTACACTCTTTCTATAAGTCATATGTTACAAAAAGAACCATTGAATTAGAAGTGTGTGTGGTTCAATAATTGCTTTCAGTCTTTGACTTCTGAGTTTGCAGGGATTAGAATCTTAGGCAAAGCAAACAATCTCTTGTTTATAACCATTTGCATCCATCTTGTTCATACTGCTTTGTGAGTCATTTTAAGAAGTTATTTCTCCAGACAGATGTAATTCAGTTAGACTTTCTCAAATAGCAGCCAGTGAAATTAGGTGTCCCAGTCAAATTCTAATGGGTAATTATATTCTATTTATTTAATGCTCCGTCTTTAGTGTATGTTATCCTTCAGAAACTACAGTATTATTCCCCCTTCCTCATGATCTGCTGTGCTGCTATTTGGCATTAAACAGCTCTTCTTCTATATATCAAAAAATCCCTGTGTTTCAGTAGAAAATACCCAGTTAGATTAGTGTTTAGAAAAAAAGCACACTAACAAGTTGCAGGACTACCTGCATTTAGCATGGTCTTTGTTTAATATTAATTTCTATCATTTGGGATGTGCAAAGGTGCAGAAAGGTGGAATTAACAAATAATTAAACATCTTTGACTGATCTAAGGTCACATTTCTTTTCTCATTTTAACAGCTCATTATAGGAACTGTTGTAAAGCCGACCAGTTTGTTTTTCTTATTGGTACTCTAGATACAGATTTAGGTTCCTGATTTCTTTTTCCTTCACAAATATATTTTGAAACCACAAAAATACCTGGATGGTTGGTTGACATCCCTCATTTTCAAAACCATTATTATCCATCAGCATTGATAAAACTGCTTCTTCATGTACTTTTCAAAACATAGAAGATAAAAGTAATCTATGAAAAAAACCTTCCTTTATTTCTTCTCATTACTTGAGAATACTTCTTAAATAATACTTGAAATACCTTCTAAGACAATTTAGTATCTGACATTTCCTTTCCTGCACTTTCAGTTTGGCATTGAAGGGAATGTGTTTGGGTAACATACCTTGACATTAACATCTGATGGGAAATTTATTATATGTGTTTGCTAAGAAGGCTTGCTATAAAGGAATAATTGCAGTTATGTGATACCGTCCATCTTCATATTTAGCAAATGAGACTAGAATGAAGAGCATTATAATATATTAATTATTTCCCTTGTACTGATCTTTGTCATTCTGGGCTTCTGCAAACTTTCCATCTGTCTAAGTTTATTAAAATTCATGGATGTGACTTTATGTGTAGCTTCAGTGGCAGATAAGTTTCATCAGAAAGCTATCTGAAAGCCTAAATTCATTCTGATATTATTCATTGGTAAACAAGGCATTATCATTTATGTTCTTTATGCTAGTGAACAATCTTATTTAAAATAAAGAAGGTGGCTGGGTTCAATAATGTGGAAAGCTGCCTAGATCAGAATAAGGTATTGCAGCTGAGGACAGAGGTTGTACTTTATCACTCTGCCATTAAGTAGAATTTACTTTCTCTGTCCCAATTAGAAAATAATTTATACACTTAATTGAAGATACTTCTGTGCAAGAAGCCATCCAAAGTTTCAATCACAGGGCTACAGATGTGCAAGTTGCCTCACCAATTCTGAAAGCTACCCTGCATTCATCATGCAGTGATTCTGTGGGGACTGCGGTACAAAGAGGTTACCAAAAGACAGGTTGCCAAAGTGCAGATCACTCACATAATTACATGCTAGGAGTCTTTTATTTTTCTTTGGTGTCCTATGTCCCACTGCCTTCCTCCCCTTAAATGAATGGTGTTCTTACACATGAGTATTTCTGCAGTTTTGTTTAAATCCAAAATCCCTCCCCTTCTCTGCGAAGTGCATCAGTATAAAAAACTGTAGTTCCTGCCAGTGGTCACACCTTAGTTTTAGGTAAAATGTCTTCTGGTGAATGACAAAATATAACAAAAAATATACAGGAATGAAATGACAAGATATTAAACCCTTGGATCATTGACAACTTTATGCTAATTTTTTCATACTCAGACTGACATTCGTAATGGAATGAAGCTGCATCAGGGGAAGTTCAGATTGGATATAAGGAAAAGGCTCTTCACTGAGAGATTAGTCAGCCACTGGAACAGTCTCTCTAGGAATGTGGTTGTAGCACCAAGTCTGTCAGAGTTCAAGAAGCATCAGGACAATGCTCTTAGTCATATGGTTTAGTTTTAGATAGTCCTGTGTGGAGCAGGGAGTTGGACTACATGATCCTTGTGGTTCCCTTCCAACTCAAGATATTCTATGAGTCTGTGATTCTTACAGTAGTAAGTCTCTTAAGATATAAAGCCTCTTAAGGGGGCCTACAAGAAAGCTGGTGAGGGACTTTTTACAGAATCACAGAATCACACAGGTTGGAAAAGACCCTTGGGATCATTGAGTCCAACCATTAGCCCTACTCTACAAGTTCACCCCTATGTTTAAACACATCCAGGGATGGTGACTCAACCACCTCCCTGGGCAGCCTATTCCAATATTTCACTACTCTTTCCATGAAGAATTTTTTCCTAATATCTAGTCTAAATCTACCTTGTTTCAGCTTTTGGCCATTCCCTCTGGTTCTATCCCTAATTACCTGAGAGAATAGACCAGCATTAGATTCTCTACAATGCCCTTTCAGGGAGTTGTAGAGAGTGATAAGGTCTCCCCTCAGCCTCCTCTTCCTCAACCTAAACAGGCCCAGCTCCTTCAAACGATCCTCATACGATCTATTCTCCAATCCCTTGACCATCTTCATTGCCCTCCTCTGCACCTGCTCCAGCACCTCGATATCTCTCTTGTACTGAGCTGCCCAAAACTGGACACAGGCTGTTGGGCAGTGATAGGACTGGAGGGAATGGATTAAAACTACAGATAGGTTGATTTGGGTTAGACATTAGGAAGAATTTCTTCCCCATGAGGGTGGTGAGACACTGGAACAGGTTGCCTAGAGAGGTGGTGGAAGCCCCATCCTTGTAAGTTTTTAAGACCAGGCTGGATGAGGCTCTTGAGCAGCCTGATCTAGTGGGAGGTGTCCCTGCCATTGGCAGGGGCATTGTAACGAGATTATCTTTAAGGTCCCTTCCAGCCCTGACAATTCTATGAATCTGCTAGCATTTCTTATGACTTTGCTGAAGAGATATACAAGTTTGCTATTGATCCTTCTTTTTTTTTTTTATTTAATTGTCTCAGATGCTCAATTCAACCTCCATAAAAATCTACTTTGCTGAACACTTGTTGTTATTCCCATGGATCATTCTGAAGAGAATTCACACATTTCAAACTTCTGGAAATAAAAAAATGGCCAAATGACCAAAACATGTTGGTAACCCTTCACACTTTGAGGGCTTTGTAGTTTGTAATTTTTATTGCTCATGTACTGTTTAATGCTGTAATTTCATTCACTTCTAACTCCTTTGGCCTGTCTTACTATGTTTAAGTGTTAAGCAAAAGAACAACAAATTTTATCCACTGACAGAGATTTATACTGGCTAAATAAAGAGATGCAGTATCCAGTTACAGCTTCACTGTTCTTGCATTTACCAATGACCTATTTATTACTGCATGATTTATTGATATAATTTCTGTCATATAAACAGCATGAAACATTAAAATATAGCAAACAACACTAATAGGGAACCACCTCATTATCTGATTGTACAAAAATGAGAGAAGCCAGCCCTCTGACAGAAAACATCTCTAACAGACAATCATTATATAGCCAGATCTCAGCCAAGTTTCAGACTAAAATATTCATCTGCAAATCGTTATCAAAGAAATAATATAAATTTACAGGCACATCTTATACTAATGTAAATATCAAAATACAAAGAAGTGCACTCTGTAATTTAGGCAGTCTGAAGCATTTGAAAAACTATGAAAATGAAGACATATTGACCTAAGACAATGCACTACCAAAGGGGTCATGTAAATAGCTCTAGGATATGTATATCTAAAAAAGGACTTGTTCGACATGCAGGTTTGAACTTCCATGTATGTGTTTTCACCTTAGTAATACAATTCTACAGAGCAGATACGACAACATCTCTTCAGTGCAACTGGTGTTCACCATCTCTCAGCATTTGTTATTTACAGGTCAGTAATAAGTATAGCTAGATAAAAATACCAGTAGATAATCATTATATACTTAGAGGTATGAGGTCATGATAAACATCTTTTTACATGGAAGTTACATGCTAAAAGTCTATTTCTAAAACAAAACCGCTAGAATAATTTGTCTTAATTGTGAAATCTTGGGTTATACAGACATGATGAAGAACAAACAGAAGAAAAGAAATGGCTCTCCTTATTTAATAACTGAGCTTGAATTCTAGAAGGAGATTTTCCCCATATAAATTTAGGGAAAATACACTGCTGTTTTATACATTTCAATTTTGATTTAATAAGAAAATGTGAATCAGAAATAGAAATATCATCATGATAAATCTTAGGCTTGTTGGGTTTTCCTATAGATCCACAAGACAGCTGCAACAAGATGTTTGCTCTTCTACAATTTTATGAATCATTTCAGTGTGGCTGCAACAAACACATGAGGTAGTACCTATATTATAAAGCAATTCTGAGATAAGAAACAGAAGTGATTTTACTACTTCTAGTCATATGCAATAAGAACTCAATTCTACCAGACAGAAAGAGCACATGGAAAGAACTCCTAACCATGTTGTTTTTACTGCTCTGAAGAACTTAAGGAAACATTTCTCCTATATTTGTAGAACATTACTCACCATTGGATTCTGGTTTTATCTTTTTTAAAAAAAAAAAAAAAAAAAACAACTCATCTGCAAAGGGAAATAACCCCTGGGACTCAAACTGATTCAATCTTATCAAAAGGTCTTGTAAATATATTTTTCGAAGAAAGAAAGTGAATTTAAATGTAACCCAATTTGTTTATTTTTAATTTTTGTGTCTTCACTGAACACCTTAAAAATATCTCTCAGGATATAAATACTATGAAGACTGGTACCAAATTACTTCCATATTTCAGTTGTCTGGTTTTAATTTTTTTTTTTTTTTTTTTTTTAAGCAATAAAGTTGAACATCTGAAAATTCAAATGCCAGATGTTATCCCTTCAAGAAATTTTTCTCCCTAGGCCAGGAAGCATTCTCTGGGCAATTCTAGTTCCAATTCCACAGTGCCAAAAGCCACCATACTTCCTCTGTAAATGAAAAGTAGTATCTGGCTCTCAAAGGCTTTTGAAATCCCAGACAAACTTTACTCAAAAGTGCATCCAGATAACTTGGGAAGCTCTGCTTTTCCACTGGTGACAGATACATTCACTGCATCAATGAAAACTTTAATCAGGAAAAAAAAAAAGTACAGAAACTGTAATAGCAGGATTGCACATGCATAACTCAAATCATAGCTAAGGTCAGGACACCATCATTCGAGTTCAAGATAAGATAACAGGATTTGATAAATGTCTCTATTGATAACCAAAAAAATTAGAGAGGTTCAGATTGAAACAGTCTGTGAAATACATGGGGAACCCTTCAAAAATGACGGAAACTATTTTAGTAACTGATGGTACTATTTTTGCAGCATGAGCAAGAATGTTTTCAATAGTGAATGTCTCAAAATCCTGATACTGAAGAACAAATAGCAAACATGACTCTCTGATGTCTTGGTGCAGAGCAATACTCATTTGGTTTTAAAAAAAGGTTTGGAAACAGCATCTAACAGCCTTTATTTATCTAACCATCCTGAAAGTGAATAACATGAGGCTAAGCATGGTGCCAATTAAATTACTGCCAGTGTAGTAGAGCAAGTGTTGACAATGTAATATGTCACCTGCAGAAGCATCAAGCAAATGGCAGCTGAGTCCCTGATATCTTTTCCTGTCCAAACAATAAAACACCACCAGATTACACGAGGAGCAGCAAAATAAGAACATTCAAATGAACCATGAAGTGTTGTTGATGAAAGATTTTGAATGATGCAAGATATTCCTTTAGAAAAATAAAACCAAAAAACAAATGAACCACAAAACCAAAAACCAACAGACTTTAAAGAAACTCTTCCAAATTAGTTCAGTGATTCACAGCTTTGCCAAAAAACAAACCTAAATGGCAAAAATGCCTCAAAAAGTAGTATCCTGTCTTCAGTGTTTCTTGCAGAATAAAACAGTTTCAAGTGACAATAAGTTAATTAATTTTAATTTTACTGCATTATGCTTTCTTGACAGAAATCTGAGAAGATAAGTATTTTTTGCAAGTTTTCTTTAGATTTAAGTTGTACAGTGAAGGACCACTGAATAAACAATACTGAAACATGTGCTTAAGTAAAAGAAATTAGTCAAGAACAAAGCACATATTAGAAAAACTGGACATGTCACGATCATTAAGTCAGATGTGTCATCACTAGGAGATTATTCTAAAAAGCTCTAAGGATTTTCAAAAATCTCTGAGAATCACTGGAAATGTCTGTGAAGAAAATATCTAGAACAACTGGGACAAAAAAAAAAAAAAAGTAGTTTACCTCATTTGATCTTGGCAATTACTTTTTACAAGAACATTAAGCAACATGGGGGTCCTGACCTATCTTCCAATTGACAGCATCTCAACTCTCACAAAGGGCATTTATATCATATACATCTGTGATATATTCTGATATTTTTAAGCACCATTTGCAATTCAAAATAGAGGACAGAAAAGGATATTCAGAGCATCAAACTAAATAAATCCTACATTGGACTCATTTTTGATCCAAGGAATCTGGTAACATGGTTCTCAAAATCTGCAATGCCGCATAAGAGGCCACAGATTTGACAATTGTAATATTATCATATTAGGCAAATTTAATGAGGACACACTGTAAAGTTCCTGGTGCCTACATCTGATAATCACTGTCTCGGATCGGAGGTAGAATTCTTATCCCATGGTTCTAGGAATGGATACCTTTGTATCAACAGTTACACACCACAAAGTGCAGCAGTGTGAATAGCAGAAAGATTAATTGCTACTGTCTCCCATTTATCTAGAGGAGAATTTCCCACATTTGTCCCAAATCCTCACTTGACTGTACTGAGTGGCACAAACTCTGCTTTAATTGTGCGTATTTCCTTCCACAACAAAAATGTAAGATATAAAACAAAGCTCATTTAATGTTACTGTTTACATGACTTCTATTTCTTATAGACTTTGTAACTAACATAAGGTAATTTCAGTTCCTTAGTTCATGCTACTGCCCACATTTACAGAAATATTAGGTCACAAAGAACTACTTAAAAAAATTACAGCATTAAAAGATAATTAGGTAAAGGATCTAAATAAACTGAAAGTATCAGAGACACAGAGATTTGATACTCAGATACACAAACTAGAAGTAAATACCAGTTGTGCCCTGTGACAGGACAAGCGGTAATGGTCACAAGCAGAAACACAGGAAGTTCTACCTCAACATGAGGAGAAACTTCTTCACTGTGAGGGTGACAGAGCCTGGAAAAGGCTTCCCAGAGAGGTTGTGGAGTCTACTTCTCTAGAGACTTTCAAAACCCGCCTGGATCTGTTCCTGTGTGGCCTGCCCTGGGTGTTCCTGCTCTGGGAGAGGCCTTGGACTCGATGATCTCTAGAAGTCCCTTTCAGTCTCTACCATCCTATGATTCTATATACTGGTACATTAAAACTGATGTGAGATCAGAATCCAACCCTATATATTTAACAAGGAAAAAAAAAGGAAAAAAAACCTGAAAGAGTTCTTTGCTTTTGTGGACTTTTACAGCTTGTGGAGATGACATATAGTATCATCTACCTATGTATTCTGTTCAACAGATTACCAAAAACTCTGGGGTCTTTCAGGGCTATTAGAGACTTCTAAAAACTCATGTCAGATCCACAAGGTACCTAGACCAGATGTAGTTGGATTTTTGGCACAAGATTTATCTGTCTAAATCAAAGCTTCTCATACCTATGCAGAGTAAGCAGATATTACTAATTATCAGGAGATGCACTCCTTTCAGGAGAGGACTCTGAAGACTTGGTCGAAGGAACACCTCAAGTCATGCTAAATAGCTGCTGAATTCTGCCATAGATGTCATGTTTCCCGTTCCTGGTAAGAGTTCCTTCCCAAGTAACTGCCTAATCCCTACCCAGATGGAATAACCAAGCTATCAACATTTGCCTAGACTCTACTGGAGTATCAAGTGAGGTAAAGCTGCAACTAAATCTTTCAGAAACCCACTTCTGTATGAGTGCTCAAAGCATGTACCTCTACAGACACCAACAGGAATTTCAACCCTGCCTGCCCTTCAAACACATCCACATCCACTTTATCTATAAAACACAGCTAGCTGCACCTGGAGGGGGAGGGCGTACACTCAGGTGCCCTCAAAGCAGAGCTGCTGATTGCCATTATGCTGACCTGTCACCGTCCAAAACGCATCAGTCCTGCTGAAAGAGCAGAGTATCTTCAAGACAGTTCTGCAACATCTGGATCTTCAATAGAAAGAGATTTGTGCCCAGCCTAGGCACCTGCCTACTAGAGAGGAAAGGAGTTCAGATATATTCTCTGCTTAGTACTTCTTCAAGCTGGCTCCAGGAGCACCCTTTCCATAGGATGCCATCCTTGCAGCATAAAAACTACTTGACTGTAAACTTTGGTATTATTGCCAAGGAAGAACAACTTGAAAATGTGGTACTGCAGTGCTGATGTTGGCTTATAGCTGTGTTTAGGCATAAAAATTGACCTGTAACACATTCCCACCAAGGAATATAGAAAATTATCTGGTATTCATATAAAATAGAGAATTCTACTGAATATAGAGAATTCTATTTTTCATATGTCATTCCTTTGACTAGCATAATCTTAAGCATGAGAGGCTACAGGATTTAAAATGACCAATAATTAATGTGAATTTTTCTGGCACTCCCAGGATTGAAAGGGGGACCACCTGCGTAAAAATAGGTGAGACTTGCAGAAAGCGATCAAAGAAATTGGGCTAGGTATCTAAGATCATGACGGACTCATCCTATACAGGACCACCTCTCTAGTGTGGAAGACAGGATGTTCTTTCCATATTCCACCCTTCTAAAAACAAACTTCCTCCGTCAAGGACAACAGCTAAGCTATGTAATAAAAAATAGTCATAATTATTCATGGTGGTTCTCTCTCACTGTTCCAAGGCTATTTTATTTTTCATGGGTACACACACATTCTCCTCTGCACCAGTGCCTTCAGTTCTACTGCCTATATTAGCTGGCTATTCTGCCCTGGTTTGTATGCACTGTGTCCTGTTTCCACTGATGTACAGTCTTGCATTTTCATGTCTTCAGTGCATTTTCATCTGCTATTCTTCAAAAGCCATTACGAACAGATGGTATTCCTGCATGAATGTTCATTCAATCTGCCATGATGGCGTCTGCTTAGTACTGGACAAATTGTTTTGCTAGCAAAGTTTTTGGTTTGACATTGGCAGTCACATTAATTTGGGTGCCAAGCTTTCACAATGCATTTTGTTAATGCCTTGTACCAAGCGGCTTTTTTCAATATTGCTAAATAGTTCTGCATTTCAGGGATTACATGTACCTCTTAACCTTTATCCTGTCAGTCAGGATTTCATATTGCTCTACCCAACACATAGTAATGATGAAAAAAATTTTGAGGATGCTGAGAATTACATATGGATAGATTCAAAAATAGACAGAATGAAAATTTTGTTTTCTGTCAGTGATTTAGCTCCTTCGGAATCTGAGTCAGAATTATTATGATAGTTTTTCCAAAGCTAAATCATGCAGCTAACTCTAAACAAAATGATTACACCACCAATGTCACTTTCCCATAGTTCAGCAAATGATCTGAGACATCTTCCAATCTGGTAAGGCCTGAGTCGCTAAAACTTTAATTTGTCTATAAATCATGAGGAGATGCAAAGGGTAAGTGGTTGGTTGACCTGCATTCCAGCGACTACAGGTTTCCATTGGTTTGCCCTGGGCACTCACAGGTAAATTACTACCCAACAGACCAAGCTAGGTGCAGGAGTTAGGCTGTCTGATTCAGGCTCTGTTCTGATTTTTTTTTTTTTTAATATAGTTGTAAATACTTTTTCTTTTTTAAACAATAGAAGGAACTGCAGTGAACCAGGCCAAATATTGCATCAGTCTCTTATTATATGACCCTTCTATCTTTGCATACTGCAAATGATACAGTGATGCAGAGAATCTTTTCTATGTAACACAGCACAGAAGCATCATGTGCACGTAACGATACCATGCACTTTTTAAAATCAAAATTTACATGAATTTTATGCAACTGAAATGAAACATTCTGCACACTTCCAAACCTGTTCTTTCTTAGTGCTGATCTGTCCAGATCTCTTCAAAACTCTTTGACAAAATCGTAACATTAAAAGAGCAGTCTTGGTTGTTCCATCTATTCTATTTCAGGAAACTGAAAAGCTTGGAAAAAACAGAGAATCTGAGTCATATTTGATTTTTTCCCCTACATTTTAGTTGAAGAACATGGCCCTCATTGACTAGTAATTAAAAAAAGGAAGAAATAGGCAACCTGAGATCATAAAGTGCTGATACTGATTTGCAGTAAGTACTGATAAACTCTGATAACCTCACCATATTTACATTTTCAAAGACATCTTCCATTTTTTTTAGATGGTTAGAGCAGACATGAAGTTCAGGGATGGGAAAATGCAAAAGATTCATTTAAAAAACTCCTAGAAATAGGGTTAAAACTCTAGAAAGGGTTCTCAGATGCAGTGATAAAGTCAGTAATGAAACTATTATTGTGCTACTCAAGAAATACATGATAAGCTCACAACCTAAATACCGTGGGTGGTTCTATTCCTTCAGTGAAGGGAAACATCAGAATTGAAAAAACTACAGAGAACAGGAAAGGATGATCAAAGTTATGGAACACATCCAATACAAAAGAAACTAAACAGGTCAGATTCAGGTTAGGAAAATGGTCCAGCCACGATTATTTGAGCTTCCAGATAATTCTTTGATGTAATGAGAAAACATACTGACATATATTGGACAGAGAGGTGCAGCTACTGACAGACAAGTCCTCTGAAACTTTCAAAATATATTGCAATCTAGATATATTTGATAACAGAAAATTAGGTAAGACTTGGGTCAAATCTAAATTTGAAACTAGTAGAGTTATAATTATCTCGTTTCCATAATAACACAGATTTAAGAACTGTACAGCAACAAGGAACCAAATAAAAGGAAGCTGTACTATCCTACAATTAATATATTGTTGAATGTATTCAGATCTTTTTCTTGGCAGAAAAGCAAAGGATGCATCCAAGTACAGTAGCAGCTGGCCACTGTACATGCCAATATCTACCCTCTCTAAGGGAAAATGTGGCATCTAATAAAATTCTGTCTTCCTACATTTCCTTACAAACTATTTCAAATTTTTTTACAAAATAGGTATATTGTAATGCAGGGGGATAACAGAGTTGAACAAAACAGATGTTATGAATCAGATCCTCAGTTTGAATAAATCAAGTCATTTAATAGAGCCAGGAAGTAATTTGTACCATTTAATAATCATGTCTGAATATGAAAGTTATTTCTCCATAAAGATCCTGAACTCTAACAAGTACAAAGATCTAAGCAAAAAGACATATTATCGATGTTTACAAATATCTAAAGGGCAGGTGTCAAGAGGATGGGGCCAGTCTCTTTTCAGTGGTGCTGAGTGACAGGACAAGGGGCAATAGACACAAACTGGAACACAGAAGTTCCACCTAAATATAAGGAAAAACTTCTTCACTGTGAGGGTGATGGAGCACTAGAATAGGCTGCCCAGAGAGGCTGTGGAGAAGGAGACTTTCAAAACCTGCCTGGCCATGTTCCTGTGCAACCTGCTCTGGGTGATCCTGCTCTGTCAGGGGGGTTGGACTAGATGAACTCCAGAGATCACTTCCAACCCCTACTATTCTGTGATTCTGTGACATCCAAGTGAGTACCAATCAAAGTACTTCAAGGCAGCACAGCCTCTGCCCAGCACAGCGCAGCACGCAGCCTGAGCTCATTAGCCCTTCCTATGGCAATACTTCTAAGATTTCTGGCTCCACCTTTTCAAGGCTGTACTTGCAGCAGACCAATGAAGCACTTCTCCTGGAGGTAGACCCCCAATGCTGTATCTTAACAAAGCATTTGGCTGTTTTGACCCTTATGAGACACTTTTCAGGACTTCTACAGTTATATATATAATTAAATCCTTCTGACAAATTGTGTTCTTTCAGCCCTCCTGTAGATCCCTTCTCATTTTTCTATAACTAAAGGCACAGAAGAGAAAGAACCAAACATTTTTATTTGCTCTTGGACCTGGAAGATCTTTCTGTGGTTCTTTTTATTCATTTGTGATGACCTTCATGCTACCCTTGAGACTAATACATTACGTATTTTCTACTGTGGAATGATGCAGTATTCTTTCTGGAATAAATTATTAATTAATTTAAGAAAATGCATCACAGTAATGTGAGATACATCACTGGCTTGCAATCAAAGGCTCTACAGATGTTCCAGATTACCAATGTCATAACTGTTTATACAGTCTTTAAATAGAGAAACTATAGGAAAAGAAGACAATACATACTTTTCACCAACTATACCATTTTTTTGTCTGACAGTTGGTGTATTTATTTTAACTGTCAAATTACGAGATTTGTCAAAACAATATCGCTTTCTTTCTATCACCATATGCCCAGCTAAATCTTCACATTCTCGCTTGGCTGTCAGGACTGCTTCAGCATTTTGTACTGCGCATTTCTCAAGCATAGAACCATCTTTGAAGTAAGACATTCCTTTACTAATAAAGTAACAAGGAATGTAGCATCTATCATTGTCATTAATTTCCACATCAACTATTCTGTGACATCATAGCTATGGCAGGAAATGGCCTGTGTGCCTATAATTAAGTGTCATAAATATATCTGTACCTGTCATAAATGTAAAGGACAAGATTTAAAGGGTGTAACGGGGTGAAGTACCACCTAACTGAATGGGACATTTAATTCCTATTTTCAAAATTTGACAGAATGAATGTAATTTTATCCATTGAAAATTCTGCTCCAAAAACCTGTGATAAGTGAGAACAGTTTGTCTTTTGTAATTTGCTCTAAATGCGAAGTGGGTGTCTAAATGCACACTCCAACACTGAAAACTACTTTCACCTGGCAGTAGGTTTGCCACAGCTCTTGCAGGTCTTTGAATTTCACAGTGAAAACCAAAATATACTTTATTATCAATGTGGAAAACAATAAAGATCTAAATGTCAAAAAAAAAAAAAAGTTAAAAAAAAAAATATCCTTCCTCAAGTTCAGAGATGATGTGGTGGGACAATTCCCCCCTTTCCACACTCATGGGCTGCCTGATACAGGGTACAACTTCCCTCCTGAGTCACACAGCAATCCCTTGGAAAAGTACAGGTTGCAAAAGGTGGTGTACCAGGGCATTCAGACACCCCCTTAGCACTCCTGGCTCCTGCCTCCCCTTTTCTCTGAGGACAATAGTGACAACTACCTCCTACAGTGGACTGGAGCACTGAGGCATCCCCTCAGTGCAGCTGGGCCTACTCCCCTCCTTATTATCTCAGATGATCAGCTGACCCTCTTATGACCTGGTACACTGGTACTGTGGTTGTGACTCAGTGCGGGGGACACCAGGACCTCAAGATCCAGTAAGTTCTGGGCATGCATGACTGATGGAAAATAGCAGGACCCTAAAGTTCTGGACATGCACAAAGCAGAATATTGCAACACTTGAGTTAGACAGAAACGGAAAAGTACCTGACAAAAATCAGTTATCTCGGACTCTACAAAGCAGCAATCCAAAACAAGAGCCTTTGAGCTCTCCTGGATCACAGTGGGCTGCATCCAGCATCTTCCCTGAGTTGGGATGCTTCTCATCACCACCTGCCAACAATGTCAATACAAGGCCTGGGTGAGACCACCTGCTTGAATCTCAACTCTCACCCTTTGAGAAATGCTGATGCATTGTGAGTATTTACTCAACTTGAAGGGAGAAGTTTTAACTATAGGCTAGTCTCTTTTACTCATCTAGCTAGGTCCCTGATTTTATGCATTTTCTTTTATGAGTGTGGGCATACTTCACTTGCCAAGTATTTCTGTGTCTGTATGTTTTGTGTTTATGCATGTACAAATACTTGGGTTTGAGAAACTTTACAGTAAGTCAGTGTGAATCTTGTCATCCTTGAACCTGGAATTAAGTCACTGTCTTACTAAATCCCTTGTTATAATAAGTACTGCTAAAATCAGCCTTTGCTTTATCTCATTTTATTAATAATCTCGAATTGCTGATGTGGTGGGTTGACCCTGGCACAGCACCAGGTACCCACCAAGCCCTTCTATCCCTCCCCCCGACCCCCATCAGCACGGCACTCAGGGAGAGAATGAGACGTAAAGGGCTGTGGGTTATGATAGATAAGATGTTATTCTCTACTTCCCATCCACAGGCGATGTCAGGCTGAGTCCAGAAAGCAGGGCTCCAGGAACAAGTAGCAGACGCTTGGAGGACAAAGCTGAATGCCCCCCCATCCTCCTCCTGCCCTCTCCCTTTATAGTTGAGCTGACGTCATATGGTATGGAATATCCCACTGGTCAGCTCAGGTCAGCTGTATCCTCTCCCCCATCTTGCACCCCCCCAGCCTCTGGTGCCGTGTGAGCACTGGCAGTCATAACATGGGTGTGTTATCAACACCCTCCAGCTCCCAGTGCTGCAGCATGAGGGCTGGATGGGGAAAAGCAGCTCAGGCAGACCCACTACAGCTGATAAATCAAATGGGTCAAATATATTCATCTGTGACAGCCAGGAACTGTGAAAAGAAACAGTTTACCAGAATGCTTTTATTAATTACCCAAACCCAATATAATATACCTAATATATAGCTTGGTCTGTCCTCTGGAGTCCATAACTATGGTGTCACCCATCCCAGGTTTGGGAACGCCAGAAAAATCCTATTCCAACCGGTCTCCAGGTTGGAAACCAGACAGTTTGGGAATCCCACTTTACATTAGGATACGCTCACTTGAGTATCTGTTCATGTGAATACAGTTTTGAAGGCCTAGTACATATTTTTAGTGTTCATTTCTCATGGGAAACTTGTCTTCACAGTATATGAGTAATCCTATACAGAATTCACACACTCTAATAACTAGTAACAGAATGATGTGGTTTAAGTCCTGGTTGGGATTCTCATCCTAGACAGTATACATGAATTGCCAGCAGAGAAGGTAGCTGATCTGCCTGACTTGAATGTGTAGCAGATAATAAGCACTCAGACCGGTATCATGCCTCCATCAGACTGTCATAAACTATTAAACCGCTATAGCTGTTCACCTTTTAGCTGCAACTGCCTTCATCAACTCTACAACTATTCAAAGGAGTCTACCTAATTCAGGTTCTTAAGAAATAAAAAGCACAAACTGTTTATGTTTCCATGTATCTCCTTTTTTTTTATAGTGCTTTATTCTTTACCAAAAGAGACATCATAATCATGCAGCATGGCATTAAGATTCTTTATATTCAGTATGATAAAATACTGATTTTTTTTTCATTCCTCCTATATAAAATTAATTTGATAAATAAATAGCATGCTTTCAACTTTACACTTGAATCTTCATAGTAAAGGCAAATAAGACTTAAGAATAAAATATAGTAATAATGGAATTCCCTGCCTTCAGCTTTTTTTGGCCCTCAAATGATGATGGAATTGTTTTGAATAGTAGCTTGCTTGCATACAATCTTACATTCCTGCTAAGTTTCTCATTCACAATACCTTTATATAGATTTTGCTTTTAAGACAACTCTCAAAACTGTAAAGGAGGCATGACCACAATCTGTAAAAATTCACAAGATAAGGAAGATAACAGATTAAGGTCTCAAAAAAAGTAAAAATCTTTTTACTTTAAAAGATAGCTGGGTTAAAGATAACTTCAGTAGATAAAGTTGATCCAAGCCAGTAAAAGAGCTCAGCAATAAAGAGAGGCTGGGTAAGCCAACAGAAGTGAAATATTTCTTTATATCAAATCCACAGTCACAGAGTGTTTTTAACCAGCAGGACTATGGCTTCTTTATGACAGCTGGAATCTGAATAAGTAGCAACTTTTTATCATATCTGCTTTCCAATTTTTTCAAACATAGTTCTAGTCTATGTTCACAGAATAACCTCCTCTGAAAAGCCCTCACAATTCATTAATGGCACTCTTGATTAAGTAATGCTTCTAAAAGCCAGGGTGATGTATTTTATATCCTTCTGGGCTGGTTTCTGGAGATGCTATTAAAGAGGAGTTTTGAAAAGAAAAAAGTAGTTTTCAAATCACCATCTTTCCCCTTATTATTTTTTTTAGTGCGTTACTATTTTCTCTGTATTTTTTATTAATAAGAGAACATCAATTTCCAACAGCTCACAGTATATTCTCCCTGTAGCCACAGATTAGAAGAATCAGAAAAAGAAGGGAAGTTCAGTACAACACTTAAGTCAACTGGTCATAACAGCTTTTCCAAGTGTTCTAATTTGGACTTAAAATACTACCTAGCTATTTAAAATTCTAAAAGCTTATCATTTCATATGCATAATAATTTATAAATAACCTCAATTTCATAAGAATGTTAAAAATAAGTCTTATTCAGAGAAAGATGAAAAACATCTGTACTGAAAAAGTAAAAATAAGCCTCTTAAAAATTTTTTCAATGCTAAAAAAAGGACTTTTGCCATAAGAAATAATTTGCCACAAAATACTTGAGAATCTTTAAATGAAGGGAGGCTTATTGAATTAATTGCACACAAAGGATTTGATCTGGTTGCAGCTCTTTCCCTGCATGAAAGAGAAGCAGCAGAAAAAAAAAAAAAAATCAGGAGCAGAAACAGAAGACAGCAAGGAAGGAAGAGGATGGCCAAAACACACTTATGGCTTGTCCCTCACAGAATTCAAGTGAACACTGAGTAAAAAGCTGTTTGGAAAGATGTTTAAATTTCCAAAGTGTTACCAGTTCAAATCTGTTTCCTGCTTGAATCTTCTTTGTTCAAAGGAGAGCCTTCTAACCAAGCTAGCTTACAAAATATACTTTTTACCACTAATAATAAGCACGCAGAACAACCCCAACAGAAATGACAATTTGGCAAACTATTGCGGTGAGAGGGCAAGCCAGGCAAAAGCTCAGCAAGAAAATACTGTGGGCATTTTTTTATCAGTGCTGTCATAATCCCACACTCTAGTTCAAGACACAGGGAGTAACATTTCTATGGTGTACACTCTAAAAGCCCTGATGTTCAAGAGCCTGAACAGCATGAAAAACTCTTAGGAAGCAAAACGATAATCTTTCCTTCAGACTGTGGCTGCCTCCCCCGCCAGAGGCCAGCAGTCACTCTGATCAAAAGTAGCATTTCATTTCACATAGCCAAAGAATTTAATGCAAACTCACCTACTCCAAGTCGCTTCTGGACATAGACCAGTGGCTTAAAGACACTTCAATGCTCCTACACACCAAATTCTTGCCCATAAAAGTCTTACCAATTGTCAACGACAAATTTAATAGGCAGTCTTCATACACTTCATACAAAATTCATTTATGAAAATAAAAACACAGGTATTCGTATGAATGCTTTCAGAAACTCACTGGAAACATGTCCAATTACCAGTTTCCCTTAAACCGTTCTTTACACAAAAAGTTGATTTACACATTTTTAAATCCTCTTGGGAAATGCTTCATTGACTCTTAGCTGTGTTACTGTAGTCTCAGTAATATTTATTAAAAAAAAATGATTGATTTACAAACTTGTTAATCATATTTATATATCTCCTCTTTTTTAACATAAGCCAAATTTTTAAACATGATTTATGTTCATAAATGTTCCCAGAGTCAGTCAATTGAAAAACAAGCACACAAAACTAAAAGGTGCAGAACGATGGACAGGGGAAATGCAGTTTCTAGTTGGTTTTGCAATCTGGGCCTTGGGAACAAGCTAGGGAAATACAAAAGTAGAAAGCTCTGGGTAGGAAGAAAAGGCAAAAGGCATCAAACCATGATTCAGATCTGCTTTTCAATACTCTACTTCCCATAACTAGAAACAATGAAAGCTGCACTTTACCACAGTGATCCAAAGGATCTATTCATAAACTTAATATTACACCACTACATAAGTGTTTAGTTGAATGGGCATGGGAGGTAATTTTTTTCAATAGGCCACACACATAGTAAGTTCCTATTTGGGAATAGTAGAGAATCCTGCTTAGCATGAAATAACTTTCAAAAACCAAGAATAAACTCACTATATTCTTCATTTCTTTCTAGTAATTATTTGAATGTTTCTGAGTGAATTCACTTAATAATGTTTGACAACTGGATATCTGGTTTACAAAGTTATTAAATTAAAACACAAAATGGCTCATATCTCTTTTTGAATACAATTGTATAATGGATTACATCAAACAGAATGCTTTACAATTACTGTGATATTCAGAAATAAACAAGTATGAAAACAATTATTTCCCTCTAGAGTGGATAACACTTCCACTTTAATAGTCACTAGCAAAGTAATTTGTGAAGTTTATTAAGATTATGGTTTTACAGGCTCTAATTTATTGAGACAAAGTCTCATTTATGCAGAAACAATAGGACATACTTCTGGCTCATTTTATATCAAATATTCTTCCTGGAAGAAATTTTTCACATAATTACTTCAAATAAATGAGATGTTTATAGTCGATGAACCAATTCCCTTTATCTGTTTCTGAAACAATACATACTTTCTGAAAAACAGTGTTTTTCAAAACAAAAAATAACTTCATAGTGAAATGGATCAAGTAGCTGGCATTTCTAAACAAATCCATTTACTTGACTAAACATATCCCTGTAACATTGAAACAATTCCTGTTATAACTACATAATGGTTAGGTCTCCAATTTTTAACCCGTTTTTCAGATTCTTGTATAAACATCAATTACTGTCATATCAAATTCACAAATTGTTGAGAAGCTTTATTTTTATCCATTTTCCCTGGACTGGACCAGACTTACTGTAACAGCACAGTTTTCAAATCCACACCTAAATGAAAGCCCAACCACTAAATTCAGTGAATGTTATCACAGTCCACAATATCTAAGCATCTGCTCCTCTTTTATTTAAATTAGGGGAATCAACTAAGTCTTGGAGTGTAGATATGCTAAGCTCCCTCCCACAGTCAACTCAGCCTTGCTAAGATGTCTGTTCAATGAGTAGTCAGATGCAGCTATATGTCTCCTCTGGTAAACTGACTACCTGGCTCCAGAGTCAGGTTGGATAATTTCATCATGACTACTCACCGTACTACTGCACGACATGGAAGTGGAGTTCCCTGGATAAGGGAAAGAGAAGAGTATCAAAAAAGTTGCTAGTGGACTATTGCCTCCTAACAATAAGGCACTTAATCCTCACAATGACAATTTAAATGTATTGTTTTAAGTAGTCTTTAGGGTTTAGTCATCCCATTTAAAAAAAAAAAAAAAAAAAAAAAAATTCTTTATGTTCCTGTGTCTCAGTCTGTGCTCCGTACCTCTTGCACTGTCACTGGACACAACTGAAAAAAAGTCTTCTCCATTTTCTTTACACCTTCCCCTCAGATATTTCCACATATTCATGAGATTCCCCTGAGTCTTCTGTTCTCTAGGATAAAGTCCCAGCTCTCTCAGCCTTTCCCTGTATGCGAGGTGCTCCCATCTTAGCAGCATTTTGCCTAATATCCTAAGAAAATCAAAACCTTCCCCCTAGCTGGGGGTAGATTGAGATGCTGCCTGAGCTGAGATTTGGCTGCTTAAGTGTTCTAATTGCTACCTTCCTAAACAGGCAGCCCAGTATAGAACAAGCTGGTACATTGTGATTGTAAGAAATTCTTCTGTAATCACCTGAAGATATAGAGGCAAACAGAGTGAAACATGTCACATTGAGTTCAACCAGTAGACTCTGCTAATTTTCAGAGTGCAACTCCATAAGCCAAACTCATTTCTGCATCTACTGACTGTCTCAGATGGCAGATGTGTTCATAATATGCTTGCGCCCTGGAGGATTTTCTGTATTGTTATGTTAATCCAGTAAATGGATAACATATGTGATTTACATAAAGACTACCAATGTAATTCCAAAAGCTCTGCAAAATCAGCTTTCGTTCTCAAGGGATTGGTTGTTTGGGGTTTTTTTTTGTTTTTTTTTTTTTAATTTAAGAAAACTCAAGTAAATGCATTTTACTAGGGATGAGAACATGAGAATGGAAAGAAAAGAAACGGAAGCATCACAAACTGTCTGTGAATACAATAAATTCAGTGCTTGGAAGATTAGTGAAAATAATTATAATTACAATAGTCTCTAGCTTCTGTCCTACAACTGACTCACATTGATTCTTTTTAACAGAATATTAACTGACTCCTGTTAAACTATCAAATGCGTATACCATACTCTCTTTGGAAGTCAGTATTCAAGAATTTATTCTAAGGCTTGTTTTCCTCAACAAGACACATACCCTCTTGTGGTAAAAACCAGCTGTGTTGGAAGCAAAGACCAAGGAGTTTATCACTATGGAGATATGTCTTCTTTTCATCATTCACACAAGCACATGCACACATGTATGAGGGTATTCCCTCAGATTTACTGCAACATGAACAAAAATGATTGTCAGGGTGCCTCTGCTTCCCAGTGGATGAAAATTTAATGCAAATATTATTCAGAAGAATGTTCTTTTAAGAGTTGGTTAGAGAAATCATTTTGTGGCATATAAAACAGTAAATGTTTCACCATTCACTATGTTTCCAAAGGTATAAAACTGTATTTATTTTCTAGTGGCATAAACCTGTAGATTCTTTCTATCACCATAATGACTTCTGATTTTATCTTATTTCTAACCAGGAAACCCATATATTTTTCTGCCACTCCCATATAGCATTTGACATGATAAACCAAACTGGTACGATACTTCACTAAGAAGAAATACAGGTACCAACATGTAAACTATCTATATTTCCTATGTTCAAACACAATCTTCAGAAAGCCCAAAACATACAATCATTTTCAAATTTACAGATATATATACAGTTTCAAATTTACAGATATAGAGAACAACAGCATTTCAAAACACTGTTTGCCCAAAAGTAGCAACTGTCTTAAAGTAAGAACAACATAGATTGTCAGATCTTTAAGTACAGGGAAATCTGTGCCACAGGTAACATGCCATAAAATAATCTGCAATCTTAAATAAGACAAATTCCTGTCATTTAAAACATGTAGCTTTGTTCCCCTTTTGTGTGTTGCTCATTTTTTTCTGGATAGCCTATCAGTTATAATCCATGTCCTTTCTTATTGAACCCAAATAACAATCACATAAAGATAAGCATAGATTGTTAATGTATTTTAGTTTGGTAGATTGGTTAATTTAGAAACATCTCAGCAAGAAACGGGTTGAACAAAGCTATGCTAGACCAGCAGGTGGCAAAGATCAGAAGTGAAATAAATCAAAGAGGATGTGCAACAGTTGTAGGTGCTATCCTATCAATTTGCTTATCATGTGATAGTTGCAGTTTTAACTATCAGTTTCATTAGATGCTACTATTCCTCAGTGTAGACAGCTTTGAAGTGAAAACTCCCTTGATGTACAGCCTTGGAAATAGGAGTTCTCAGCTAAAAGAAAACACCTCCTCCCACATGAGAAGCCTGTGCTTTTCGTTACATTTCTTCCTTAAAAGATTTAGTTAAAAAAAAAAAAAAATCATAGTTTATCATTAGCGTGCTTGCTTCTAATAATTTAGCATAAAGTCTTCATCTCTTGTCCCTGTTCACCATCACTCACAGAAGATTCTTCATGGGCAACTCTTTTTAATAGGGGGCATTATTTATCCTACGCAAGAAAAGTAAAGCATTTTTTTAAAAAAGGGTGCTGTGCATTTGTATTCCTCACATTTCTGTTACCTAAGTTGTACACCTGAAATTCACTACCAATTAAACTGATACAATGGACTTGTTAGGATTGTACCTCTTTGAACAAGCAATTACATTTGGTAACTCACATTATGTTCCTAAGGAGGAACTGCAAATTTTTATTTTCTACCACATAAGTTTAAGGAACTAAATCCAGGACTCCAGTCCCTCCTGCAGGCGACTGGGAGGCACAAACTAAAATGCTGTTCTGAATAATCCACCAGAGCAGCTTCTCTGTATTCACCAACAGCAGAGTCCACATCATCTAAGTAGCTATCACTGTCATTATTCATTCACATAGGAATGAAGATCCCACTGTCTGTAACGTGGAACAGGTGTTTGAAGTGTTCCCATGGTCCTGGCCTTTGGGGACACACCATATATGCCCCAAGGCACAGCAGAGATACAGCAGGGGCCAGAGGAGAAGACATACCACCCCACAGAAATCTCACTTCTGTTTCCTGGCACACCCCTGAGGTGCCACAGTTGCTGCCCTGATCATTGGAGGAAGGAAAACAAATACTACTGCTCTGTGCCTTTTCACTAAGAGCAGGAAGTACGGAATAGTGGCAGCACAGCTCTTTGTCAAGTGCCAGCTTGACTGCATGGCTGGGAATTAGCTGCTTAAAAAGAGGAAACGACTTATTCCTCATTGATATCAAATGTTAAAGCAGAAAAGTACTAGGACTTCTTTGTTCTTCCCAGGATAATGGAATTACGCAGGATACTTGGAGCAGTGTCTAAAATTACATTTCAGTCCTGTGTAATCTTAAGATTAATTAACTTCTGTGTTCTTTCATTGCTCCTCTGTGTATAATACTGTTTTATTGACATGTAAATTTTGGGGGGGATGGTGGAAGGAGAAATCCTCAGATGTTCAATATCTTTTGCAGCAGAACAGGAAAAGTAAAGGAGAGATCCTGCAGTAATTCAATGCATGGGAGTTACAAACTAATCTATTTTCCATGCACGTTCCCAAGACTCTGCTTAGGTGACTGCTACATACCTAAGAAAAGCAAACCAAAATGAATGTCAACCAGAAATTGCCTTTTTCCTGTATCTCATCTTCAGAAACACAGGGAGATAATTTCTATTGAAACTTACCCTTTCTCATTTGAAAAATTAATCTGCAGGCAAATGTAAAATGTCCTTTCCCATCTCCCACCCACCCAGAAAATGTTAATAATTCTCATTCAAATACAAATGGATCATTTTAAGCTCAAAACCTTTCCTCCTTCCCCAACACCTGTATTCACAGTTCTTTGTCAATACCACTATCTAGCTGTTTGATATGTTGCTATAGTTAATTTCAAACCCATCAATGTGCAGAACTTCTTTAAACTATTCCTTCTTCTATGCTACAGATCCATCACTGATCGCTTTTTCTTTAACATATGAGAGTATTTCTACTGTATTGTTTCTACCAGCTAATTTCTATCACCTGTGAGGAAGAAATCAAGAAACAATGAAAGTATACTAAAAATAAAAAAAAAAACTGTTGGAAATCATAAACCAGGTTTTATTTGATTTCTCAGGTCACCTTATTTTGTGAATACATGAAATTCATTGCCATGCCTGTATACTAACATTTTATGTGAGCATAAAAATTGTATGACTAAGATGGGTAACTATGCACTGTGTTTAAACTACCTATGTCAGATCAAGCTAGCGGCCTTTTTGCCTCATGTTTCCTATACCAGTTATATTAACTTAGGATGTTTCCACCAGCAGCATCAGAGGTTTTGCTGAAAATACTAAAAAAATCAAAATAAAAATAGAAACAAGACATAAAAATAGTTACCATATGGTAGAGAATATGCAGGATGGATTTAAATGTCTTAAAGCATTTCTGCACTTCACATTTGGAACAGGAATCTAAACCAAGCATATGCCATCCTGGTCTAAATATGTACATATAAGGTACCATGTATCCTCTCCTCCATGAAATGCTATGACCCCACACCAGAAAATGTCTAACCCTGGTGCTTTTTCAAACTTCATCACCCATCAATGGCTCACCAGAATCTCACGACGCAGAGTGCTCAGGCACGCACACAACTCATGATTCATGTTTCAGCCAGATGATAGGATGACTCCATGCTCTGCGTGTCTCATTGAAATGAGAGGCCGCTACATTCTTGTAGCGTTAAAACGAACAGACTTGCAATGTGTTGGCACCTCTGCAGAGTGACAGTCCCTACTGTGTCTTTCAGACACAATCTCTTTGACTTGAATACAGTTGCTAATGACCTCCAGAGTGATGCAAAAACATACTATTTATCTTCTCTGCATATCATGTCCAGTGCTAGAAGGTAGGTTTTTTTCACTGCTTAGTCTATGAACTAGCTCTCCAAAATAATGCAAAGCTCCATTTGTTTGGTAATCACTTGTCTGGGGGAAGGGGGATGCTACAAAACATCCTTTGAGAGCTACAGAGGGTTTGAGGTAGGGAAATGTTAAAGAACAAGCTTATAAGTAACAGAAACTTAACACACTCCTTTAATCCAAGTCTGTAGTTATATCAAAGATGTGCTTCTTTCTAGCATATAATTTCCAACTCATGTTACTTGACTTCTTGTGCACTTGTATTGGCAGCAGTCTCCTTAATGCACAGCTAACCACAGATGGCAGGGCTCCAGCCTCAGATGCAACATTTCAAGATATAACATATAAATAAAGCTTCCAGTACCCTAAAGCAGAGCTGTAAAAACTTGGTTTTATAGTGAGCGCTACTTCATGTATTTAGCTTGAAAGGAAATGCCACTCCAAATTAAAGATGAAGGAAAGGAAAACATGATCATACTTTGGAGCAACATGACTTTACATACATCTTTTAGGTCTGTATTTATTCCTCACCTAACCACACCAGCCTCCATTTTCTCATTATCAGTAAGAAGACTATGATTCATATATTTAAAGACCAGTTTTTTTAATTTGTAAGAACAATTATCATAAAAAGAATGATTTAATATCTCTAAAATCAATCAAAAATCCCCCAAAACAACCAAGTACACTTTCTAAACAAAACATAGATGAGAGTAGTTATTTGACTGCAAAGGACAAAGCCATAATGAAATGGGGCTTTTTCTGGGTATATTAAACACTTTCATTTAAATAATAATTAAAAAAAAAAAAAAAACAAACCCACCCAAAAAACCCAACACAAAATATTGTGCTTTTATATCACATTCCATTCAGTTCCTACATAGGGGTCCCTTTACAAATCTGCAGATAATAAGATTTCCATCTGCTTTTATTGTTATGTTGCCTAAAAACATGCACTTCATTTTTCTCTAGAAAACAACTTCACAAATTAGGACAAAATATGCTTATGTTAAGGGCTTCATATTTATAAATCACAATAAGGAAAACAGTCAACTAGCACACTGCTTATGTGGTAGATTAGTTACTACCAAAGAAAGAAGAACAATGGTCAGTGAAATCAGTTCATAATCCGTTAGAGAAAATGGTTGACACTGATCGTATTTACAAAGCTTTATCACATCAATTTCAAAACTCTATCCAAACAATTTCTAATAAAACTGTGTATCAATCACCAAAACAAAACAGTATGAAAGTACTGAGAAGTGAAAGCTTGTTATACACAACAGAATTTCAGCAAAGCACATGAGGGTTCTCACTCTCCCTTCTGCTCTGTTTCTCTCACCACTACCACCTTGGGTGACAAGCAGAGGTTTATTTCCTGGAATATTTCCTTGCCAAGAAGAGGGACAAATTTAGGAATTTTTTTTTTTTTTTAAGGAGAGTTGAGCATTAACATAAGCAACTATAAGAACTGATAGAGTGTTCATATGCTGGGACAGAAGCTTAAGAACCTCCAACAATTGTCAAGCACATCTCTGGGTTATGAGAATACCATCTGCAGAAAAATCTGCAAGATTTCTACTTGAAACATGTGATATACCTGCTCCTGTATTCTAACAATAAATGTTAATAATATATGCTAATAAATGTCAGCAATATGTAAAAATTCAGCACAAATTGGGTATTTTAGCCAGAAGACCTTGTTCTCTGAGTTGGAATACTCAAGGTATGCACTTACAGCATGAATACAATAGAGGTTTTATGACTTTTAAAAATATTTCCCTTAAAATATGAGAAGCAATCATTTAGTCTTATTGCCATGGAGCCCTTCCATGTTCTCAATCAGTAAAGAGTACCTCAAACATGGTCTACTCTGCAGACAATCATGATCTTATGCTGGTCTCATTTGCACTTGTTAATTCTGGTGCGTTGACAATGTACAAATTACACTGCTGTTAATTTATTCTTCCTGTTTGGTTGGATCTTAGACAAGCATCACCAGCGTCCTGCCAGACAGCAGAAGAGCAACAGTATCTGGTGACTGAAGAGATTTCAAATAATTGGTGGAAATACACCAGCTCCAAGCTGACTGAAGGCCTGGCTCCTGTTCAGTTGTCAAATGAAGTGTTATCTTAATTACAGGTTTGGGGCTTTTCTCTGAGCATAGCAAGTTGTGTTTCAGGTTTTTTTTTTCTTTTTCTGTATTGCTACTGAATCCCAACTGTTAAAGGATTACCTTTTCATATCTTAATACTCCAGGCAACACAGTCATAGAGAACCTGCCGCTTGAGAAAAAGGAATATAGAAAGGATGATTGCCAGAGGTAAACAACATAATGAGCTCCAATTCTGCAAGTAATACAGAGAATGCTCCCATGAACTGAGAACACTGGTGTTCTCTGGATGCATCATTTCAGTTTATAGAATTGCTAAATTTGTTAATTAAAATCAGCCCTTAACAAAACTACGGAAGTAAAAAGATTGTAGTGTTCAATGAATTAAATAGGATGCTATACTGATCCAGGTATTTAATTCCCATTTCCCTCACATCAGTCTGTTACACCAGTTTTGTATCATTGCCATCTTGCTAGTATCTACAGATATGTTCAGGATTCCCACCAATATGTATAGCACAAGCACAGTAGATAGAAAGGAGGAATTTTCAAAACAGTAATATATTCCTTTGAGGATCTCAAACACAGACCTCTGTGCTTACTTGTGCATATTTTCCTACAACTTAAACTGGAAGGAATCCATAGAGGAAACATGTATGTCATTCACTCAGCTCTGTTTCCTCTGTGAAAAATTCTACTTCCCATCATCAGGGGATGTGTGATCTCAAAGACACTCCCAGTGTTTCTCTGCAGTTAGTCTGAAGATACAGTTCTGCAAGTCCTTCAGGATAGAATATCTCCAATAGCAGTAACTCAAAACAATTCTTAGCACGGTAAAATTCATTGCTACATGCAAATGATTTCAGTCTAACCTGTGTTAATGTCATGAGAAACCCTACATAACTAAGCCCTCCTATGTTCTCTAAAGCAATTTCATTTGGGATGGAGTTGCTAAAAGTAGGCAGGAAGGACTGAAATTAGCAAATCAGACTTTTCAACACAGAAGGATTAAAGGCAATTCCAGTCACAGTGATTTAGTCAAAATTATGAAACAAAGTAGTAATTAAAAATAAATTGTATTATTTTGCTCCATAAATCATGGACGAGTGTAGAACTACAAAAGCCTTGACATAAGACGTCACATGTAACATGGCAAAACAACTTTGCATAAATGAAGAACAATTCATTTCCTAATTCCTTCTTAAAAATGGAAAAAGTATAAGAAAGATTGATTCTGCAAGGCCAAATAGAACCACTGTACTTGTATTACTAGCTCAACAGTGTAATATGAACAATTAGATTTATGTAGGAACTATAAACCCTGCTTTAGAAAAATCACCGTGACTGAATCATTTCAGCTGATACAGAACATTGGTAAATTGCTCATACAATCACTGCTAAAGATTCCTACTTGAATTTGTCCCGCTATTGAATCTTTCATTGCTTTTATCTGCTAGATTAAAAGCATCCAAAAAATTTCCTTGATTTGAAAAAATTAGGAACAAGTGGATGATCAGAAGATCTCAGCTCCATCTTCTTTTGAGCAGAACACATAATATGGAAATGTAGAAAAATATTTATCCTTCCTTTGGAATGCCAATTAATTTGATCAGCACAGAAGACAAATTGACAGTGATTTCCCATATGCTATACAGCACCACTAACACCAGCAGCACGGATTGTTCAATTGATAATGAATCACCTATTCAGCCTAAGCACCGTTCTACAGGTAATCTGAGTAATAAATGCTTCACTAATGCCACTCTGTCAGGGTTTAGGGTCAGAGTGGTCCCTTAGACCTATAACAGATGCTCTCTGTTAACCCCCCTCCCTCCCCAGAGGGCAAGAGAAAGGGAATAAGGGAGAGAGACTTAGCGATTAGAAAAGGAAACTAGAACAGCTTAAATTAAAGTGAAATTAATAATCATAAAAATGGAATATATACAAATATATACAAAACCAGTATCAAACCCAACCCCCTGATGGTAATTCCATCACGGTCACCACCGATGCTGTGCAGGCACTGGGGGAATTCCAGCCTGGGCACCGCAGCAGACAGGAGCTGCATTCAGGAGCTGGATTCTGGTACCGGTTTCAGGAACACACAGACCGGATCGAAGGCAGAACGGACAGAGGCCTCCTTGGGTGCTCCAAGGAAGGAACCGAAAGAGGACCTGAGCCAAGCCAAGCAAAAGCTGGCAAAGCAGTTCAAGGTGCAGCCTTTTACTTTTCTGCACCCCCCAACGTGGTACACAAGATCCAGCAGTGGCCTTGGTCTGCATACCAGTCCTTGGTAGTAACTCTAAACACGAGGTGTTATCACTTCCAGAAGCAGACACTGACTGTGAGAACAGGTTGCTGACTTCAGAAAATGTAGTTAACTAGAAGAACTGCTTAAAAGTAAAATTACTGAACAGAATTGATCTCTTTGTGATCCACTCCCTTCTAGTAACCTTTGTGAAATGACTGCTTCCTGGTTCTGCATCTATGAAATGCATAATACTCATGTTGTTCATGGTTACAGCAACTAGATTTAGAAAAACAATCTAGTCCAGTCTGCAACTGTTGACAAAAACAGAAGCACAAGCAGTTGAAAAGGAAACATAACAGCAAGCAAAGAATTAACTAATAAAGTGTGTTCCTTGTACACTCCTGACTTTCCCATGTACAACTTACTTGAACACCACTTCTCTTTGTTTTCTTGGCCTTTCTGTTTCTCCGAAAAGCACACCTAAAACTCGGCTTTGATTAAAATAGCTACAACTTTAATAGAGGATGACCTCTCCCCTCACCTTAAAGACACTGACATACTATTACACAATGCTGATACTCCATTGCACTCTATAAAAGTCATGCCATGTCACGTAAAATGATTTCACCAAGCTACATGGCATATCATCTGTAACGTGTTGCACTTCTTCTTGCAAAAAGCTACGTTTTTAATATTTCCATAGACATGAAGAAAACAAATTATTTTACCTAAGGGACAGTAGGGTCTGTGCTCCACTGGCACAATTGTAAGCAGTCATACACACTTATGAAATACATTTTCTTGTTTCTCCCTTCTTGGGGGTAAAAAAATAAGTTAATAAAAAAATGCCAGCTTCTACAGCCAGCAAAAATTGCTTTTCCAAACTTCAATTCATGTTAGCTTTTCAGTTCTGGAAACCAAGATTCCCTATCACACAGGGTTAAGTACTGTCCAAGTACATCACATTGCATGGTAGCATGTAAGTCAAAGTCAAGGAATGAAAAGTTGTGTCCCATCATAACACTGACTTAAAAAGCTGTAGTTTCTTTCAGGTGGGAAGTCCAGACTCTGAATTTAACAGCCTGATTTGTAACATCAGAGCCATGTTTAATACTTTTAGCACCTGAAAATACACCTAAGAAAACAATGCCTCTAAGGAAATAGTCTTCGTCTTCATTATAATACATAACATACATACAATACAGCGACATTTGCAGCCCTCCTGCTCTTCTCCCTCCATACATATGCCACAGCTCATGTTCAAGTGTTAGAAGGCCGATCTGGTAAATAGGTTGTCTCATGCCTTAGATTATAAGTGACAAGTCTGCAGACATGGACAAGTACCAAGTAGAGCAGCAGCAAGTTGTGTGGAGCTGACCTTGGGGAATCTAGCTTCACTGGCAAGTATTCCTTGTTTCAAGACAGAACACATCTGCTACCTCCACAAAGCAGGTTAGTATCCAACCCTGTAATCCTTATTTATACAAATTTCACATTAAACATATAGAACTGGAAGGCAAAACCACATGGATATACTAGGGGTCTCCATTTTGTTTTTTACAAACCTTCTATAAAACTCATTCCCCAACAGCACTCAAGTGTACTATGGTTCCTTCCACTTCTGGTTATGCAACACTTACATCTAACTTAAACATACACAGTAGGACTTGGACAGACTATGGTTAAACCACAGCAAAACAGACCTTAAAGGCATGAAAATGAAAGAATTAAGGAAACACTGATGAATATGCCTCTGCAGTAAAACATGGCCAGAATTTATTCATAGGCTATGTGCCTATTCTGACCTCCACAGAAGAAAATCTGGTGCACACTAGGTCAACAAAAGCCTTTACTCAAGTAAATTTAATTTTACACATCAGAAGTGGCAAGAAGAAACAGTGGCTTGCTAGAGGAAAAAATTACATATTCTCTTAGTTGAAAAAGAAATGAGTGATATGGAACCTCATGTTCCAAAACGTTCTTTTTACCTTCACTTCAGTTGAAATGCATTGTGCATCCTCCCTTCATACTTGGAAGGCACCCCAAATGCTTTGAAGTTCATCAGCCTAATGAAGAAGTCCATACAGCTTAGGCAATTGCTGCTCTTAAAAGGAGAACCATTTATATACCTAAAGGGATGGTTATCCAGATACAAACAAAAATTCATTCACTAGCTCTGTTGCTGACATGACTCATTGGACTCTGAGCACAAGATTTAAATATAACATGGGAATGTATTACAGAAGTCTTTGTTTTGATTGACTGCAGCAATGAACGTGATAGATCTACGGAAAAAAAAAAAAAACAAACCGACCCTACAAAGCTATAGCTTTTATCAAAGTTTTGTATTCTTAGCATCAGATGTGTGCAATTACTGGACTATCTGAATGCTTTAGGGACTTCAACGGGACTCTAGCAGCCTGAATAAAGAGTGTACTTTTAAAATGATCTACCAAGGTTTTAATTAAAAAATGAGCCATATTTACAGTATTATATTTCTAGTCTTATACAGGATTTGATATTCTAATGAATGCCATAGGCTTAGACAAAGTGCCATGACTGAAAAACTAGTAAAAGCAGGATTTTTCTATTGATACTGAAAAACACTGTGGATAATATCCATGTCTGAGAAGCATTACTCATGACCTGTAAACCAGTTACTCCATTAAACTCTGAATTTCATTTTCCAATCTGAAAGTAGAAAGAAACACACACTTATACCACCAGGCTGTCCTAGTAAATTCATGAATTTGGATTACATGAGGGGAAAGTATAATGTTTTCATGCTGCATACCTTCATGAAGTACTTTACTGCCTGCATATCCTTCAACACTTACATTTTTGTTGCTTGGATTTTCTGCACTCCTAATTAGAAAATGTAGATGAATTTCTTAAGAGAAAAAGAATTTGGAAGAAACAGACCTCTCTGAGACAAGGGCAGCAATTAAGCTGGAAATGCCTGGTTTTCTTCAGCATAAACTGAAGCATAATTATGCAAGTGATGTTTCTACCACACCACTTCATTATCTGTGTGCCAACATGGATGGTTTCTGTTCCTGTTGGATGGAGGTATGCTAGCTGACCTAGGCTGTGCCAGCATGGATGATCCAAAGTTGCCCAGTACTTGCAAAGAAAAATAACTGAACATCAAAAATTGAAACTATTTATAGATACACATGTTTCTTCAATACCCAAGATTACCTGGAGACAAAGGCTTGCACAACTACCCCAAAACTCATCTACAGGATGCAATTTCTTTCTGACAACTTTAGACTATTGTCTTCCTGCTTCCTGAAGTACACATAAAACTGAACTCTGAAGTTTGCAGACTACAAAAAACAAATGTTAAAATACGGTAATGAAATGAAGTGTACTAAAGAGTAATGAAGAGAATGAGATGAAAAGCCACTCCAGTTGGCCCACTGATGTCAACAGTCTTCCAGCTAAGTTCAGCGTGCCTACGCAGCGTAACATGAGATGATACTCAAGTAGCAGCAATAAGATGCACAATGGTCACCTCCATTCACACAGGCTATTATATTCAGGAGCACTTCAGTTCATGTGGTGAGGTTATCAAGTGCAGTATATATAAATATATATTTTGCTCTGGTGCAATATAAATGTTTATGCATGTGTGTGAATAAGCATGATCTATGTATGTGGTGGGTTGACCCTGCCTGGGCACCAGGTGCACAGCAAGCCCTTCTATCACTCTCCAACCCCCGCCAGCATGGCACTCAGGGAGAGAATAAGATGCAAAGAGCCGTGGGTTATGATAGATAAGATGTTATTCTCTACTTCCCATCCACAGGCGATGTCGGGCCAAGTCCAGGAAGCAGGGCTCCAGGAACACATAGCAGCCACTTGGAGGACAAAGCTGAATGCCCCCCCATCCTCCTCCTGCCCTCTCCCTTTATAGTTGAGCTGACGTCATATGGTATGGAATATCCCACTGGTCAGCTCAGGTCGGCTGTATCTTCTCCCCCATCTTGCCCCCCCAGCCTCTGGTGCCGTGTGAGCACTGGCAGTCATAACATGGGTGTGTTATCAACACCCTCCAGCTCCCAGTGCTGCAGCATGAGGGCTGGATGGGGAAAAGCAGCTCAGACAGACCCACTACAATATATATAAATTGATACCCAAAAATAATCCTGACAAAATAGGGCAAATGCCACTCTTTTATTGCAGACAGGTGAACATAAAGCACTAGAGGCCTATCTGGGATTAAACATGGCACCAAAGAGGAACAAAACCTTCTCTTTCTAACCAAAATTTGTTTAGAAAGGAGTGAATTTGCCAGTAGTTCTGCAGAGTCCTCTGAGACAATAGAAATGAAGCTAAAATTTCAATAACTGTAACATGTACAAGAGGCTTCAAGCATATATGCAACTTGTCATTAAATTTTAAACATTTAGACAGATTTAGATCATGAGACTGCATCAGACACTTCAAAAAAACCCAACACTCCTGCTGTCTCCTACATGAAGTGTGTTGAACAACACATAAAACTTACTGAAAAATAAGCTTTTCACTAAAAAATTAAAAATAAATGTTAAATATTTCCAAATTAACTTCAAACTCAACAGTGAAAATTTGAATGTTTATCCTTAATACTACAATATTAAGTTTCTAAGATAGAAGTAGGTACTGCATGAATGATTGAGGGATTGAGTTCTACCTTGCTTATATTTTCTTATATATTCAAATTGTTTTCTTATTTTTATGTCTCAGCATAGGTATGTGCTTTCTTAGAATGTGAAACGATACTAATAACACTAACTTATGCTGTCAAACTGCAAAGTAAACTGTAGGAATTTTTAACAAAGCCCATGAGATTTTAAAGTTTGTCTTGGCTTTTTGCTGCCTTCTCCCAAGCTTTCGTCATCAACTTGCATGTCAAACACGCAGTTAAAGTCACATCATTCCACAGATGCCACCATGTAAAACAACTAGAGGAAATAAAAGGGGAGGAGAAAACAAGAAAATTTGATTTTACATACACACATAAATAGATGGCAAACATGACCATGAAAGTAAATAAGCAGAAAGCAAAAACACAGGGGATACAAAGCAAAGAACACCATCTGGGTATCCTGGATGCCGTGAATGCTCGATCCTCTTTGTTCAGCTGGCCAGGGGCTGGGACACGGCACAGCTCACACTGTTAATGGATTGGAGAAGCTCAGCCAGCTCTGTGCTGCCCAGCAATCTGCATGTCTGGCTGCAGCAGGATTAAGGGCATTGGCACTTTATGTGCTAAATGCAGTTTCTGTGAATCAAGATCACTTTCTTATTCACTTCAATTGGCATGAGGTCAAGCTCTGAAGTTAACTGGCTGAATATCCTCCATCATTTTGAATTAACTTCTCTTTGGATTGGTCACTTCTTTTAAGGACTAAAGTCATAAAGGAGAAGATTGAAGGAGAAAATATGAATAATTTTCCATATTTGCTACTGCAAAGAAAAAGTCAATAATCTGTTCTCTGTGTCCATTAAGTACAGAGTAGACATAAGGGGATTAAAGTACAGCAAGGGGAATTTATATTGGATTTTGCCACATTTTCTAACAATTAAGGCAGTGAACATTGATAAAAATAGCCTAGGGACACTATGTGATATCATCATTGCACGTTTCCAAGAACAGGCTAGAGAACTTCTGAGAGAATGATTTAGATATGGTTGATTCTGATTCAGGAAAAGATGATGGAACAGTTGGAATAGACAAGCTCTCCGAATCCTTCCAGGATCTAATTCTTCTGACTGTGACCTTCTGGGGTTAAAAAAAACCATGATAGATATGTAGTGAGATAGCTATATTTTCTATAGCATTACACAACATACAAAAATACAACAATGTATGGATGTGAGTTTCAGCAGTTTTGCTTTAAGTTATCATAATGTAGCTTCCTGTCTTCACCCTTCAATAATATTTTTCTATTCTGCTTTCTAATTATCTCTTAGATTAATTACCATGGCATGGTTTTCAGTCTTTCCTCAGTTGTAATCACTGCTAATTTGTCTGAGAAAAAGACAGCAAGTTCAAATTCTGCAAGAATCTGAGAACTATGATGACTGCCTCCAGACAAAACAGCAGCATAGGAGGCAGTGGTATTTTATCTGAAGTGATTCTTAAACTTTAGAACTCATCACAGTTAAACTGTTAGCTTTCTCAACATGCTAATATGCTCCCAGATAGGCTATGACCCCACCTGAGCATTTTACCAAGTCAAGAATGGTGTAAAGATGGTGCTGTTGCTATAGAAAGCTGCAAGGGTTGAAGTAGGTAATACTGTGTTTAAAGAAAATCACTCTTTGCATTTATTTTTCTATCCATGCACCCATGAATTACGCCCTACTATTTACCATGGCCCCATCCCAGAAAAGGAATAGAACAGTAGCCCTTTGTACTCAACCCATGCTGACCAAGATCAATCTGGTACATAAACAGAGAAAGGAAATGTTCCTTTTGTGTTGTAGTACGTGACAGTTCACAGTGGATAGGAGTTAGCCAAGAAGGAAGAGCTTTCTTTCTAGCACTGAAATACATTTTATAGATATTGTACTATTCGGTCCATTACATTTTCTTGTGTTCAGCTATAGCCCAATAAAATGTAAACGTGACCTGAATATGTCAAGACTACTTCTGAGAAGTGTGTGACTTCATTAAATTTTCCTGAAATAGAATGTGCAGGTATAAATGAACCTGTAGCTTTTTCCGGAGAGAATTGCCTAATGATATGCCAATTGATATGATTAGGAACAAAAATTTCAATTACAGCAGCATACAACTGTCACCATTAAAAAGTTATTTGGTGCCAAATGCTATAGAAATCTTTTTTAAAAGTCAGTTTAACACAGATGTTAATATGCAAGAAATGTTGGTACCCTTTAACAAACTTCCAGTTTGAGGTTGTCAGAGTGTAAAAGACCAAACAGAGGTTAGTGGAAATTCCAGGCTGTCAAGAAATATCTGACAAAAAAATAAAAAGCAAAACTCTGCAATCCATTTTAATCTGACATTAATGAGAGCTTTTCCCTTAGAAAGGGCCAAGAAAAATATGCAACATTTGTGCTGGGAGGTCCAACAGTAAGATATTTAAGGCTAGATTCAGAAAATGTAGTGGGTATTTAGGTACTGTGATATCAACTGCTATTTACAGTGGGATAGCCAAGACCCTTATAAACGCATGAACCATGAGACACTTAAAACCAAAAAGGTGTGGTTCATGAAAAGCACTCTAGTGAATGAAGAGCTCCTAAACTAGCAAAAAGGATATGCTGATATGAGGGGAAGAACGTCAGGATTCAAGAAGATCTACTGATTTTCCTCAGCTTTTTGAGGTGGAGAATGTCAAATTCAAACGCACAAGTTACATGATGCCATTGAATTTACTTGAAATGTAAATACAAAATAGCAATGATAATTCTACAATAAGCCATACAGAACCCTTGACATCTGAAGAACAATCTTACTTTGGTATTACAGGGAATAAAGAAATAGATGTTTGCCTAGACTGAGGCATAACTGCCAACGACCCTTTGCTTCCATCAGTTTTGTCCCTTTTCACTACAGAAGTAGCTTGGGTTTCCTATTTGTTGGTCATTTTTTCCTCAAAGTCATGATGTTGTTTCCATTATTATGCTATCTAGAGGTCATAAGTGAAAATCATGCCATTCTAAGAACTGGATAAAACCTCTGTTGAGAGCTATTTAACATATTTATTTTAAATCTATTTTTCATGTAATTCTCTTTTACAAGTAATACTACAGAATATAGTCCCTTACAGGAGTTTTGTTTCAGTACAGTTCCACTGAAGTCACTGAAAGAAAACTGAAGATAGCAGTTCTCCAAGAACAAAGTCATAGACTTTTAGTCCCATCTTACTACTCCTGTGACCTTGAGGGGGTGTTTAATCAGGCCTTCTAATACTCAAACAACCACAGGCATATGACAGTTTTGTTGTCCTCATCACACTAAAATTTCTGCTAACTGTTTGGTGGTAGCTTACCATGCTACTTTACCATAAGGAGTATAATTATTACCTGCACATGTTTTAAAATCCTGGCAGCTGGAATCAGGTTATTTCCTTTGGATTTAAGCTTTTGTTAAGAAAAAAAAATCTCAGTCTCTACACCTCAAGTACAGAGAAAAGTTTGAAAGAGACAAATCATCCAGCACCTAAAATCAAGGATGAAGTTCTGCCAATGTAATGTCTTAAACTTAGGGTTTTTTAAAATAAACCTGATACCTTATGAATGCCTCAATTAAAAAAAAAAAAAAAAAAAAAGACAGAGTTTGGTTTGCACTTACCATCAGCACCATAATTCTTCATGGAGGATTCTTCCTCTTCTAGTGCTATGAGTTGGTAACTTATTTTTAGCATACACATATCTTCCATAAGATAAATCATTGAGCTTCTTAATGAGGGCTTTTCTCTTTGAAATATATTAAGAGGCAAATGTATGCTCATGGACAGGTGCCCATCACAGGGACCTAGGAGATGGCTCCTTTAGTTGAATCTATCTGCCAGGAATAGCTTCAGCTGAGATCAATAGCAATTCCAGTCCAGCTAATTAATACCTAATCTGTATCTGTCAAACACTGCACCTCTGTCATTGAATAGAGACCTTGTCACACACACAGGGTGAGATTTCTATGAGAGTAAGTCTATGACAATGCAAATGAAGCCCATGTAATTACAAGCTTGAAAAGTAAACTAGGCTGCACATGTCTCTTTGGAACTGTTCCATAACTTTATAGTGAAAAAACTCTAGAAATTCACATCATCTGGTTTGAATTTGTAAGAATTTTAAAAAGCCTTAGAAAATCTCCTTTGATTTTGACATCACCACTGGTCAACAACTGGACAGACATCAGTAGAACTCCAAGCCTTATTTATTTTCTGTAGAAATTATTCAGAAAATTTTGTGGCATCCATAAGATTCCATTTGGGGTCTAAACAGATTAAAAAGTATCTCTTCCTTTTTTAACAAATGTTTCTCCTGCACTTACAACTTTTAGGATCCACTGGGCTTAACTGATACCCTATAATATATGTATTGTATATATATATATATATACACACACACACACACACAAAATATACCCTATAAATACTGGATGCAAAAGAATGTAGTTACAGTGGCACCAATTTTAATTTCAGTAAATAATTTTTTTTTCCCAACTACATAATACCCCATAACCAACAATCCTTATGCACCTTCCCTCCTGGGCAAGATTATTACTCCTATTTCAAAATAAATTCACCTGCAGAAGATGGAACTAGAGCGAGAGAAGACATGTTAAGTGTATGCAGTTGGGTCTTTATCAGCCATTTTATCCTTTCTCTATGTTATCTCAGTAAGGGGGTTAAGCAGGCAATCTCACCATCGCATACCTATTGGCCCACTGCAGTAAAATAACTTCTTTTTGTTTTGCTTATAAAATAACATCTCAACTATATGAAGCTATTTGGCTTTTTTTTTTTATGCTTGAAAAGTGTTTCTAGATTATTACTTTAAGACAGCACAGTCAGCTCAAGATGTCGCTGGCACTACGCCATTCAGAGGTATTCAAACCTCCCATGAGCTACTTTGGCACATGTTCAGTATGCAGTGTTTTTGTTCGATAAGTTCTTCTTAGCTCAAAAACGTAAAACTGAGGTGCTTTAGAGTATTATAATTTACAAAAAGGTTCTAAGCAGGTAATCCAAATAACTTTAGGATTATAAAATTTATCTCTCCCAATGCTCAAGTGGTAAAGTGAGCAATAGCTAATAAAGCAATAGTAGTGCTGGAATCCATTCATTCTCTGATGACCTTCTACTGGCATTGAACTTGACTTGGCGCTGAAACAGAGAAGTGTACCAACAGTGCTTACTGATGAAATACATAATGAATGCAACCTGCTTTTTGGAATATTTTGTACCTTGTACAAATGTTCTGCTTTTCTGATAGCTCATGAATTCTTCTGTTACTTCTCTGTTAGTGGAAAAAAACCCAAATTTTTAATAATTCGAGTACCTTTTTGTATTGTCCTAATATCTATTTATAGCTTGCTTAAAGCTTAAAAAATGATCATGATCCTGATAGAAATTCCACATCCATTAAGCTGTTAATACCCCAAAAACCCTAATTTAAAACTACAGAATTCATTTTGACCTGCTACACAGTGAAAGCTATTATAATAGATATTAAAATATGCTTCACAAAACTTCATCTATTTTGTAGCTTACTGTACCTGAAATAGTCTTATATTACAAAATTCAAGACATTCAAACCAAAATTTAAGTGGTCCATGCTCGTTTACTGCCTCACATAATGAGCTTTCTTTTTTAAGTTCAATTTCATTTTCAAAATAAAGCTTGTTTTCTTTCACAGATATAATGAAATAGGATAAAGATCACCTAACATTCTAGCCAAAGGGCTCTTTTACTGCTTATAAGATGAATAGCACACAGATGATGACCAAAAAAAAAAAAAAAAAAAAAAAAACCAAAAACCC